>JAKSZU010000028.1:8768235-9128235 GCA_026018925.1 Tupaia tana | reverse complement strand
TGTCTCTCTCTCTCCCTGGCAAGTACTCATGCTCTATGGCAAAAACCTTAAAAAAATAATAACTTTTAGGGACCAGCAGTTAGCGTAATGGCTATGTCTCTGGACTCCCACGTAGTCCACCGTGGTTCGAGTCCCGGATCCGGTGGCTTAAACTCACGCTGGGCGCATGTGCGTGCGTGCCCAGGATCCCGAGAGGAGAATGGAGGAGAAGGGATTGCGGCGTGGTCATACCCCCTTGGGGATGATTTCCCGCTTTCTGTCTCTCTCTCTCTCTCTCTCTCTGTTTGGCGAGCGCACACGCCCTGTAGCAAAAACCTCTCCAAAATAAAAATAAAATAATAATAATAATAATAATAACTTTTATCCTGGCAGTCTCAGGATAAAGTTAAATGATGGTATTATTTTTCATTGTGTTTTCCAACTTGCTTGTACTAAATACGTGTTAACTTTTGTAGGCTGGTAACAAAGTAACCACTCCTTTTTCTTTTCTGGAGGCCTTAGCCGAGGAGTGTAGCAGTTCTGCTTAGAGAGGTGGGGATGGGCAGTGTGTACTTCAGCCATCCCAGCCTGGCCCAGGAAGAGGCTGGCACGAGCCTCTTGTTTCTCCAGCCCCTTGACCAGCCAGCTCTGGCCAGCTCAGTCACTTACACGCCTAGAACTGGCTGTTTCAGGAACCGCCCTGAAAGCTGCTCCGGCTTTCCTGGAAGATAGAGTACCAGGACACAAGGGCTGCAGAGGGGTGGGCCAAGGTCACTGATAAATGCAAGATATTCATAAGCATATCTCACTCCCCTCCGGCCGATCTCTCTCTCGGTTTCGTTTTTCTCTCCTGGTGTGTCTGCCTGTTGCAGAAGGGCGGTGAGCAACATGGACCGCGGGCGAGCCGTGGGTGGTTTTACCGCGGGTGGCTCTGCGCTCCTCTCTCTCCTTTGCCACCCACAGTAACAATACAGCCATTATGGAGAGCTGACCACGCGCCAGCCAGGTGTGTTCCTGCCCCACTGCGTTTCTCACCACAGCCCTGAGAGGTCCCTATTGTACGGAGGCTCTCTTTGCAGGCGGAGCTCAGAGAGGTTAAGGAACTGGCCCTAAGTAACACAGCCGGTTAGGTGGTAGTGGATCTAGGATTTTCCAGTCCAGTCCAGACCCCAGCTAGTGACACCGCTTTTGGAGGCCCAGTCCAGAGAGGCCAAGTGACCCAAGGTCAGGAAGGGTGTGCTCCAAGGACCCCACGGCCTACTTGGGCCTCAGAGCTGTTGTGGGAGGGCAGGACCCCATGAGGGGTAGCATGGAGCCCGGGGTTACCCTAAACGCTCTGGGCGGGTGGTAGGAGCCAGGGTCTGCGGGCAGCGAGCGAGCCTGGAGGGCGCCTCCGGACGATTCTCGTAAACACGGGCTGGGTAGGGCGGGGCTTGGCTGCTGCCCAGCATTTCCGGGGAGGCTGTGTTGGACCTAGCGTGTTCTCGGGGACACTCCGGGCCCCCAGGGAGGGCGTCGGGCCGGCCTAGCAACGGGGCGAGCCTGTACACACTCCGGGAAGTGCGGCCGTGCCATGGACAGAGGCCGACGCGGGCTGTGACTATCCAGGTAGGCGCGGGGGGCTGAGCGGGGTGCAGCGGCGGCCGGGGACGGTGGGCCAGGCTGAGGCCGCGGAGCAGCTGCAGCCACCGCCTCCTACGCGGCCCTTCTCCCGAGAGGGCGCCACCTGCACGCTCTGATGGGCACCGGCGCCAGCCACTGGGGGAGCCCGTTGCCATGGCAGCAGGAGGCTGGGCCCGCGTCCCCATGGCCGCCGGGCTCTCGGTGCGTGCGGAATCCTTTTGCAGTGTCTTACACTCGGGGACGCCTCCCCCTAGTCCCAAACCTGGAATCCTGGCCGGGAGGGTAGGCCTCTGGAATTGGGAAAGGCCTGGCTGGGCCGTTCAGAGTATGCTGGTATGACCTCCGCTAGACCCTTTGTCATGGTTTTTCTCGGAACCACAAGATGGATACAGGCGCTAGCGGGGAAGGAGTTGGGTCCTGGGAGAGGCTGCTGCTGTGGCCTCTCCTGGGTCATTCTGACCTGCCCCCAAGGCTCATGAGCCCAGGGTGACCTCGGAAGGTCATCAAAGCTCTGCTCACATGCCCTACCTGTAACGCGACTTCCATCTTATTTAAGACTCTCAGCATTCTTAGGAGGGTCAAGTGTCATAAGGATTGGGAAGCATACAATGTTCAACAACAAAAATTCCGTAGATGCTTTAGAAGTGGAAGAGATTTGGAAATCACTTTGTGCCTGTTTTCTTGGTGGTTCATTTTTCTGAAGGTCAGGGGAATCTGGGATATATCTCCTTATCCCCAGGACACAAGCTGCTGCTGACAGATGATCACAAGACAGGAACACTGGGAACAGATGAACCAAAGTTCAGAAGTGGAGGATGTTGCCTGGGAGGGGGAGCAGTCAGAGTCTCCCTGGTGCACAGGTCTTGTGCCTTAGGCTCTTGCTTTAAGGTAGTATCTGATAGGATTACCCGAGGTAAAGCATTCAGTCGCTTTCCAAAATATCATCTCTTTATTTTTTTTAAGAGAGAGAGATGCTATAGGATGTGTGCAGCATGCACTTGCTGGAGACACAGAGAGAGAGAAAACGAGCAGTCACCCTCCCCCCCGGGGGGGGGGGGGATGGCCACACCAGAATCCCTTCTCCTCCATTCTCCTTCCAGGATTTTGGGCACACATTCATTCACACATGCCCTGCGTGAGTTTCAAGCCTCCAGGTCCAGGACTCAAGCCATGTTCGGCCATGTGGGAGTCTGGCACTTTACCCACCATGCCATCTACTGTTCCCCACAATGTCATCTCTTCTAAGATTGAAAAAGCTACTGAGTCTGGGGCCAGCCAGATGTCGTGGTGGTTAAGGTGGCTGGATCCCACATGGTCAACTGAATGGTTTGAGTTCCAGACTCAGCCAGCAGCTTGGAAAATGCACGTGTGCCCCAAATCCTGAGAGTAAAATGGAGAAGAGATTGCAGCATGGCCATTGCCCGAGGTGGGTGCTTTCTAACTCCGGCCCCCCCTGTCTCTCTCCTATGAGCACATGCACCCTATAGTAAACAAGCAAACAACTGCTTAGCTAGAGCTGTACGAATAAGAAAACCTTTTGGCTGTCCCAAAGCAGGAGAGTGGGGCTCCCCTCTCACTGTAGTTTCTTTTCCTCGGAAAAGGATAAAAAGAAGGTGGGAGGAAGATCCAGGAAGGGACACAGGAATGAATCATTTGGAGAGGACTTGAAGAGTCAGCTGAAGCAGAAAACATACTTACCCATCTAGTAAAGATTTACTGGGTACCTGGTCTTTTCAAAGTCTGCCCTAGGGCTGGAGATTAAAAACTGAGTTAGGCAAGCCTGGTGCTTGCACTCATGGAGCTCGTAGAAGAGCTGGGAAGAGAAGGATGTGATGTGTAAGTGACTATTTCACGACGGCATAATGACTGGCTTAATGGGAATCAGCGGAGTGCAGGTGGAACCCAGAGGAACGACTCCGGAAATCAGTCGCAAACAGCAGGATTCTAGTCTGTGCAGCCTGGGAGTGCTTCTGGAGCTCTGCCAGGTTGGCCCTGGCCACTGCCTTTGTTGGAGACAAAGGAATGAGTGCATGAACGTGTCTAAAGAAAAGTGAATCCGGATGGGTGTTCCCTGGAGGGTCTAAGGGATCCTGATAAACTGGAAGCTCCGTGAAGGCAGCAATTGTGTCAGCGTGCTTAGAAGGCAGCAGGTGCTCAAGAAACATTTTTCAGATGAATGAAGGAAGGACTTAAGGGAAGAAGGATGAGAAGAAGGAAAGGAGAGAGGGGAAGAAGAAAGAAAGGAACGAAGAAAGGGAGGGGGAATGAATTGGGAAGGAAGGACCAGCAAACAGCAGTTTGTATTATCAGGAAGACAGCTATGTCTTGAGACAACCTGGTTGAAATTCTGGCTATACAAAGGTACTTCAAAAAGAATGCAAAAAAAAAAAGAATGTAAAGGGCTGGCCCCATATAGCCCAGTGTTAAGGGAGCCAGATCTCAAATGACCATCAGTAGTTCAAATCCCGACCACAATGACTTGAAGACCACACCAGGGGTGTGTTTGTGTGTGTGTATGTGTGCATTTGCATGCATGTGTGCAAGCGTGCATGTGTGTGCATGTGTGTGTGCATGTGTGCATGCTCAAAATCTCAACCGGGCGGATGGGACCAGCAGTTAGCGTAATGGCTATGTCGCTGGACTCCCACGTAGTCGACCGTGGTTCGAGTCCCGGACCCGGTGGCTTAAACTCACGCCGGGCACGTGTGCTTGCGTGCCCAAGATCCCGAGAGGAGAATGGAGGAGAAGGGATTGCGGTGTGGCCATCCCCCCTGGGGGGTGATTTCCTGCTTTCTGTCTCTCTGTCTCTGTCTGTCTGGCGAGCGCACGCGCCCTATAGCAAAAACCTCTCAAAAAAAAAAAAAAAAAAAAAAAAAAAAAAAAAAAAAAAAAACCTCAACGGGGAAGGGATTGCAGCATGACCACACCCCATTGGAGGGTGCTTTCTCCTCTCTTTCTTTGTCTCTCTCTGCCTAGCGAATGGGCCCTCTGGAAATTAAATAAATAAAAACAGCATCCCCAGCTGGGGTGCTTGAATGCACGATCCATCCCATCCTCACCGAGCCCCAAATCACAGGTGTGCATGTGCCCAGCACACTGAGGGAGGCCCGCAGATGCTAGTGAGCCGGTGACCTGCCCGTGTGGGCGAGTCTCGCAGAGAGCTGCCATCCAGCACCCTCAGCTGCAGATCTCTGTCCTCACCCCAACTTTCTGCAAGTGATGTCACCTGATGCCACTGCTTTACTTTAGGATGGAGAGTGGGCTCAGCCCCACAGGGAGCACATTTCCCCAGCAAAGCAGAGCCACAGGAGCTCAACAGCAGCCCCCCACCCCCACCCCGTCCCACCACCCTCATGGGCACTCCTGTCCCCTCCCACTCGGCCCAGTGTCAGAAACAAGGGCAAGGCCACATCTGGGAGCAGGAGGGGCAGCCACCAGGTGACCTGAGGTGACCAGGAAAGTTTGAGTTAGAGAACCCCTTCCTTGGGAAGGAAGAGGCTCTGGGGAGAGCCCTGGGCTTCTGGGAAACAAGGTTGATTCCTGGGATGGAGCGGGAACCCTGTCATGGGTCTTCTTTCCCTTCACAGGGCAATGGCCAGGGGTCTGGGGCTCGGCATGGGACTTCAGGGAGAAGAACTCTGTGGCAAGTGAGGAGGTGGATTCCTGACTTCTTGGGAACTGGGTCTGATGAGCCGAACAGGGATGGAGACACCCTCTCCTAGGTCCTTGCCACTTCCTGTTCCCTGTCCTCACCTGGTCTGGATCACCTGCCCCCCTCCCCGCCCCTAGTGGTTTGAGAGCATCATTGTGCCCGTTGGGGGTGAGGTGTTGCAAGCATCAGCCTGGCTCTGGTCCCCCTCGGGTGAGCAAGCCTGAAAGCACAGGCGCTCAGCGCTTCCCGAACCCCTGTTGGGGAGCAGAGCAGGGAGCAGAGCAGTGACAGTGGCAGCTTTGTGTTCTGCCCTGTCAGGGCAGGGACAGGTTGAGCCCTGCTGGTTGCCCCACAGTCCTGTGGGGCGGGGATCCCCTCCCAGGGAGTGGCAGCTCAAGCCCTGACAGGCCCCAGTGGGGGCGGTGCTAGATGGCAAGCTCCTTGCCAATGCAGGAGCACCTGAGGCTTGGGCCGGGCGGCCACTTCCTTCTCCCTGAGAGTTGCAGCCTCAGCACTGAGTTTGCAGGAGGCAGCTGAACCTGAGGGGGGTGCCCAGAAGGGCACGGTTGGGGCTGGGCATTGAAGATGGTTCCAAGTGGGGCAGCTTTCAGATAGGGGAGGCGAACTGGTGACATGCAAGGTGGCCTCGCTCATCTCTGCCGTTCACCTCGCGTGTGCTGTGATCTCGTCTGTCCTGACCTGTCGTGAGAATTCTCATCTCAGATGAGGAAGCTGAGGTTCAGAGAGGCGGTGGTGCGGCTCGTTCAAGTCCACCACGAATGGATGGGGTTGGATTCTTACCCTGGGAGAGGAAGCTGCGTGCTCAGCCACTGGTTGCTACCCCTTACACAACCAAGAAGCATGAGGGCCCAGAGAGCAAATATGGTGGCCACCGAAGATGAGGCCATTGTTTGCATTCTTTGCCAGACTCTGATCAGAGCTGCCTGTGAGACTGGAAGGCAGGATGAGAGCTGACCCTCCGTGGGTGCCCTCCACTGCAGAGGGAGGCCTTGCCCCAAGGAAGCTCCTGGCTTCCAGGACCTGGAAGCCATTGGCTGATTTAAAAGCACACACAGGGTGTGCCAGCGGGTGTCAAAATTTATTGATGCTGCAGCTGAGCTGCTGCTCAGCCCCTGGGGAGGAGGCGGCGACAGCAGCAGCAGCAGCAGCAGCAGCGTGCCCAGCCAGAGCAGGCTGGGGAGCTGCAGCTGCAGGTTGGCAGCTGAGAGGAGGGCTCAGGGCTATGAGGGGGAAGGCGGCAGGGGGCCAAGGCCTGGGGTGATGGGCTGCAGCCCGTGTGTGTCTGCGAGGCTTGCTGGGCATCCTGCCAGTCAGTACCCTGGAAGGGAGCAAGGCAGGGGAGGAGCTGGAGCTACCCAGCAGGGGTGGGTGGGACCTTTGGGTTCAAGCTCCACTGGGCTTGGCAGGAGGCCCCTCCCCCACAGCCAGCAAACAAAGCAGTGACTCCCAGAGTAGAACCGAGCTGGAGAGCCAGGTTCCCCTGGGTGGGAATCACAGCCGGCAGGCCTGGCTAGGGGCCGCCTGGCAGAGGCTATTGGTGCCCAAGGACAAGGCCTGCCCGTACCTGGGCAGAGGCTGTACCTCCAGATGATTAATGGGTATTGATAACTTAGGAGGCTGAATGTGACTGGGAAGAGAGCTGCCCTGCTAGCACTTGCCCTGTGCCTGTCCCCTGCTTTGCTCTTTGTGCTGAGCAGGGAAGAGGCACAGGCTTATGTGCTCATTCACTTTATATTTTTGTGCCATGCTTCCCTTTATTTGCCCTCCTCCCTTCTTTCTCCCAATTTTTAAAAATTTCAGGACCAGGGACCGGCAGTTAGCGTAATGGCTATGTCGCTGGACTCCCACGTAGTCGACCGCGGTTCGAGTCTCGGACCCGGTGGCTTAAACTCACGCCGGGCGCGTGTGCGTGCGTGCCCAGGATCCCAAGAGGAGAATGGAGGAGAAGGGATTGCGGCGTGGCCATCCCCCCTGGGGGGTGATTTCTCGCTTTCTATCTCTCTGTCTCTCTCTGTCTGTCCGGCGAGCGCACGCGCCCTATAGGAAAAACCTCTCCCAAAAAAATAAATAAAAAATTTCAGGACCAGCAGATGGCATAATGGCTATGTCACCAGACTCCCATGTAGTCAGCCACGGTTCCAACCCCAGACCCAGCGGCTTAAAAAACTTACACCGGACACATGTGCATGCGTGCCCAAAATCCCAAGAAGAGAATGAAGGAGAAGGGATTGCAACGTGGCCATCCGCCCCAGGGAGTGATTTCCCACTTTCTGTCTCTGTCTTTCCTGCAAGTGCATGTACCCTATAGCAAAATATCTCTTAAAAAAAAAAAAAAAAAAGTTCTTCCAAAAGTGAGAAAGAGACAGATAGGAGCACAGCAGCTAGATAGCCTACGAAACACTAAGGCAGACCAGCCTCACTGCCCGGTGGCGGAGATGCAAGCTCTCAACAAATACTAACTGAGCACCTGGCTGCACCTCAGGTACTGTTCTAAGTGACAGCAGAAGATAGTCTGCTGTTCCAGTGGTAAGCAGAAGATAGAGGAACGACATGCACTGGCTAGTACCTTGATTTTGACCATCCCCACAGGGCCATGATGCTGTGATCCACCCCCATCCTTAGCCAGCTCTGAATCACAGGGATGGGTGTACCTCAGGGAGGCCTCCGGATGTGAACCTGGAACCTTCCCATGTGGGTCAGCCTGGCAGAGCATGGCATTTTGCTGTTGTGCCACCGCGCAGCACTGTCTTCCTTATTTCTCTTCATCCTTGCTCCTCCTCCTATCGTTTCTGTCCATCTTTTTCCCCCACCACCTTTTCCTATAGGTAAGTTTTGTTTATTCCCTTTGGCTTTCTTTCCCCCCCCAACAACGGGTATACGGTATTTATTTATATACAGCAAAATGCACAGATCTTAAATGTATAGCTTGGTACTATTTTTTTAAGGATTATTTTATTTAGCTTTATTTATTTGTTTTTAATTTAACCAGAGAACGACAGAGTGAGAGAGAGAGGGAAAGTGAGAACGCAAGCCTCCAGATCCAGGACTCGAATCACGGTCGGCCATGTGGGAGTCCAGCACTCTTAACCACCATGCCACCTACTGGCCCTGGTTTGGACACTTTTAACATTTGTATAAACTAACATCCAGATCAAGATACAGAATGTTTCCGTCATTACCAATTTCCTACAAGGCACGTGCTCACTAGTCTGACATCTTTCACCTTAGAGAAGTGTCCTTCAGGCCTCTTTCCCATGTGTTCCTGTGCACATTTGACCTCTCCTTGCATTCTTCAAATGTGCATGCATACGCCTGCGAGCATGAGGGAGACAGCAAAGCTGAGGGAGCAGTGGTGGATGGTGAGGAAGGTGAGGGCATGCGAGTGCAGCCGGAAAGTGAGGGCCAGTCTCCACGGTGACCTCCTCCTGCTGGGTACACAGAGGAAGGACTGCTTTTCTCTCTTCTTTAAAAGAATTATTTTATTTAAATTTTTTTCTTTCCTTCCTTCCTTCTTTCCTTCCTTCCTTCCTTCCTTCCTTCCTTCCTTCCTTCCTTCCTTCCTTCCTTCCTTTCATTTGACAAGAGAGGGACAGAGCGAGAGAGAGAGAAGGAAAGTGAAAAAGCAAGCTGCCAGGTCCGGAATTTAAACTGTGGTCAGCCATGTTAGGGTGGTTAAGGGGTCCTGCGCCCTTAACCACCACACCACCTGCTGGCCCCAGGGCTGTTTTTCCCTTTATCTCATTTTTGGTGCTCCCTTGTCAGGCGGCTCCCTGAGCTCATTATAAACACCGACCCGGGCTGAGAAACATTTGCCTAAATCCAAGAGTGCCAAAGGGACCCGGAGGCACACTGTTGGCTTAGGAACCACTCTTTAGCCCACAGGAAGTCAGCTCAAGTGAGATTTTTCTGTCAATCATCCTCCTTTTTTTTTTTTTTTTTTCTGTTTTGGGGAGAACATATGAGCACCCTGATAGAAGGGAGTAGAGGCCGCAGAGGCTGAGGCTGCCAGGCTGGGGGCACGAACTGGTGGTTCTTCTCCAGACCAACTGTTATGACCCTTGTATCATCAGCCCTGTGGACCAGAATGCCATGCTAGGCATTGTGGGTGTGGAGGACGGAAGACCTGCCACTGCCCTCAAGGAACTTGCTGCCCACTTTTGAAGCTTTGAGCAGCCGTGAGCAGGACATGATTAACCATCAAGGGAGGCTGCATCAGCCCCTGTGTCCTGTTCTTGGGGACAAGCACAGTAGTCAGCCCACGTGTTGCCAAGACACTAGGACAAACCCGCCTTGCTGCCACTGTAGGGGCTCCGATGTGAGATTCAAGCACTCAACAGATACCGAGCACGTGGCTACCATCAGGTACTGTTCTAGGTGAATGAGAAGGGTAAGCAAAAGATACAGGAAGGAAATGCTCTAGCTAGTACCTTGAATTTTGACCAGATTTCTTGCAATGTTTTTTCTAAATATTTTTATGGACAGTAGGGAGAAATGTGGGCTGAACGGTATAGTTAAGAACATACTTAGCGGGACCAGCAGGTGGCGTGTTGGTTGAGGCACTGGACATTCCCACATGGCCGACCAGGGTTAGAGTCCCAGACCTGGTGACTTGCTTTTTCACTTTCTCTCTATATATCTCTCTCTCTCTCTCTCTGGTCAAATTAAAATAAATGAGAATGAATAAAATGAAATAAACCTTAAAAAAAAGAGAACATACTTAGCTAGTTGCTCAACCTACAAAAGATATGGATCAGTTCTAACCCTGGTGGTGTCTCTGGTGGCATGTCATTGGGCTCTGATTTTGATTCTGTCTCACTAATTTTTATTCTCAAGTGGAGAGCTCAGAATACCCATAACTCTTCCCTGTATTGACCGGTTCAAATTTTGTCATAGTCATGTACACATTTTCTAGCACATATACACACACACACACACACATTTATTTTTGCTGAATCATTTCAAAGTAACTTGCAGACATCATGACACTTCACCTGTAAAAGCTTCAGCATGCATCTCAAAGAAACAAAAACTTTATCAATCTAAGAAATTCCATTATCATACCTAAGGAAATGAATCATTATCAATACCTTCATCTTATCTAAGAAAATGAACAGTAATGCCTTATGTTACCTAAGACCTAATCTCTATTAAAAATTCTCTGGGGTCCAGCAGGTAGTGTGGTGGTTAATGTGGTTGGACTTACACATGGCCAACCATGGTTCAAGTCCTAGACCTGGTGGCTTGAAAAGCACACTGGGTGTGTGTGCGTGCATGCCCCAAATCCCAGGAGGGAAAAGGAGGAGAAGGGATTGCGGCGTGGCCATCCCCCTTGGGGAGTGATTTCTCACTTTCCCTCTTACTGTCTCTCTGTCTCTCTCTGGTGAGCACGTGCACCCTATGGCAAAAACCTAAAGAAGTGAAAATAACCTGATTGCTTCATGGCTTCATTTCCTTGAAATTCAATCAATGTTCATTTGATTATTGCATCTTTTTAGTCTCTTATCTTAAGCAGTGCTCCTGTCTTCCCTACCTTTCACCAGACTGACCTTTCCAAACAGTCCAGACTAGCTGTCTTGTAGAATGCTCTTCATGCTGGATGGGTCTGACTGTGTCCTCATTATTAGATCTGGGTTAGACACTTGGGCAAGAATGCCAGAAGATTGATGCCATGTGCTTCTTATTGCATTATATGAGGACGTAAATTATGTCAAGTAGTGTCATCACGGAGATGTTCCTTTTGACTACTTGGTTAAGATAGTGGCCACCGGGGCCGGCAGGTGGAGTGGTGGCTAAGGGTGCTGGATTCCCACATCACCAACTGTGGTTCGAGTCCTGGGCCTGGAGGCTTACTTTCTCACTTTCTCACTTTCCCTTTCTCTCTCTCTTTCTCTCTCTCTCTCTCTCTCTCTCTCTCAATATTAAAATAATAATAATGAATAAAATAAAATAATTCTGGAAAAAAAGTTAGTGGCCACCAGTCATTCCCTTCCAGAGACATCTTCCCTTTGGTACTTTGCAGGTCACCTGTGGGACAGATTTTGAGACCTAGGAAACCATATATGGAGAGAAACTTCCACCTAATGATTTGAGATCCATTGATGATCATTGCTTGAATTTGGGTATGCTAATTCTAGCATTTCTTTTAAAAATTTTGTTTTGGGGGCCAGTAGGTGGCATAGCAGTCACATCATTGGTCACCCACATGGCTGACTATAGTTCAAGTCCTGGACCTGGCAACTTGAAACTTACTCCAGGAGCACATATGTGTGCCCAAAAGCCCAAGAGGAGAATGGAGAAGGGATTGCAGCATGTCTATCCCCACTGGGGGATGATTTCTCATTTTCTGTTTCTCTACCTCTATCTCTGTCTCCCTGGCAAGCACATGAGCCCAATAGCAAAAATCTTGTAAAAAAAGAAAAAAATTCTGTGTGTTTTTTTTTAAGAATTTTTTTTTTTTGGAGAGGTTTTTGCTATAGGGCGCATGCGCTCGCCAGAAAGACAGAGAAAGACAGAGAGACAGAAAGCGAGAAATCACCCCCCAGGGGGGATGGCCACGCCGCAATCCCTTCTCCCCCATTCTCCTCTCAGGATCTTGGGCACGCACGCACACACGCGTGAGTTTTAAGCCACCGGGTCTGGGACGCAAACCGCAGTCGAGTACACGGGAGTCCAGCGACATAGCCATTATGCTAACTGCTGGTCCCAAGAATTACTTTATATAACATTTATTTCTTTATTTTAATTTTTTAAAGAATTATTTATTTAATCTTATTTATTCATTCATTTATTTTAATTTGACCAGGTAGAGACAGAGAGAGTGAGAAAGTGAGAAAGCAAGCCACCAGGTCCAGGACTCGAACCGTGGTCGGCCACATGGGAGTGTCCAGCACCTTAGGCATCACACCACCTGCTGGTCTCTCTTTATTTTAATTTGACCAGAAAGGGACAGAGCAAGAGGGAGAGGGAAAGTGAGAAAGCAAGCCACCAGGTCCAGGATTCAAACTGTGATTGACCATGTGGGAGTCCAGCGCCCTTAACCACCATGCCACCTGCCAGCCCCAAAATTCTATTAAAAAAATTATTTAACTTTATTTATTTCATTTTAATTTTTTGACCAGAGAGGGACAGAATGAGAGAGAGAGGGAAAGTGAGAAAACAAGCTGCCAGGTCTGGGACTCGAACAATGGTTGGCCAAGTGGGAGTCCAGCATCCTCAACCACCATACCACCTGCTGGCCCCCAAAATTCTGTTTTTAATTTGCCAGAAGGCACATGTATTTGCCAGAGACAGAGAGGGGGGAAATGAGAAAGTGCCCCCCAGGGAAAACAGTTATGCCGCAATACCTTCTTTCTGTTTCTGCCGCCTTTCAGGATTTTGAACCCTCATCCACACATGCCCAGCATATTTCTCAAGCCACCAGTGATAGGGCTTCAACTCTGGTTGGCCAGATGGGATCTATTTGGATGTTGGGAAAGTCATGACATATTTTTGCACAGAACAACAATCTGATAGCTCCCTTAACCCCTGGGTTACGGGGTTGACCCCAGCCAGTTCTACTGAGGGCCTGCTTACTATGTGCCAGCACCGCTCTAGTGGCTCGTGATACGTGAGTTAATTTTCCAGGCACAAATCCCTGCCCTCCTGAGTCGATGATCTCTGGGGTAGAGGGTAGGGTGGAGGGGTGGATTCAGACAATATAGAAAAACCACAATAAATAAGCAAATCATATAGTATTTTAGAAAGTGATGAATGCTTTAGGAAAAAGAAAAAAGAAAAAAAAAAATCTTGGGTAAAAAGAAAGGGAATGTCTGGAGGAAGTTCAGATTCTTCAAGGTTATGTTTGAACATAGCTGGAGAAAGCAAGGACTCACACTGCCCTCTGGGGGGTGAGCATTCAGGCCTAGGGAAAAATGTGGTCAGGTTTCCTGAGACAGGAGGACGCACCGGGTGTGAGTTTAAGCCACTGGGTCCGGTACTCGAACTGTGGTCGACTACATGGGAGTCCAGCGACATAGCCATTATGCTAACTGCTGGTCCCCCCCCTCCCTTTTTTTTTTCTTTGGAGAGGTTTTTGCTATAGGGCATGTGCACTCGTCAGAAAGACAGAAAGCGAGAAATCACCCCCCAGGGGGAATGGCCATGCTGCAATCCCTTCTCCTCCATTCTCCTCTCGGGATCTTGGGCATGCACGCACACGCGCCCGGCGTGAGTCTAAGCCGCTGGGTCTGGGACTCGAACTGCGGTCGACTACATGGGAGTCCAGTGACATAGCCATTATGCTAACTACTGGTCCCAGTCCCCCTCCCTTTTTTTAAAGGGAGATTTTTACTATAGAGTGTGTGCACTCACTGGAGAGACAAAGAGAAACAGAGAGACCAAAAGTGAGAAATCGCACACACTCCCCCCACCACCCTGGGAGGATGGCCACATTGCGGTCCCTTCTCTTCTAGTCTCCTTTCAGGATTTTGGGCACACACATACACACAAATACCTGGCTTGTTTTAAGCCAGTAGGTCCAGGACTCGAACCACAATCAACTACGTGGGAGTACAGCAATGTAATCATTTCACCATCTGCTGGTCCCAGCTGAGTCCAGCACCTTTAACCGCCATGCCACCTGCCAATCCCCGTTTGTGGTGTTTCAGACAGGGTTTCGCAGTGTTGTGATCCTCCTGCCTCAGCCTCCTGAGTAGCTGGGACTTACACGTACGTGCCACCATGCTGGGCTTTTCACTGTGGACTGGTCGGACCCAGGCCTCCCAAGTAGCCTGTGTTCAATGCATTCTACCATAGCTGGGCCAGGTCTTGGGGTCTGATTCTGAGACAGGTAACTACAGGCTTCCTGGCTGCTATGAGAAGGGATTGTTAGGGGAGCAGGTAAGAAACAAGAAACCTTCGGAGGCCCTTTGCAGTAACCAGGATAAAGAGGGTAGTGCCTGGGACGTGGCAAGATGGAAAATGGGTGGACTATATAATAGATTTGGTGGGATCAGTAGATAGAGTAATGGTTACGTCTCTGGACTCCCGTGTAGTCAACCACGGTTTCGAGTCCAGGGCCCAGTGGCTTAAAACTCACACTGAGCGCACATGTGCATGCATGCATGCCGAAGATCCCAGGAGGGGAATGGAGAGGGGATTGCAGCATGGCCATCTCCCCTGGGGGGGGGGGGATTTCTCTCTTTCTGTCTCTCTCTGCCTCTATGGCCATGCACCCTATAGCAAAAAAAATCTCTCTTAAAAAAATTTAAAAAAAGATTTGCTAATGGAATGGATGTGAGGAGTGAGAAAAGAGAGAGGGCAAGGCTTTTAGCCTGAGCAATTAAAGATGGAATTGCCATTAAATGAGACGGAGAAAGCTGTAGATGGAGCTCATGTCTGGGCAGAAGAGGTGAGAGACAAAGAGCTTAGTCTGAGACGTGTTGGATTCAAGATGCCTATTACATAGCCACATACAAATATCAAGGCCATTTGGGATTCAGGACAAAGGTCCAGGCTGCAGATAGGAGCTTGAGCATCATTGGCTAAAGATGGATTGATCCGTTATTAGGGACAAAGCACCTGTGACCTGGCAGCGGGGCAGTTACTGGTGCTTGGTGCTGCCCACGGATGTGCTGGAAGCCCTTCTAACAGGGGTACTGCTGGCCTGTACACAGAAAGGTGTCAGGGCACTAGAGGAACAGAAATCCTAGAGCATGAGGAAGCTTGGCTGTGGGAGAGAAGACCTGGCACTACCCTGTGACAGCCCCCCTGCTGTGGGAGAGGCTGCAGCAGATCTGGGAGTGGGAGGAGAGCAGGAGGTGGCTCTGAGGGGGCTGATTTCAGGCAGGAGGGGGAGGGTGGGATTGGGGAAGGAGTTTCCCTGCAATTGCTTCGGAATTCTTGAACAAATTGTCCCCATTGCCACAGAAATGACTGGCAGAGGTTTTCAAAAACCCTTTTAATTCTGACTACAGGATAAATTACCCTTTACTGCAATCCTGTGCGCACTTAGGAGAAGTGGAAACTTTGACAGTTTCCCAAAACTCACTTATCCTTTCTGTGGTCATTGCGCTCTGATAAGAGCTTTTCTGTCTCTGGAGTGTGCTATATGTGTGTGTTTAATGCGGACCAGGATCCGGTAGGTTGACTTCAGAGCCCACTAAGGGGTCCGGTGTGTAGTTGGAAACCCCGGATCTCAGCAGGGTTGAGCCCCACGGCGGGGGACTGGGCGTGGTGCCTGTGGGAGTCCACTGTAGCCTTTGCAAGGTCTTCGCCCTGCTGGGACACATGCAGCTTGTGGAGAAGGTCTCACCTCCTTGGCAGTACATTAAACCGTTATCCCACTTAAGCTAAGGTTCCCATCCGAGGGCGCGCGTGGACACAACACAGGGCACCTACGCTAAGCGTGCAGAAATTCGACTCCCAAGCGGCTAGCCTTGGCGCAGGCACGAGCTCCCCGGAGTTCATTTGGCCACAGATAAGTGGGTGCCAGGAGCATGGGAGGAGGGGGCGCATAAAGGGAGGAGACCAAAGCCTGACCCTCCCGAGGAGCGTGGCAGAGAGACGCGAGCATGTTCCCAAACCTCTGTGCTGACGGAGGGTCCCGGAGGAGCCGGAAGGGGCCGAGCGACGGTGGGAGGGTCTGAGAGGTGGGGGCGAGAACTGGGGTCTGCTTTCGCCCTGGCCCCCGCGCTCCCGCGGCATGGCTGGCTACTGATCCCCGGGGTCGGCCCCCTCCCGGCGTGTTGGTGCACCCTGCTGGTGCCCTTGCGCTTCCAGCGCCCAGAAAGAAGGAAGGGGAAGGGGGCGGGCGGGAGAGGCAGGACTAGTCGCTCAACTTCCTCCTTCGTCCCTCTCCCGGCGCCCGCGGACGAGCTCGGTCCAAGTGGCGCGACGTGCGCTCCGCTGGGGAACCCTGGAGCCGAGGCCGGGGGGCGTCCGTGTTTCTAGGCTGCCCACGTGACTGGCTTCCCACCCCCTACACCCCCCAGGTCCGAAGGCGGAAACCCGCAGAGCCACTCCGGGGCCGGATTGCGGGGCGGGGCTGCCGCCTGCGAGTCAAGTTGAGCCACCTGAGCCGAGCGGGAGCCGGAGGACGCCGTCGCCCGCCGCTGCCCGAGCTCGGCGCGCTGCGATGGGCCGGGAGAGCCGGCCCGCCCCCCGGCTGGGCGCGCTGCCGCTCCGGCCGCCGCTGCTGCTGCTGCTGGCGCTGCTGCTGCTGCCGCCGTGCCCGACGCGGGCGCTCAACCCCCGGATCAGCCTGCCGCCGGGTGAGTGCGCGCGACCCCGCGGGGGCGCGGGAGAGGAGGCTGGTGTGGAGGTGGCGGTGACAAAGGAGGGCGGAGGGGGCTTGTTAAGGACCCCTCCTGTTCTCAGAGCTCTGCGAGGAGCGAGTGGGGGAGAGGCGAGGGTAGCACAGGGACCGCCGGCCCCTTTCTTCTGTTTTCTTTCTGGGCCGGGAGGTGGGAGTCTTGTCCGCTCTGTCGTCCTCACTCGTCCCCTTGGGAGGGTGCACTTGCAGTGGTGACGGGGGCCACCCGTCGGTCACCCTCCCGTCTACTTGTCTTTGATGCTCACCAGAGCCTGCGGGCCGTGGTGGCGCCCCGAGGGCCGCGGGGTGGAGGGGCCCTGCTGCCCTTTTTTGAACACTGGGGTTGTGGTAGTCTCAGCAGGGAGGGAACCGCAGACAGGCTCCGGGTCCTCCCTCCCTGTTTCTCTGTCCTTGAAAGGCCGAAGCTGCCCCCATGTTGACGGAGAGGGGAGCAACCGGACTGGGTGTGGGGACGGCTCCGGGCGCAGACACTTCCAAGCCCTGGGAGCAGTCCCTCCCTAGAGTGACCTGGGAGTACGTCCTCTGGGCCGGGCTCCTTTCCTGCTGCTCACATCTGCCTCTGTGGGCCGCCTCCATTTCCAGCCCCCTGCCCTTACCTGATTAACCCCTTGCATCTGGTTGCGTCTCCAACACCTTTTGGGGCGCTGCGGCATTTGAATCAGACCCCAAGCCCATTTCTACTACCAGTCAAGTAGACACCTTCTGCTCTGACCCGTTTTCTTCATCTGCACAATGGGCGCTGGCCTGAGTACCTTGCAAGGCTCTTTTGGGGACTTTATGAAGCTCGGCCTATTATGCGGGGATACTCTAGTTTCTTCTAGCCCTGTCACGTTGGTTGTCCCATTGTGTGAATTATAATAGAAAAAAGCTTTTATAAATTAGAGGTTAAAGACTGAAACTGTGGGACCAGCAGTTAGCGTAATGGCTATGTCGCTGGACTCCCACGTAGTCGACCGCGGTTCGAATCCCGGACCTGGTGGCTTAAACTCACGCCGGGTGCGTGTGCGTGCGTGCCCAAGATCCCGAGAGGAGAATGGAGGAGAAGGGATTGCGGCGTGGCCATCCCCCCTGGGGGGTGATTTCCTGCTTTCTGTTTCTGTCTCTCTCTGTCTGTCTGGTGAGCGCACGCGCCCTATAGCGAAAACCTCTCGAAAAAAAAAAAAGACTGAAACTGTAAGACTTCCTTTTTTAGAAAAATAATTATTTTATTTTAACTTTATTTATTTATTTTAATTTGACCAGAGAGGGACAGAGGGGGGGGGGGGGGAAAGTGAGAAAGCAAGCCACCAGGTCTGGGACTTGAACCGTGGTGGGCCATGTGGGAGTCCAGCACTTTTAACCACCACACCACCTGCCAGCCCCAAGACTTCCTTTTTTTGAGAGATTTTTGCTATAGGGTGCATGCACTTGATAGACAGACAGCAGAAAATCAACCCCCACCACCCCAGGAGGATGGCGGCTCCACAGTCCTTTCTCTTCCATTCTCTCCTCGGGATTTTGGGCACTGACGCACACGCACCCAGCGTGAGATTTAAGCTGCCAGATCCGAGACTGGAACCACTGGTGATAAACATTATGCCATCTGCTTGTCCCAAAACTGCCTTCTTACAGCATCCCTACCCCTCGAAGCAGCCTATTTACAAAAGAAAAGGGAATCAGCACTTAAGTTAAGCCCTAATGGTTCCCAGTAACCTATGGGAAGCATTGTAGATGACTGGAGTTCAAATCCTGCCTCAGTCCTTTAGTAACCATGTGACCTTGAGCAAGCTACTTAATCTCTCTGGGCCCCAATTTCCTGATCTGTAAAATGGGGATAATGGTAGCACCCACCTTAAGGTCGTGAGGATTAAATCAGTCCATGTTTGGAAAGTCCTTCGGACAGGGCTT
The DNA here is from genome assembly GCA_026018925.1 of Tupaia tana. Classification (NCBI taxonomy): domain Eukaryota; kingdom Metazoa; phylum Chordata; class Mammalia; order Scandentia; family Tupaiidae; genus Tupaia; species Tupaia tana. The sequence goes on along the minus strand of JAKSZU010000028.1, from coordinate 9,109,762 downwards.
GGTACAGAAACCTCTGGTTAAGTGTTAGCTATCATCTTGATAGGTGTTAAGCTCAGACGTCACCCCTGCCCATCCTGCCCAGAGCTGGGCTCTTCCTGCCTGGGCTGGGAACAGTCCTGGGGTGTTAGTGTGACCACAGCTCCGCGGGTGCTCCTGCTCGTGGAGTGAGTATGGCCAGACGTACCCGGACCTCAGCCGGCTGCCTTGTTACTTCTCTGCTCTGGGAGAAGGTGAGGGAGAGATGGGGACAAATGCTCTGATGGGTCCCACTTTGGGCCCTGAGGAAGCTGGTCTAGCTCATGGGGCCGTGTCCAGTCCAGGAGGTCCTGTGTCCTACAAAGGCAGAGTTGGGGAGCCATGAGGGGGACCGAGAGCACCTACTTCCCGAGAGCAGCCGGAACACTCAGCTGTTACGATCCACACAGCTCCAGGACCTGGCCTACTTGCACAAATGCGTGATCGTCCCAGACGCCGGTATCCCCTGCCAGGCCACTCTGCACGCGTTACCTGTCAGAGCTGCCACAGACCGGCTTGTATTTTGCACACCGCCAAGGGGCCCAGCTGAGGGGTTGAGGGCCTGAAATGCAGTCCAGGCTGAGAGTTCTGGAGAAAAAGATCCCCTTCTGCTCTGTTCTTTGAACTGGGTCTGTCTGAGGGGAACCGCTTTATCCAGTCCCATATAAGCTGTGGTGTAGTTTAGTGGCACCCTAGCCATCTGGACTTGTGACCAAAGGTCTGCACTGCTGAATGGCCACCACACTCTGGCCCACGATACCCTCCCTCTCCTCTGTCTGTGCTCAGGCTTCTGGCCTGGCTGAGAGTCCCAGAGGGGAATGCCCTGGTGACTGAACAGGCTCACTCTCCTAGAGTGGCCTGAGGTGGCTTCCTGCTGCGTCCCCAGGGGCTCATTAGATGTTCCTGGTAGCGCGCCCATTCTGGGCAGGCCCTTGGTGACCAAGGGATGCTATGCTGGAACCTCAGGGAGAGGCATGGGAGGAGGCCACACCCTCTCTGCTGCTGCCCCCCACCTTCCCCTATTAATCACCCACCCAAATGCCCAGGAGCCCCACGCTTAGGGATAGTGGACTTTGTCTATTCGAGTGTGGTTTGCCCTGCATTTGAGGGTCTTCGTATGGAATCCTCATTACTGTTGACGACCATCGTGTTCCTGGGGCCCTCAGGATCAGAAGGGGTTCCACTTGTCTCACTAGTGGCCAGTGGAAAGAAGAGGACTGGGGGACAGTCACCGCAGGCTCCAAGGTCAGCTGGAAGTCTCTTTGAAGTGTGTGGCATGGCATCCTTCTTTATCGTCAGAAGCTGCCGTGTGGAGTCTCGGTCTCCGTCTGGAGCAGGAGAGGTGCTGGATGGAAACTGTGGACCCTGGTGTGGGAGCCACAGGGCCCAGGGCCTCCCAGCCTGGCCTTGTGGGAAAAACCAAAACAGACTCGCTCCCATGGCTCACCAGTCGTATTGGGTCCCTTTATTTGGCCAATTAAAAGGAGTTATTAACTTTCCCCGTTCCAGAACTGCCTGGCTGGAAAGCTGGGCACAGTGTTTCTGAACCAGATTGGAAATAAACTGTAGGCCGGCAAACGGCAGTCAACAAAACCCCATTGAGCATGGAGCACGGAGCACTTGGCACGAAGCTGCTGCTTGTCCTCTGACCCTGGAGCAGGCTCCCAGGGTCAAGGCTGCCCTGAGAAGCCCTCTGTGTTGGCCGCTTGCTAAACTCTCCTGGCCGGGTACTGGCCTTCCTCTGCGCTGTGGCCTCTGTGTCTTCAGGTCTGTCCTGTGGGCTGGCGTCTCCGCGCTCTTCAGAGCTGAACGGAAAGAACCCAGCTTGGGGAACTAGCTTGCCACCCCTCCTGACTGCACAGCTGGGGCAAACTCCCTGCCTTCCCCAAGGATAGGAATACTGGAGCCGTCTCACAGGCTTCCAAGAGAGCTGCGTGAAATAATGTATGTGAAGTGTTTGGCACGGCGCCTGGCACGTGCTACGCCCCCAGTAAGAATTAGCAGCTTCTGCCGCCAAGCTGTGCTTGAAATGCCCACCAGCTTTGCACGGTGAGGTTATTCGCTTCCATGTGGTATGCACTGTTTGAGCGCTGGCTGTATGCAGGCACTCTAGGAGGTGCCAAGACCATGAGGCCCAGCCCCTGCCAGGCGAGGGCTGCACCGGGCACACAGAACGGGCACACAGAACGGAGAAGACGAAGTAAGGCCCCCAAGGGCTGATGGGAGGTCGTTCCCAGGGTTCCTGCTTAAGTCAGCCCATTTTTCAAGTGCTCCTGGTTCAGCCTTTCAGTCCTCCTTTGCCCTAATGAGAATAGACTGAATCTCTCCCTCGCTGCTCCTTGCTGGGCCCCGCTCTGCCCTCTGCATAACCCACATTCAGCTGGTGTTGACGTGCCTGTGTGCCCGCCCAGGAAAGCTCCAAGCTTGCACAACGCGGGGTGTACCAGCACCTTCATCCTTCAGGCAGGGGAGGTAGAGGACAGCACAGGCTGGGAGAAAAGGCGACTCCAGTCATGTCACCAGTCACCCTGTCCTTTATCCCCTTCTTAAGGCTGGTTCCCTTACACCCTGCCCCCCACCCCATGGATTCTGGCAAGAGCTTGGCAGGCCTAAAATGTGTGTGTGTGGGGGGGTGGGTCAAGGGGAAAAGGGACAGCAAATTGAAGGACTCCTGTGCTCTGGGCCTGACCTCCCTTAGCTTTTTGGGTGGTTGTTCCCTGCTCTGCATATTCTGGCTGCTTCCCCACCCCCCTTGCTCTCCCTGCCCCCCTGCTTTGCATTCTGACCTCCCTGTCCTGAGAGTGATTCCCAGGTCCAGGGAAGAGAACAGCTTACACAGAGAACCATCTTGGGACAGACACCTGAGGTCCCATAATCTCTTGCCCTTTCCAGAGCCACAAGCCTGTTTGTTCCTAGCCCTGTGGGACCTTCCTGGTCATTGTCTGGCCACTGTGTTCTATTTTATGTTTTCTGGGGTTTTTTTGATGGGGGAGGTTTTTGCTATAGGGTGTAGGCACTCGCCAGAGAGACAGAAAGCAAGAAATCACCCCCCAGGGAGTATGGCCACACCACTATCCCTTCTCCTCCAGTCTCCTTTTGGGATCTTGGACACGCATGCACGCATGCACACCCGCCCGGCGTGAATTTAAGCCACCGGGTCCGGAACTCCAACTGTGGCTGTACATGGGAGTCCAGCGACCTAGCCATTTCACCATCTGCTGGTCCCAACTGTGTTGTTTTTATTTTCAATTTGTATGTGTATATACATATATATATATATATTTTTTTTGTATATACATTTGTGTATATATATTTGTGTGTATATATATATATATTTATATATATGTATGTATATGTATATGTATACACACACACACACACACACACACACACACACACAGAGACAGCATTCCCAACAGGATCTTCATGCCACGGTCCACTGCCAGCCTCAGCCAACCCGAGACCGCAGGCATGTGTGTGCCTGGCTTACTCAGGGAGGTCTTTGGACACAAACCTGTAACCTGCTCCAATAGAGCATCATATTTTACCCCTGCACTGTCAGGCTGCTGGCCACCATTCTTACATGACCGTCTCTTCCATGGGGTGGGGTCCAGCCCTCCAGCCCTCAGGTGGCTCCGCAGCGTTCTCACGTCGTGTCTGAAGAAGGTAGAGGGTGGGGAAACAGGCAGAGAGCTGTGCGGGCCCAAACTTTTAACGGTGGGCGGTGGCTAGGTCACGGGGTGGAGCATGTTCGTAGAGTTCTGTCTCTGAAGCTCGTGGTCTGATCGTTTCTCCATGGGACCTCTATGTTCTCCATGGGACCTCTATGTTCTCTGTGGGTCCATCTAGAAGTCCTAGTCTCATGGGCTTCAGAGAGAGGTTAGCAAGGGAGTTTCAGTAGGGGTAGCAGGTAGGAGGCAGTTCTCATTTTTTTCTTTTTTTAAGGTTTTTGCCACAGGACATGCGCACTCACCCAAGAAAGACGGTGAGAGGGGAAGTGAGAAATCACCCCGGGGGTGGCCACGTCGCAATCCCTTCTTCTCCATTTTCCTCCTGGGATTTTGGGCACGCGTGCACACACACCCCGATGTCATTTTCAAGCTGCCAGATCTGGGACTCGTACTGCAGTTGGCCATGTGGGAGGCCAGCACCATAACCACTACGCCACCTGCTGGCCCCAGAGCCCTCATTTTACCACCTTCCTAAAGAGGGGCCAAATTAACTGACTCGCTTCCTCATCTTTGGCCTCTCCTTGCCCTCCCTTCAGGAGAGGCGCTCACCAGAAGAGGGACACACTCCCTGTGAGGCAGAGGATGCTGCCCTGGAGGAGCTCTCTGCTTTATCTCACGGAGGAAATGCACTCACATTGTCAGGGGCGCACAGCCAGGTCTCGGATCAAGCCTTGGGCCACAGTTCTCTGACAGAACCACACCTTTTCCATAAAAGCAGCTGCCTGCTTTTCGTTTTTTTTGTTTTGTTGTGTTTTGTATATTTTTTGCTGTAGGGTGCGTTCACTCACCAGAGAGAGAGGAAAAGTGAGAACTCACCCTTCAGAGGAGATGGCCATGCCGCAATCCTCTCTCCAGTTTCCTCTTGGGCTTTTGGGCACACTTGCACACACGCCCAGCATGAATCTCAAGCTGCCAAATCCGGGATTTGAACCGTGCAGCTGGCCATGTGGGATCCAGTTCCTTCACTTCTGTGCTACCTGCTGGCCCGAGCAGCTGCCCCTTGCTTTATCTGTGCATTGTTCAAAAGCAGCACAATAACCCAGCTCGGCCCGTGCATCATTGGTGGGGTTAGGTATAATATTTCCATTTGGGAAAGACATCTATTGAAGTCACTCCCCGGGCAGGGCAGGGGATCCAGCTGATGGCATGGCCACTGTTGGCACCAGGGCAGAGAGCAGCAGGCTTGGCCAGGAACATGGTACATGGGAAACTGGAGGCAAATGTCGCAGACAGGTTTGCAAACTGGGGCACGCTGGGCCAGAGCTAGTCTGGAGATATATTTTGTTTGGCTTGTAAGTGTTATAGAAAAATTTTAATCAGTCTCTGATATTTAAAACTTAGGAAATTTTATATGCAAGTCCAGGTTTCCGACTTCTGGGAAGATCTGGCAAGGCCAGGCCCACACTGTACATGGCAGCCAGCCCCTGGGGCTGAGCAGCAGCCACTGTTCAGAGGGGCTCCCGCCTCTAGGCGCCTGCCCCCACCCTGTCTTGCAACCCCCTGCCCTGCAGGAGTGGGCTTCCAAGGTGGCCAGGAGCTGAGCCTTTCCCTGGGAAAGCATGTTGTCTGTCCTGCACGTGCCAAAGGTCTAGAGGAAGGGCAAGGAGGAAGGAAGGTCGGAGGTCGGAGAGCCTGGAGGGGGCCAGCCCTGGTTGTCTTTGACCACTACTCTGCACAGAGCTCAGCACTGCCATGCTCTGGGTTTACTTGGTCTTCCCAGCAGTCCTGCACAGCCTCGTTTCAGAAAAGGCAGGCCACTGGTGTAAGGTCACACAGCTGGTCAGTGATCGAGTTAAGTTTCACACACGGAGCTTGTGACTCCCCACCCATTGCCCTTTCCAGTCCCGAGTCTTGTCTTGTGACAGCATTTTTATCTGTGGACACTGGGTTTTCAGGACTGAATGTTCAGTGCTTTGGGTAGGGGGTAGAGGCAGTGTTTCTCAGACATGCTCTGGTGAGCAAGAAGCTTTGGGACCTCCACGTTGAATCTGGGGCCCCTCCCTGGACCATAGTACCCCAAATTGAGGGACTCAGGGATTCACTCAGTCAATTGACAAACATTTACAGAATAGCTCCTTGGAACTTACCTGACCAGGTGATACAAATAAGACATGGTCTTTTTTTTTTAAGTCTGCTATAGGATATGTACACTTTCCAGCTAGAGACAGACAGAAACGGAAGATAGCAGATGGTATAATGGTTATGTTGCTGGTCTCCCACATAGTTGACTGCAGTTTGAGTCTTGAACCCGGCGGCTTAAAACTCACGTTGGGCACATGTACATGTGTGCCCAAAATCCCGAGAGGAGAATGGAGGAGAAGGGATTATAGTGAGGCCATCCCCCTTTGGGGGGGTGATTTCCCACTTTCTGTTTCTCTGTGTCTCTCCGGTGAGCACGTGCACCCTTTAGCAAAGATCTCTCTTAAATAAAACAGAGAGGGTCAGGGGCCAGCAGGTGGTGTGGTGGTGAAGGCTCTGGACACTCCCACATGGCTGACTACGGTTCAAGTCCTAGACCTAGTGGCTTGCTTTCTCACTTTCCCTCTTTCTGTGTGTCTCTCTTTGGTCAAATTAAAGTAAATGAATTAATAAATAAGTAATTCTTTAAAAAAAAAAAAAAAAAAAACAGAGAGGGAGGGAAAATGAGAAATCACTACCTGGGGGATTATACTGTAATCCCTTCTCCTTTGTTCTCCTCTTGGGATTTGGGGTACTCATGCACATGTGCTTGGCATGATTTTCAAGCTGCTAGGTCTGAGACTTGAACTGTTCTTTGGCCATGTGGGATCCAGCTGCCTTAACATCCACACCACCTTCTGCCCTAAGACATGATCTTGATCTCCCTTTTTTAAAAATTTCACTTAACTATTATTATTATCTATGTATTTTGATTTATTAGAGAGAGTGTGTGGAGGAGTGAGAAAGCAAGCCGCCAGATTTGGGACTTGAGCTGTGGTTGGCCATCTAGGATTCCAACACCTCAACCAACACACCACCTGCTGGTCCCAAGACATAGACTTGATCTCAAAGTGCTCTCAACTTAGTGGAAGGGACAGGGACAAAAGTCCATCGTCGTCAGTGTCACCAGCCCGCCGCAAGGGTGTGAACAGCACCTGATGGACACAGAGAGGAGGGCCCATGCCCAGTGGGGATTCAAAGAGGCTTCCAGGAGGAGGAGAAATAGCTGTCTCAAAGGATGAGTGTGAGTCAAAAAGAAAGGCCTACTGGCAAGGGGGACGTCCGAGTGAAGCCTGGAGATGCTAAATGGCCCTGTCTTGTCGTTCTGTGTCACTCTGTTGAAATGGGAGGAAGTGTGTGGCGAGGGCTGGTGAGCTGAGGACTTAGGCAGTGGGTCCCTATTGAAGGACAGTGGGGATTCTCCGAGAGCTGGGAGGTAAGGGCCCATAAGGGCCCGCTGAGAGGCTGCTGCAATGGAGAAGGTGGTAGCCTAGTTTAGGACAGTGGTTGTGGGGATAGTGAGGGCAATGGGTTTGGAAAATACCGAGGAGGGGAGGTTGGTGGGGCTAGATTATGGATTGGCTGTTCATGGATGAGAGAGACAGAGGAGGCAAGTGTGTTGCCCTCCCTGCCACACAGAGACAGGGAGTGGGACCGGAGTAGGGAGGTGGCAGGAGGCTGGAGGGTTTCCCCTGGCGTATTAGAGGAAGATCTGCCCCTGGCTGCAGAGATGGGCGAGTCACCCACACCCTTGTCATTGAGTGATAGCTATAGGTGTGTGACCCAAAGCTTGTGGAGACTGAGAAGGCCGCCCGAGAGCAGACCCAGAGAGCAAAGCCTTGGGAGGCTGAGGAGTGGCAGCAGACCAGACCCAGGCCCTAGGTCCCAATCCCAGCTCCCAGAGACTTCCTAGCTGGGTAGCTGTCACCTGAAGGAAGGAGGTGATAAATCCTGTTTCACACCACCCTATGAGGATCACATGACTCCATCTCCCTGAGGGGCCTGGTAGGTGCTAGAATACATTGGCTCTTGGAGGGGCCAGGGCCCAGAAGGTAGCAAGGGAGACACCTGGTGATCCTGGAGACTACCAGAGTTCCAGAACTCTGGCCCTGAGGGGAGTACAGGGCCTCAGCAGGGCTGACCTTACAAGTGTTGGAGCTAACTCTGGACAGTGGTGAACTGGTGGTTAAGGCAGCAGGATCCCACATGGCCGACTATGTGGTTTAAGTCCCGGACTCGGCAGCTTGAAAAAGATGCCGTGTGTGTGTGTGTGTGTGTGTGTGTATGGGTGTGTGTGCCCAAAATTCCAAGAGGAAAATAGAGAAGAGATTGCAGTGTGGCCATCCCCATAGGAGGGTGCTTTCTCACTCCCCCCCACCCACCGCTCCCGTCTGTCTCCAGTGCCTACATGCTGCCTATAAGAATGAAAACAAAAAATGTCTAGAGTGGAGATTGAAGAGGAACACTGCTTTCTGAGAGAGAGAGAGCTGGTGACAGGATCTGGTGTCTGAGGAAACTGGTAGGGAGTTGAGGTTGTTATGCCTGATGGCCCCAATTTCCTCAGAAAGAAGCAGAGATGTCTCTGAGGGAGGAAGGGCAGAGGCCTCAGGAGAGGCGGATTGTTAGGGATCAGGCAGCCCCGAGCAGAGAGTTAGGGGTCAGAGGCGTTGCCTGTGTCCCTGGTGCACCCTGTGGAGTAGGCAGAGGAAGTCAGGCTCATGAGGTGACGCAGAGCATGCACGGTGGTGGCATAGCCCTGGCTGGGGCTGCCTGGGCAGTCTGGCAGGGTCCTGGCCTGCTTGCTTTGGCCATGGTAGTGGTAGATGGAAGCACCAATGCTTTGAGGAGGGTTCTCTTGCCCTTCTTTTTAATTATTTACTTATTTGTTCATTTAATTTTTTCTTTTTTAAAAAAATATTCATTTATTTATTTAGAATTATTTCATTTAACTTAATTATTTTATTTTGACCAGAGAGGGACAGAGTAAGGGGGGGGAGTGAGAAAGCAAGCTGCCAGATCCAGAACTCAAATCATGATTGGCCATGTGGGGGTCCAGCGCCTTATCTACCACGTCACCTGTCAGCCCCTATTTATTTATTATTATTATTATTATTATTATTATTATTATTTTAATTTCCTATAGTGCACAGGCACTCACCAGAGAGAAACGGGAGAGAGAGAAAGCGAGAGAGAAAGTGAGAAAGCTAGCCACCAGGTCTGGGACTAGAACCGTGGTTAACCATGTGGGAGTCCAACACTTTAACAACTGCGCCACCTGCTGGCCCCTTGTTAATTTAATTTAATTTAGTTTTGTAATTTGCTGTAAGGTATGCGTGCTCACCAGAGACAGAGAGGGAAAGTGAGAAAGCACACTTGGCGGGGGTGGGAGGTGACCACGTCACATTCCTTTCTCTTCCATTCTCCTCTTAGGATTTTGGGCATGCATGTACACATGTCTGGCATGTTTTTCAAGCCTCTGGGTCTGGGACTTGAACCACACAGCATTGCCATGTAGGATCCAGTGCCTTAACCTCCATGCCACTGGCTGGCCTGTCCCTTGCCCTTCTTGCCTCTTTCTTGGTTATCTCAGGTCATGGGGAAGACTTTTGTCACACTGTTCCTGCTGACAAAAGTCAGGGGCTTCCCTGGTCAGGGGCTCTGTCCTGGCGCTGGCCTGGTGATGGCCAAGTTTGGTCTGCTACTCCACACCCGCCCACCCACCAGGCTGCCCTGCCCCAGCACTAGGTGATGTGGAGAGAAGGAAGCACATCTGAGCTCTGGTTCAATGCTGACTCGTCAGCATTCCCGCCCCGGAAGTGCCGCCCCTGCCCTTGAGTGGGGCCAAGGTCCTGGTGACTTGGCATGACGTCTTTGGGGAAAGGTGCTCCAACAGAGCGTCTCAAGAGGCACTCCAGACTTAGCGTGGCCAGCTCCTTCTCTGGGGGGGCAGGGAGGGCAGCCTGCCACCTCTGCCTGTTGGAGGCCCCTTCCCTGCCCTGATCCTGCTGGGGCCTGTGGAGGGTGGGAAGTCAGGGCCAGGTCAGCGTCTCTCCACACTGTAGAGAGAAAAGTGGGGTGGGGCGCTGAGTCATGGCTGCAGGCCTGGGGTGGGACTGCCCTGGGTGGGGAGGCTGAGTCCTATTCCCGTCTCACCCCATAGAGATCCAAGCTTCCGGCTGAGTCACAGGGAAGGGGAGAAACTCTAGATGGGGCTGGGGGCTGAGCTGTCCCCACATCACTTCCTGCCAGGAGCCCTCTGCTCCTGAGGTGGGGAGTGGGCCCTGCAGGTGGCTTCGATGTCCCCACCCCAGCATGCCATTTTTTCAGGAGGCTGGTGCTGGACAGTCCCTGGCCAGCCCCATTTTATACCCCCAGAGGGTGGTCCGCCCAGAGTGGACGGAGGGGTTCCTTCCCTACGGAAAACTGGCCAGCCTTCCTCGGGCTGGACTAAGCTCTGGTAGATGATCAGGAGGATGTCTGAGCAGCACTGGCGCCCCAGAGACCCGCCAAGATCCTCTCTCACTCAAACCACAACAGAGAGCAGCGTCAAAGCCAAGACTGACCCCGAGGTGCACCAACCCTCGCAGGGAGCAAAGTGCGAAGACACACCCCTGCCAGTCACCTCCACACACACAGCACCCAGGAGCGAGCACACAAGCTTGGGCAAGCCCTGCGGTGTGGTGTACAGACACACATGTGCACACACATACACAGGCAAGCTCAGGCAGGACCTTGCGGACATTCATCCTGTCGCTCTGGAGGAGGCCCCAGGCACCTGGTCCTTCAGCGTGGACCACCTTGCACACCTGTCTGTAATCCGCACACCCCTGTTCCTGAGCCAGAGCTCTCTGCCTGGCTCTGAGCAGACCCGCTGGTGACAGCGCAGGCCTCAGTGAGCTCTGTGACCCTGCCAACCAGGGAGGCCCGGCTCCCACGGGCAGCCCTGCTACTCTGGCAGCTCTCGCTGGGCTGGATTTTCCTGCAGGGCTTTTTGGTTTTGTTTCTGAGCCACTCACTGGGTGTTGATCACGTGCCAGACACCGTGCCAACACGGGGATAACGTGTGCAAGGTTGTTTTGAGTAAAGCTCTCAGTAAATGTGGGTTATTATGTATATTATTATTTACATACGTAATCTCATTTCTTCTCATAATAAACCTGTGAGGCAAAGTGCTATTATTATGCCCATTTCACAGATAAGGAAAGTGAGGCGGTAAGCGGTTAAGTGGCTTGTCCTGGTGGCACACAGCCAGCAAGTGGCCGAGGCTGGATTTGAGCCCAGGTCTCCACCCCAGCTGGCACTTGTTTGTGTGTGTGTGTGTGACTGTGTTGTGTTTAGACAGGGTCTCGCCGTGTCACAGTCCTGCCTCAGCCTCCCGAGTAGCTGGGACTACAGGTGTGCACTACCATGCCTGGATCTCTCAGGCAGGATCTCACCCATGCTCGTCACAAGTCATGCTCCTTCTGCCTCAGTTCCCGAGTAACTTGGACGACACACACGCCACCACATTGGCTTTTCAGGGTGGTCCAGGAATTGAACCTGGCCCTCGACATGGCTTGGTCCTGTTGAGCAGCAGTATCCAGCGCACAGTAATATGGGTGCATGAGTGAGAGGAAGAGGGAGAAGGAGAGAGGGAGGGAGAGAGAGGAGCCTTTCACAGGGCTCATGCCATGATCCCCTTTCTCCAGTCCTCCAGCCCTGTGTGATCCAGGCACACATGCAGGCCTCCTGTGTGTTTTTAGGCCATCTGGGCTGGGGACTCAAACCACGGTCGGCATGTGACTTCCAGCTCTGCATTCCAGTATGCTACCAGTGGCACCACAGAAGCTGGGCCCAGTCTGCACTTTTTTTTTTTTTTTTTTTAAGGGAGATTTTTGCTATAAGGTACATGTGCTCGACACAGAGACTGAAAGCAAGAAGTCACCCCCCCCAGGGGACTGGCCATGTTGCAGTCTCTTCTCCTCCGTTCTCCTCTTGGGATTTTGGGCCCACATGCACATGTGCCCAGTGCAAATTTTAAACTGCTTGGTCTGGGATTTGAACTGTGGTCGATTGTATGGGAGTCCAGCAATGTAACCATTAATCTGTCTTCTGGGTCTCCCAATCTGCACTCTGTTTTTCTTTTTTTTTTTTTTTTAAGATTTATTTATTTCATTTGTTGTTATTATTCAAATTGACCAAAGACAGAGAGAAAGGGAAAGTGAGAAAGCAAGCTACCAGGTCCGGTACTTGAACCACAGTCAGCCATGTGGGGAATCCAGTGCCTTTAACTGCCATGCCACCTGCTGGTCCCCAGTCTGCACTCCTAATCTCTGTCTTGAGACTCCCAGGGAGGAAAACAGCCCTAGGAACACCCACAAGGGTAAAGGGAGGTCTGGGGCCAAGGCCATCAGCATGCCATGGCTTTGAGTCCGAGGCTCAGGACAGAGGGGCGAGGGCAGTCCTCAGAACAGGAATGCCTGGTGTGAAAGTCCCCTCGCCACTTCTCCAAGGAGGCACATTCCACTTTGTGTCCCTTCATCATTTCACTTACTGTACTTCCAACATGGCAGGAGGCTTGCTTGCGTAGCAGGTTGCCCAAGAAGGGGGTTGGGGTGACTTGGGGACCGGCTGGTGCCTGGGCTTCCCCTGCACCTGACCATGCAATGTCTGTGGGACCCTTGGCAAGTTTCCACCCTGCTTCCAGGCCTAAGTGGGGTCGAGCTGCCACCCGGGACTTAAGCTTATCTCTGACTCTTGGCATTTCTGTGTCTGGACAGATGCCAAGGGCGGCCTCCTGCCCAGACTTAATAGGACCCGCCCAGGTGGAAGTGCCCCTCCTGTGCAGACAGATAAGTGCTGGCAAATTTCAGCCAAGCCTTGCTTCCAGAAAATGCAGTGGAGGGGCGCAGACGATAAGGAGGGACAGGGGGAGCCCTTGGCCCTGTTCTTGGTGATGCCTAAGACTCCTGTGAGTGTCGTTTTGTTCGTTATTGCCATGATGCATACGAGGACACTACAGCGCTGCGAGGGGACGTCCACGCTGCCCTGCAGAAGGGCCTGCTTGTGGCCTGTCGAGGGTAGTCCTTGGACTGGCCACTTCAGAGCCACCTGGCAGCTGGTTGAAGTGCACATTCTCAGGTCCATCCTAGACCAGCAGCATCAGAATCCCTTGGGGCAGGCCTGGATCTAGGGTTTCCACGATCTAGATGATTTTGTTGCATTCTGCACTTTGTAGATCTTCTTGACCTGGGTTCCCACCCCAGCTCCTTTTTTATTTCTTTTTAACTTCCAGAGGGTACTCTCTGATCCTCTGGCTTGTCAGGATCCTGCATGCGCCTGGAGTGTTTTATTTTTTTTTTTGGAGAGGTTTTTGCCATAGGGCGCGTGCGCATACCAGAAAAGTGAAAAATCACCCCCTTGGGGGGATGGCCATGCCGCAATCCCTTCTCCTCCATTCTCCTCTTGGGATCTTGGGTATGCACATGCGCCCGGTGTTGAGTTTAAGCCACCAGGTCCAGGATTTGAACCGCGGTCGACTACATGGGAATCCAGCGACATAGCCATTACGCTAACTGCTGGTCCCAGCCTGGAGTGTTTTAAAGCTGACCAGGAATCCAAACCCATGGTCAGCCTTGTGGCTTCCAGCACTGCAGTCCACTTTGCCACCAATCGTATCCCAAGTCTGGGCCAGCAACCCCTACTTCTGGTTCCAGAACGAGACTCACAGCTATAGAGCTACATGTGTTCCCCATAAACTCCACTGGTCCCCTTGTGTTAGCGCCTCCCATTACTGGGAGACTTTGTGAGGAGTGGCCCTGGGACCCCTGTCATCCTGTTGATTGGCAAGATGGCATCCATCCCGTCTCAGCAGGTTTGCTAGAAAACCCCACCCGAGGGCTTCCTTCAGCATTAGCTGCCAGGTAGAAATCTGGTATGTGTGACTTCTTCCTCTGGGACGGTGAGGACAATGTAACTTCACTTCCAGTTTCTCTTTCTCCACTGGGAGGCTCAAGGTCAAGTTGCAGCCATTTCTAGGAGTTATAGGTAAAGACCTATGACCTGCTTATGTGACTTTTTCTTTCCTTTATGGTTTAGATATTTTTCTTGAGATTTAGTTTTTCTTCCACTCCTGATTTGAATGTTTATGTTTTATTACTTTCTTTTCTTTGCGTTTCCTCACCCTCTGTGGACCCAGACTGGGGGTATGTAAGAACACTCGACATTTGAACACACATAAAGTCATCCTCACAACTGCTTTGTTGGCATGTCACACCGTCTGCTTCTTCAGCTCGATGAGTCTGTTTTTGTTTGCAGGGTCATAATCCACTGATTGGTTCAGATAGGCCTGAGGCCGCTTGTGATGCCTGCTTTTCGCTGTTTTTTTTTTTTTTTTTTTTTTTTTTTTTTTTTTTTTTTTTTTTTTTTCCTGTTTGCATCAGCTGCTTAGAGTTTTTAAAATAATTTCTCTCCGAACCCATTAGTTACTCAAAGCACAAACAGTACCCAGTGGATCGGAGGTTGTGTTCATTTCTTTTCTTCTTTCCTCTCACTGACGTCTTTCACGTTGTATAACTTATTATAAAATCTGAAAATGATGACAAGTGCGAAGGGGAAAAAAATGGCCTATAATCCTACCAGGATCCCACTTTTCAGCATTTTATGATACATCCCTCTGTTTTTTTGTCTTTTTTGTTTGTTTGTTTCTGTTTTTCCTACCAAAGACAGAATCTGACAATATATACTCTTTTCTAACCTTCATTTTCACTTAGTGGTAATAAACTATCTTTCTTTGTTATTACATAGTCTACAGTGGTGAAAGATGTTCAAAATTTGTCAAGGATACATGCACATAATTTTTTCAAAGAGTAAGAAGGCTTATTGTTGGGGCAGCTTGTGGCTTGCTGGTTAAGGTGGCTGGATCCCACATAGCTGACTGTATGGTTCAAGTCCCAGATCTGGCAGCTTGAAAAAAACCACCACCAGGCACATGTGTGTGCATACCCAAAATCCTGAAAATTGGGAAAGGCGATGAGAAGAGATTGTGGCATGACCATGCTTTATGGGGGGGGGGGGGGGGAGGGGTGTGCTTTCTCACTTTCCCTCTCTCTCGGTCTTTCTCCAGCAGAGCCCAACACTCTCTGGGGAAATTTAACAGAAAGGGGAGCAGGTGTTGTAAAAAGCGGAAGCCGTCTGTCTTCTGCAGCCCCGGGCCTGGTTTAAAAGGACAGCTTGTCATCATCTCAGGTTCTTGTTCTACCATGCTCTTCTCGGTATTCTTTTGTTATTATTTATTTTTTGAAAGAATTTTGTTATAGGACATGTGCACTTGCAAGTGAGACAGAGAGAGACAGAAAGCAAGAAATCACCCCCTGGGGGATGGCCACACCACAATCCCTTCTTCAATTCTACTCTCTCTCTCTCTCTCTCCCTCTCTCTCTCCCGCGCGTGTGCGTGCGCACACACACACACACACACACACACACAGCTGGTGTGAGTTTCAAGCTGCCAAGTCTGGAACTCAGCTGTGTGGGAGTCCAGTGCCTTAACCACTATACCACTGGCCCTACCTCTGTGTTCTTTTAGTTTTATTTTTTAGAGAAAGATTTTTGCTCTAGGGCGCATGTGGTTGCCAGAGAGACAGAGAGAGATAGAAAGACAGAGAGTGAGAAATCAGCCTCCTGGGGGGGATGGCCATGCTGCAATCCCTTCTCCTCCATTCTCCTCTCGGGACCTTGGGCACACACGTATGCACACCCGGTGTAAGGTTTTTTTTTTTTTTTTTTTTTGGAGAGGTTTTTCGCTATAGGGCATGTGCGCTCGCCAGACAGAGAGAGACATAGAGACAGAAAGCGAGAAATCACCCCCCATGGGGGGATGGTCACGCCGCAATCCCTTCTCCTCCATTCTCCTCTCGGGATCCTGGGCACGCAACGCACACGCGCCCGGCATGAGTTTTAAGCCACCGGGTCCAGGACGCGAACCGCGGGTCGACTACGTGGGAGTCCAGCGACATAGCCATTACGCTAACTGCTGGTTCCCCACACCCGGTGTAAGTTTTAAGCAACCAGATCTAGCACTCAAACTATGGTTGACTATGTGGGAGTCCAGCAACGTAACCATTATGTCATCTGCTGGTGCCATCCTCTGTATTCTTAAGTAAAACACTTGTTTTGGCACTTCCTTGCCTACGTGATATCCCTCCTATCTCGGCACCCTTCCCTGCATCCTGCATCTTCCCCACACTCTGCCCTTGTGTTTATTTCCTTTATTGGTTGCCTTTACAACTTAAAATGGTACACTCACACCTCCGTTTCTCCTTCCGTTAGCCGCTGACAGCATCTTGTGACCCTCTTCGCTCAGGTGAAGATGTCAGAGTCTCCATGTCCCCCTAACACCTCTCCTCCCCACTGCCCCATCACCTCCCACCCATCATGTCTGTCTGAGATCACGGTTGATGACATCCACCTTGGTTTAATAACCTTAAGGCTTCCATGGCTGACTGTGGGGTGCTGCTCGAAGCTGCAGACCAGTGCCCGGTGTTGGCAATGCCCTCAGCGTCCGTTACGGTCACTGCAGGGCCAACAATGGGCTGTGCTCACATTTCCTTCTCTTTGGGTCGGCCATCACTCAAAGAAGAATGTTAAATGTATTTTCCTTTCTCGTGTTCTCTTCCATGCTCAACAATCATCAGTTTCTATTTTGGTTTGCTTCGTATTTTGGGCATGCCTTACTTAGACAACTTTGTGTGCTTGTTTTTCTGGAGTTTCTAATACAAAATCCTCTTTACCAGCTGCATAGCATTCTATTGAATGGAGTATCATTTATGAGGGCAAAAAGCTTGTGGAAAAAGTGGAATGGAAGTATTATTTTGGTGCAAGGAAGAAAAATGGAAATCCATGCATTGTTTTCTTCATACTGTGCATTTTTCCATAAACTTTTCAAAGACTTTGTATTTTCATCCAGTCCCCTATGGTTGGACTCTTAGGTTGCTTCCAGTTTTTCATGAATGTGAATGGTGCTTCTACAGTGTTTGCAAGTCCAGGAATGTGGCTCCCCCTTTAAGCCCTACCTCTCTGTGCCATACCCCGCCCTGCCCACCGAGCTTCAATTCAACTGGCTCATTCTAGAGGTTGGCCTAAGAGGTTTCTCGTGGGAGGCGGTTCCACAGGTTACATCTCTTTTCCTCCCCACAGGCTCTGAAAAGCGTCCAGTCCTCAAATTTGAAGTTGAAAATGTCTCCAACTACACTGCCCTTCTGCTGAGCGCGGACGGCAAGACTCTGTATGTGGGTGCCCGAGAGGTCCTCTTCGCCCTCAACAGCAGCCTCAGTTTCCTGCCAGGCGGGGAGTACAAGGAGGTAAGGTAGAGCCCAAGGCTGCCTAGGCTGGGCAGAGGAGGCGGGAGAGGAGAGAGACACAGGGCCCTCCATTCCCCTTACACACTCACCTCTCTCTCTCGTTCCCTAGGTGCTATGGCGTGCAAGCGCAGAGAGGAAGCATCAGTGCAGCTTTAAGGGCAAGGACCCACAGGTGAGTGGGCACCTAAGGAGGGCTGGGAGCGGAGGACCTGGCCCCAGACAGAGGCAGAAGGGGGAGCAGATGCAGCTAGGTGGGTGGGAAGCACCTAGGCGTCCCGGAATGAGCCCCAGTTCTGTACTTATCGTTACTGTGACTGGGACAAGGAGATTCACCTCTCTGAGCCTTAGGGTACGCACCTGTGAAATGGGGATACCAGTTCCTGTCTCCCTGGGCTCACTGTGAGGACTCAGTGGCATA
Source organism: Tupaia tana (assembly GCA_026018925.1). Taxonomy (NCBI): domain Eukaryota; kingdom Metazoa; phylum Chordata; class Mammalia; order Scandentia; family Tupaiidae; genus Tupaia; species Tupaia tana. The sequence goes on along the minus strand of JAKSZU010000028.1, from coordinate 9,092,301 downwards.
TAGTAAGTGCCACATAAACGGCAGCTTCCAGCATGAGCAGGGACTTGGGTGAGAGAGCTCCTCTGTCCAGCCATGCAGGACAGTCCTGCTGTAGCAAGACTGACAGATTCTGCTGTGTTGACCAGACTGTTGGGTGGGGTCTGGTTCCCCTGGAGTCCCAGGGGACTCCCCACTATTCCCAGAGACCTCCCGGTCCTGACTGCAGCAGGCGGCAGCTAAAGAAATGGCAAAAGAGCACCAGGCATGGGGCCACAACATAGGTTCAAGCCCCAACTCCTCCCGACTTGCCCCCACACCCCATTCAGTAAACAGTCATTAAGCACTTGCTCTGAACCCAGGCACTGGAAGTATGATTGTGAACAATTAAAAACAGTAGTAAAAAGGGGACCAGCAGATAGCATAATGGTTACATTGCTGGACTTCCACATAGTCGACTACTGTTCAAGTCCCAGACCCAGTGACTTAAAACTCACACTGGGCACGTGTGTGTGCACATGTGCCCAAAGTCCCCAGAGGAGGGCGTGGTCGTGCCCGCCCAGTACCAAAGTCCTGAAAGGGTAATGGGGGGGAGAAGGGATTGCAGCATGGCTATCCCCGCTGGAGGGTGATTTCTCACTTTTTGTCTCTCTTTCTCTGTCTCTCTGGTGAGTGCAAGTGCCCTATAGCAAAATTCTCTCTCCTTTTTTAGAAGAATTTAACTTTGGGACCAGCAGTTGGCATCATGGTTATGGCGCTGAACTCCCATGTAACCAACTGCAGTTCAAGTCCCGGACCCAGTGGCTTAAACTCACGCCGGACGTGTGTGCACACATGCCCAAGATGCTGAGAGGAGAATGGAGGAGAAGGGATTGCAGCGTGGCCATCCCCCCTGGGGGGTGATTTCTCGCTTTCTGTCTCTGTCTCCCTGTCTTTCTGGCGAGCGCATGCGTCCTATAGCAAAAACCTCTCCCCCCCAAAAAAAATTTAACTTTATTTATTTATTTTAATTTGACCAGAGAGGGATAGTGAGAGAGAGGGAAAGTGAGAAAGCAAGCCACCAGGTCCAGAACTCGAACCGCGGTCGGCCATGTGAGAGTTCAGGGTTCAAGGCTAAGCATTTCCTCCTGCTCTGGAGTGTGGCTTCCTTCCCGGGGTGGTGGGGAGGTAACTGGTTTTCACTGGGGGCAGGCAGTCCAAGAGGGTGCGATTCTGTGCCTTTGCTTCACAGAGCTAAGCAGAGCGTGCCGGTTGTGCCCCAAGGTCCCTGTAGCACACACCGTGCTCTTCTGCCAGCCCTGCCTTCCTGGATTCACTCTCAGACTTGAGTGTCTCCCCTCCAAGTCCCAGTATGCTGGGACCCAGCCCCTAGGACAGACCTGGGTCAGTGGAGAAGGCTCCACAGTGCCCCCTTGTGGCACACTGACATCCTCTCCACCTTCCACCTAGCGGGACTGTCAGAACTACATCAAGATCCTCCTGCCATTCAACAGCACCCACCTGTTCACCTGCGGCACATCAGCCTTCAGCCCGGCCTGCACCTACATTGTGAGTGCCATTGCCTCCGCTCTGGGCTTGCCCGGGGACTGCCCCGTGTTCTGCCCCAGGGAGCTGCTCTCCAGTGCCGACTCCTGGAGGAGGGCGGGGCCCTGGGGTTGCTTCTAGGGAGCAGAGGGCTCTGAGAGCTGCGAGGCTCACCACATACCCGCCCTACCCCGCCAGGCAGGGTCTCCCCGCATGCAGTCACCCACTGGCAGAGATCCTGCCCAGCTCATCACTTGCTGGCTTCTCTGGCTTCCTGCAGCCCCTCTCTCCCACTGTGGCTTGATTCTGTCAGTCCTGTGCCGCGTCCTCAGCACACACTCACGCTCGCGTTCCTACGCCATGCACACCCTCGCACAGGGCAGCATTTGAGGCAGTGGGTTGCAGCACCAGCTTTGGGGCCACATACCTGGTTTGAATCGGGGGGCCGATCGTGCCCACTGCTTCGGGTTTCCACGACGTGCTGCACATGGTGCCTTGCATGCTGTGCGGGGGCAAGGAGGAAGCCTCTGACACCTGTCCCCTCCCTCCGAGCTCCTCAGCTACCTGCAGGGCCGCCCTCTCCGGTGCCTCGCCCTCCTTTCCTGCCGAGCCCGCTCGGCATTCCCCAGCATGTCCCCGAGCCCAGCTTTCTGTCGCCCTACAGAACGTGAAGAACTTCATTCTGGCCCAGGACGGAGCTGGGAACATCCTCCTGGAAGATGGCAAGGGCCGCTGTCCCTTCGACCCCCAACTTCAAGTCCACGGCCCTGATGGTTGGTGAGTGTTGGCGGGAAGGACGCGTCAGGTGCCCGAGGAGCAGGCAGGTGCATGGGCCATGCTCGTTACCAGGCAGCAGAGTGACCATGGGCCGCCCCGGGGTGTGACTTCTCCGAGCTCCAGCCCCTTCCTTGCCCAACGCCAGCAAGGAGGGCATTACTGGGTGGTGCTGGGCCTGAGCGGGAGAAGGCGCTGTGCTGAGGGCCATCCACATGGGCTTGCTTCTTTGGCAGACGGTGAGCTCTACACCGGAACAGCCAGCACCTTCCAGGGCAACGACCCTGTCATCTCCCGGAGCCAAAGCCCGCGCCCCACCAAGACCGAGAACTCCCTCAACTGGCTGCAAGGTGACGTCCTCTTACCACTACCTGGTGGCAGTCCCAGAGGCCCTGGGGGGCCACTCTCTCCCAGTAGGGTCTGCCTCCAGGCCTCCTGAGCTGACTGCACTCCCCACCGGCCCCACAGACTCAGTCTTCGCAGCCTCAGCCTACATTCCCGAGAGCCTGGGCAGCCTGCATGGTGACGATGACAAGATCTACTTCTTCTTCAGCGAGACTGGCCAGGAGTTTGAGTTCTTTGAGAACACCATCGTGTCCCGTGTCGCCCGCATCTGCAAGGTGAGGGGCTGGGCACTCAGGGCAGTCTCCCCTCGGACCCTGAAGTCTCCAGGTGCAAGATCCCCTGCCTCTGTGGCCTTCCCTGTCTTCTGGAAGAAGCAGCTTGGCTAACAGCTTTCTCTCTCACCCTCCCCCTCCCCTCTCCTCTCTTCTTTCATCAGAAAGCATGTATCCTCACCAGGGGGAAGAAAGAGAGAACCACCCACGAGTGGTACTGCCTCTTCCATAGGGTGCAATGACTGCGTGTGATCTAGCCCCTTCATCACCGTGTCTCCAGTTGGCCCCTCTCCTTTTTTTTTTTTTTTAATAATTATTTATTTAATTTTATTTACTATTATTGTTTTTTAAATTTTTCTATAGGGCAGATGCACTCACCAGAGAGAGAAGGGGGCAGGGAGCGCGGGTAGTAGTGAGAAAGTAAACCACTAGGTCTGGGACTTTAACCACCGTAGGCCATATGGGAATCCAGTGCCTTAACCACCATATCACCTGTTGGCCCTGCCGCCCCCCTCTCTCTCTTTTTTTAAAGAATGATGTTATTTATTTTTTTAATTTACTTATTTTAATTTGCCATAGTGTACATGCACTCACTAGAGAGAGAGATGGAGAAAAGGAAAATGAGAAAGTCCACTGCCAGGTTCAGGACTTGAACCATGATCCACCAAGTGGGAGTTCAGTTCCTCAACCACCAACCGTGTCACCTGCTGGCCCATTCCCCCCTCCATTTAAATTGTAATGTATCTTCATTGTCTTTTCCTTACTGACCAATGTGAAGATATAGGGAAGCACACACAGAACCACCTACAAGATGAAGAGGTGACATAGCATTGTGCTAAGGGCAGGCTCTGGACGCAGACCACCTGGCTCTAAACCCTGCTGGTTGTGGGATCTGGGCAAGGACCTCACCCTCTGGGTTAAACAGTTTCCTCATCTCTTAAATGGGGATAATAACAATGCTGACCTCAGAGTTGTGCTCTCAGAAAGGTGGTGGGCAGTGCCTAAATGTGAGCCGTCAGTGTTGTCACCACGCCACTGCGAGAAGGGCCCCCCTTGACGTTTCAGAACTTTCCTTGATGATCTAATTTTTTTTTTTTTTTTGCATATGTGTAGGTATATGCAAAATATACACAGAAAATGACTAGTTTATTTGCAAGCATGAGTTCATGCTGTATTGGGATCTTTTGTCTTTCTTTGGTCAGCAGTTAAGTCATAGAATTTTTCCTTATTTATTTATATATTTGTTTATGTAGTTTTTGCTATAGGGCATGCGCGCTCACCAGAAAGAGAGGGAGAGAGAAAATGGGAAATCACGCCCCAGGTGATTTACTTATTTTTTTTTTTTCGTTTGTTTATTTCTCTCACAATAGAAGGATAGAGGCACAACAGGATCCCCATGCAGTGACCCACCCCCAGCCAACCAGATCATGGGCACGTGCGCCCTGTGTGTAGAAGGAGGCCTCTGGATGTGAACTCGGGACCCTCCCGCGTGGGCCAGCCTCACAGGGTGTTGTGTTGCCACTGAGTTGCCATCTGCCCTTGTGGTTAGACAGGGTCTCCTTGGACCTTGTTTCTACACAGTCCACCCTAAGAAATGCACTCTCAGATGGGACATGTGCAACTGCCTCGTTTTCTTCATTTTAGATGGAACTCGGTCCAGGCTTTCACCTCCCCTTCGTTGCTGGACTCTGTCTCCACTTCCACTGGGCAGGGCACAGCGGAGAGGTGCATGGCTCCCCGTCTCAGCCCCAGCCTGTGCTTAGCCCTGCCTGTCCCTCCCTGCTTCCAGGCCGACCGGGGCGGCGAGCGGGTGCTGCAGCAGCGCTGGACATCCTTCCTCAAGGCCCAGCTGCTGTGTTCTCGGCCTGAAGACGGCTTCCCCTTCAACGTGCTGCAGGACGTCTTCACACTGACCCCCAGCCCCCAGGACTGGCGTGACACCCTGTTCTACGGGGTCTTCACTTCCCAGTGGTAGGGCCCTAACTGGGGACAGAGGGAGAGAGGTGGCTGGATGGGGGCCCAGGAGCCAGTTCGGATCCAGCTAGCCTCGTTGTATCCCTTAGACTTCCCGGGGTAACTGGCGACGTTCTCCGCAGGCACAGGGGGACCACTGAGGGCTCTGCTGTCTGCGTCTTTACCATGAAGGACGTGCAGAGGGCCTTCCATGGCCTCTACAAGGAGGTGAACCGTGAGACGCAGCAGTGGTACACCGCGACTGACCCCGTGCCATCACCCCGACCTGGAGCGGTGGGTACTGGCGAGGCTCGGTCCCCACATCATGCTGGCGTGAAAGGTTCAGACCAATTCCTCGGCTTCTCTGGATTTGTTTTCTCGCCTTGAAGTTTGACACATAAGCCTGCTCACGTTAACTGGGTTAGATGTGACTGTGAATGTCGGGGTGCCTTCAGTCCGTCTCAGACTGGGCAGGTGTGTCCGCGTCAGAGCACGGGCTGCAGGCTATCGTAAACGTCCCTTCACTCCATCCTCTCTCCCACTTAGAGGGAGTTCCTTATTTCCTTATTGTTTATTATTATTTTTTAGCGGTTTTTTTGTCTTAAGGCGCATGTGCTCACCAGAGAGAGAGACGGAGACAGTGAAAGGGAAAGTGAGAAATCACCCCCTAGGGAGATGGCCATAATGCAGTCCCTTCCCCTCCATTGTCCTTCCAGGATCTTGGGCACACATGCTTACATGCTTGGTGTGTTTCAAGCTACCAGGTCCAGGACTTGAACCATTGTTGGCCATATGAGAGTCCAGCGACGTGACCGCTATGCCATCTGCTGGTCCTAGGAGCTCCTCATTTAATATCTGGTAATGGAGGGGCCAGCAGGTAGCATGGCAGTTAAGGTACTGAACTCCCACATGGCTGACTGTGTTCAAATCCCAGAGCTGGCAGCCTGTTTTCTCACTTTTTTTTTTTTCTCTCTCTCTGGTGAGCACATGTGCCCTACAGCAAATTAAAAAATAATAATAATAAATAAGATTAAATTAATAATTAAAAAATAAATCAAGTGACTGAGGGGCCAGCAGGTGGTGTGGTGGTTAAGACAGCTGGTTCCCACATGGCCGACCACAGTTCAAACCCAGGACCCAGTACTTGAAAATCATGCTGTGGGTATGTGCATGCCTGCCCAAAATCCTGAGAGGAGAATGGAGGAGAAGGGATTGCAGCGTGGCCATCCCTCGTGATGGGTGATTTCTCACTTTTCTTCTATGTCCTATGAGCGCACACACCCTATGGCAAAAACAAAATGAACAAAAGAATCAGATGACTGAAGGGCCAGGCCACAGGGAAATAGTCCTTTTCTCCTTTCTTTCCATTTCTCCTTCCCTACCAGCTAGTGGGCTTCCTCCAAAGCAAATGAAACCGTGAGTGCCAGTAGTTCATTTGGGCGGTGACCCAGGAAGTAGCATGAGGGACGGAGGGAGGAAAGCCAGAGAGGGTGGGTGGGTGAGCCTTTCTCCAGTGGTGGCTGGAGCTCGGGCCTGCGGGGGGCCCTGAGTCATGGTGTGGAACCCGTGGCACGGTTGTCCCAGTGGAGCAGTTATCACCAACTTCTGGGAACCGCTGGTTGAGGGTCACTCCGGTGCATTAACTCCCTAACAGAACCCACCAGGTAGAGAGGCTCAGGAAGGCAGCCATGGGCGGCTGCACTGCCCATGGCACATCCACACTGAGTTCAGCCAGGGCTTCCTGCGAACAGGAAGGGAGGAAGCTCAAGGAACAGACGTGGTCGTGGTTCTTGCGGCCTATGTGTGTATGGGATGCAGAGAGGAGGCGCAGTGAAAAGTCCTTGAGCCCTTGGCTTCCCCCTACCCTGGGCACTGCACTTGGGGCTTCAGATTAGCACATTGGTTCTCTGCAGAACCACGGTGATAGGCTGTGGCTTCTGAGGGTGGGCGAGTGCCACTGAATCCACCAGGGAGACGGGAGCCCTACCTACCCAGTGTAGCTGCCTCACACTGCTGCCTTCTCCTTCAGTGCATCACCAGTAGTACCCGGGAGAAGAACATCAGCTCATCCCTGCAGCTCCCAGACCGAGTGCTGAACTTCCTCAAGAACCACTTTCTGATGGATGAGCAGGTCCGCAGCCAGCCGCTGCTGCTGCAGCCCCAAATCCGCTACCAGCGTGTGACCGTCCACCGTACCGCCGGCCTGCACCACACTTACGACGTCCTCTTCCTAGGCACCCGTGAGTGCCTGCAGCCCAGCAGACGTGGGGCAAGGGGTGTGGCTGGTGGTCAGGGGTGGCGGGCTGCACTCAGGGCCTGTATCCTGTCCCTGCTGCAGGTGACGGCCGGCTGCACAAGGCGGTGGGCCTGGGCCCCAGGATGCATATCATCGAGGAGCTCCAGATCTTCTCACCAGACCAGCCTGTGCAGAACCTGCTCCTAGACACCCACGGGGTGAGCAGGCCAAGGCGGGGCCCAGGCAGTGCGATTGGGGGTGCCCCTCTGTTGTCACCAGCGTCCATCCAACTTTTTCTCCCTCATCCCAGCAAGATGGAAGGATATGGGATCCAGGCTTGTGTGGCATGTGCCGCTAGACCATGGAGGGTGCCAGGAACAAGACAGAGACCCCATGGGGGAGGTTGTGGTGCACGTGAGCCAGGCGTGGCCATGGGTGATGGCCCTGTTTTCTCGTGCCCGCTCTTATCCCCTGTGTCTGACGGTGCAGGGCCTGCTGTATGCTGCTTCACACTCGGGTGTAGTCCAGGTGCCCGTGGCCAACTGCAGCCTATACCAGAGCTGTGGGGACTGCATCCTGGCCCGGGACCCCTACTGTGCCTGGAGCGGCTCCAGCTGCAGACCCGTCAGCCACTACCAGCCTAAGCTGGCCTCCAGGTGAGTGCTTCCAAAGGCCCCTTCCCTCTGCCCTGGGCGCTTGGCCTCAGAGCACCTCTCGTAGGCCCCCTGTGGGATATCCGTGCGGCCTCAGCACGTCCGTTCTCTGCAGGATCATCAGTTAGCCTCCCCCCCGTCACGTGCCAGAAGTGTTGTCGTTCTGACAGTGAATTATGCTTGCCTTAGCTGCCTGGAAAGTGGGGGCATGTCTGGTGAAGTATGAAATGTCCCACCTATGAAAAACCTTGCAGGAGAATATTGATCGGAGTGGGAAAGTCTTCATAACAGTAAAAGTGACAAACAGCCTATTAACAACCCATTAAAGGGGACCAGCAGTTAGCGTAATGGCTATGTCGCTGGACTCCCACGTAGTCGACCGCGGTTCGCGTCCCGGACCCGGTGGCTTAAACTCACGCCGGGTGCGTGTGCGTGCGTGCCCAAGATCCCGGGAGGAGAATGGAGGAGATGGGATTGCGGCGTGGCCATCCCCCCTGGGGGATGATTTCCTGCTTTCTGTCTCTCTGTCTCTCTCTCTCTGTCTGGCGAGCGCACGCGCCCTCTAGCAAAAACCTCTCCAAAAAACAAAAAAACAAAAAAAAACCAACCCATTAAAGACTGGTTTCTGGGGTCAGTTGGCAGCGATTAAGGTGACTGGGTCCCACATGGCTGGCTGCGCCTTTGAGTCCCATAGCAGGCGACTTGAAAAACCTGCTGGGTATGTGTGCATGCACACACATACCCAAAATCCCAAGAGGAAAGAGATGGGATTGCAGTGGCCATCTCCCCTGGAGGGGGAGGATGCTTTCTCACTCTCTCTTCTTTCTCTTTCTTGTTCTTGATTTCTCTCCAGTGAGCAGATGTACTCTGTAGCAAACTAAAAAAAAATTTAAAAAATTGGTTTATAGAATGTTGATTTAGAGCATAATAAAATAGAAATTATCCCTAGTCTCACCACCGTAAGAAAATCATAGTGAGATATTATTATCCTCCCAGAACATACATACATATATATATATATATACACATACATATATATATATATATATGTATATACATATATATATACGCGCACACACACACATATATATATTTTTTATATATATATGTATAGACAAAGAAAAATCTAGGGATTTTTTAATAAAAGTGAGATCTGTCCCATTTGTGGTGTTCTTGCATCAAGTATTGCTACTGTATTTCAGAAAAACGAGTGTGAGTGTATGTACAAATACCTGAAGTGACAGACTCCAGGTATTAGACAAACATGTGAACCGTCTTGACCTCTGGGTGGTAGATTATGTGTGATTTTTTTTTTCTTTTAAGAGATTTTCCCTTAGGGCATGTACAATCACTAGAGAGAGAAACTGAGACAGTGAGAGGGAAAGTGAGAAATCACCCCCAAGTGGGGCATGGCACACCGCAATCCCGTCTCCATTCTTCTCCTGGGGTCTTGGACATGCACACCTAGCATGTTTCAAGCTACTGGGTCCAGCATTCGAACCACAGTCAGCCATATGGGCTAAGCCACCTGCTGGCACCATGATTTTTGTCTCTATCCATTGTGTTTGGTTGAGTTTTCTAAAAGTATTTTGAGTGTGTCAAGAATTACTTTTTTTTTTTTTTTTGAGAGGTTTTTCGCTATAGGGCGCGTGCGCTCGCCAGACAGACAGAGAGAGACATAGAGACAGAAAGCGAGAAATCACCCCCCAGGGGGGATGGTCACGCCGCAATCCCTTCTCCTCCATTCTCCTCTCGGGATCTTGGGCACGCACGCACACGCACCCGGCGTGAGTTGTAAGCCACCGGGTCCAAGACGCGAACCGCGGTCGACTACGTGGGAGTCCAGCGACATAGCCATTACGCTAACTGCTGGTTCCCAAGAATTACTTTTATCGTTGTTGTTGTTGGCTACAGGGCATGCATTCATTGGCAAGAGATGGAGATACAGGGGGAGAAAGCATCCCCCCCCCATGGGGAATGGTCACACCACAATCCCTTCTCCTCCATTTCTCCTGTCAGAATTTTGGGCTCACATCCATACATACCCAATATGTTTGCTTCTCAAGCCACCGGGCCAGGACTCATACTGTGCAGTTAGCTATGTGGGATCCAGCTGCCTCACCCACCACACCACCAGCTTTCTTACTCAACAAGTCAGTGCATGTGCATTGCTCCAAGAGAGACAGACAAATCCATGCAGACCCAGCTGTCCTCCCTGACCTTGGCAGAGGGCACATACTGCTTTTGCAGTTAAGGAACATGCTGTAGTAACTTTGATCTGATAGACTGAGTAGGCCAGTAGGCACTGATCAAACCTGTGAAGCTGGGCAAGTCTCTTACCCCTGCTGTGGGCCTAGCAGTCCCTGAGCACCAGGCCTCTCAGCAGGCCTGACGCAGCACTCGGGTGAAAGAGTACAGGCTTAGGGACTTCTAGCTAATCCCATACTGTCTCTGGTCCTCAGACCGTGGGTCCAGGACATCGAGGGAGCCAATGCCAAGGACCTCTGCAACACATCCTCAGCCAAGCCCCGGTCTTCTGCACCAGCAGGTAAGGTGGTCCCTTAAAGATGGAGGACTCTTGGAAGAGGCCGAGTCTGCGCGGAGGACCCTCTAGGCAGGTCTTGACGGGTGTAAATGCTTTTCCTCACATCCTCATCCCTCCAGCCCTAAAGGCAAGACTCTGGGACAGTCCCAGGAATCCTGAGAGGTGCCCATAGTGGCACCAGGAGCACAGCCCAGAGGGAGGCGGGCAAGCCCAGTGCTCCTGTGGCCACCAGCGCCCTCATCTGCCCACCCACAGGCAAGAAGCCATGTGAGCACGTCCAGTTCCAGCCCAACACGGTCAACACTCTGGTCTGCCCACTGCTGTCCAGCCTGGCCACCCGCTTCTGGCTGTACAATGGGGCCCCCATCAATGCCTCAGCCTCCTGCCACGTGCTGCCCAGCGGGGACCTGCTGCTGGTGGGCAACCAGCAGAGCCGGGGGGAGTTCCAGTGCTGGTCCCTGGAGGAGGGCTTCCAGCAGCTGGTGGCCAGCTACTGCCCAGAGGTGGTGGAGGACGGGGAAGTGGACCAGACTGCCCGGGGAGGCAGCGTGCCCGTCATCATCAACACGTCGCGGGTGAGCGCGCCGGCTGGGGGCAAGTCCAGCTGGGGCGCAGACAAGTCCTACTGGAACGAGTTCTTGGTGATGTGCACGCTCTTTGGGCTTGCTGTGGTTCTTCTGGCTTTATTCTTCCTCTACCGGCACCGTGACGGCATGAAAGTCTTCCTGAAGCAGGGGGAGTGTGCCAGTGTGCACCCCAAGACCCGCCCCCTGGTGCTGCCACCTGAGACCCGACCACTCAATGGCATAGGCCCCCCTTCCACTCCTCTGGACCACCGAGGCTATCAGGCCCTGTCAGATAGCTCCCCAGGACCCCGGGTCTTCACCGAGTCAGAGAAGAGGCCACTCAACATCCAGGACAGTTTTGTGGAGGTGTCGCCAGTGTGTCCCCGGCCCCGGGTCCGCCTTGGCTCCGAGATCCGTGACTCGGTGGTGTGAGAGCAGCTATAAAAGGAGGCCACCCTGGCTTCAGGGGCCATGAACACTCAGAGAGGGATGGCTGGACCTCTGCTCCTCGTGGAGCACCACCGTGGTGCCAGCCCAAGGCCGGCCGGCCCGCTGCACCTCGGCCAAGCAGTCAGCCTTCTAATCTGGACAGCCAGGACCCTGTGATCCTGGCCGACGAGGGCCTCTGCACTCCAGGGCCCGGTGGGGCCATTCCAGGTAGGCTGAAGAGTGCCCCTTAGGTAAACTGAGCCCTTGTTGAAAAAGAAATCATAGAAAATGTGAAGCCAGAGTGAGAGGGGGAGACACAACATGGAATGCCACCCAGCGTCTGCCCCAGCTTGTGGTTTCCCAGCCTCCTGGCCTCCGGGGGACACTGGGGCCTCATCTGAGGTGGTGGTCGGAGAGAGCGTGAAATCCCTAACCACTGGCCTCTTCTGCCTTCACCGTATCCTACTGCCACAGGCCGCCCTCTGTCACTGCAGAGCCAGGCCAGCTCGCCGACTGAGGGTATAGTAGTTGCCGCCATAATCCCACCATCTCAGGGACCAGAGGGTAAGGCTGGCACTGCAGCCCTCACCAGGCCCTGGGATCAGACCCAACTTCCGGACCTTTCCGGCCTGTATCAGGCTGTGGCCACACGAGAGAGAGAGAGAGCACAAGCCACATGAGCCCAGGAAAGTTTCTGACAAAGTTCATCTACCTTTCCCTGGGAATCTAAGGAAGAGACGGTTGCCTGCCTGTCTGCTTCCATCCCAGGCTGAGAGAACTGTGCATCCCTTTCCATCCTGTCCGCCCTGCTCCAAACACAGGAAGCGCAACTGTGCCCTGCCTCCTCCGCCCACACCTGCCTGCCTCCACTCCAAGGGACATGACACTGCCCAGCGAAGGGGTCCTGAATATATGTGGGTTTTATATATTTTTTGATAAGATGCACTTTATTTGTTTGTTTTTTAATAAAATATTAAGAGTTATTGTTTGTGTTCTTTCCTCTTAAAGGAATGTTACTTTTTTTTTTTCTTCACATTTTGCTATTGGGGGGGCCAGCAGGTGGCATGGTGGTTAAGGGTGCTGGATGCCCACATTACCGACTATGCTTCGAGTCCTGGACCCGGAAGCTTGCTTTCTCACTTTCTTTCTCTCACTCAGTCCCTCTCTGGTCAAATTGAAATAAATAAATAAATAAAGTAAGTAAGTAAGTAAGTAAAATAAAAGAATTATTTAAAAAATGTTTGCTAGGGACCAGCAGTTAGCGTAATGGCTATGTCGCTGGACTCCCACGTAGTCGACCGTGGTTCGAGTCCCGGACCTGGTGGCTTAAACTCACGCGGGGCGCATATGCGTACATGCCCAAGATCCTGAGAGGAGAATGGAGGAGAAGGGATTGCGGCGTGGCCATCCCCCCTGGGGGGTGATTTCTTGCTTTCTGTCTCTCTGTCTCTCTCTGTCTGTCTGGCGAGCGCACGCGCCCTATAGCAAAAAAAAAAAAAAAAAAAAAAAAAATTTTTGCTGGACCAGCAGTTGGCATAATGGCTATGTCGCTGGGCTCCCATGTAGTCAACCATGGTTCGAGTCCCGGACCCAGTGGCTTAAACTCACACCAGGCACATGTGCCTATGTGCCCCAAGATCCCGAGAAGAGAATGGAGGAGAAGGAATTGCGGCCTGGCCATCCTCCTTGCGGAGTGATTTCTTGCTTTCTGTCTCTGTCTCTCTGTTTCTTTCTGGTGAACACACGCACCCTGTAGCAAAAACCTCCAAAAAAAATTTTTTTTTTTTTTTGCTATAGGGTTTGTGTGCTCATCAGAGAGAAGAGAACCTTCCAAGGAGATGGCCATGCTGCAGTCCCTTCTCTTCCATTCTCATGGGATTTGGGGGCATGCATGCATGCACACACCTGGCGTATTTTTCATGCTGCTCGCTCCAGAACTCAAATTGTGCAATCGGCCATATGGGATCCAGCCACCTTAAAGAGCTGTTGCCTTTGAGGTTGATCTGATTCTCTTTAAGTTCTGGGGGATTCTGAGCTGTCTCTTTCCAGAGATTAGTTAGTTAGCCAGGGCAGCCTAACCTGGCTGACATCATCTCCCAGTGTAGTATGGTTCTTAGGTTGGGGGTTCATTTAGTTTGTGTCAGCACCTTTTGTTTATTCAGTCTTTCTTATTATTTTTTTAAGAATTATTATTTAACTTTATTTAATTTGACCAGAGAGAGACAGAGTGAGTGAGTGAGTGAGAGAGAGAGAGAGAGCAAGCCGCCAGGTCCAGGACCCGAACCACGGTTGGCCATGTGGGAATCCAGTGCCCTTAACCACCATGCCACCTGCTGGCCCCTTTCATATGATTTTATTTTCTCCCTTCAACCATGATAATACGACATCCAAATTTTGTCTTAACTGGTGGGACTGTAAACACAGGCTTATCCATCCCACTCACAGGCAAGATAAATTCTTGAAATGGTCCCACCATGGACCCTCTGGTCATCCAACCCAAGTTGCCCCTGGCCTGGCTTTATCTTCACTGTATTGGTGTCTACTTCATTGAGTCTCATTCCAGACGTTATCGTTAATTTTGCTGTGTTTTTCACATAGAATATGTCTCACCTTTATTGCGTGGCCACCACCTTTGGGGTCCTGAACCTTCTTGTCAGCATTATCACTCCCAGATAACTCCCTCTGTACCCCCTTTTCCAGAAACTTTTTTTTTTTTTTTTTGGAGAGGTTTTTGCTATAGGGCACATGCACTTGCCAGAAAGACAGAGAGAGACAGAGACAGAAAATGAGAAATCACCCCCCCCCCCCCAGGGGTATGGCCACACCACAATCGTTTCTCCTCCATTCTCCTATCGGGATCTTGGGCACGCACACACATGTGCCTGGTGTGAGTTTAAGCCACCTTGTCTGGGACGCAAATCATGGTCGACTACATGGGAGTCCCGCGACATAGCCACTATGCCAACTGCTGGTCCCCAGATTTTTATTTTTCAAATGGTCATATGGGGCTCTCTGCTCCTCCCCATTCAACACACAACTGCATCATCTTGTGCAGTGCAAGCTGCATCCTGGAGACACGATGGTAAAGGTCGTCGGAGTAAACGAATTTCACCAAGGCCTACTTTAACTCTGGCAAAGTGGATGTCATCACCATCAGTGACCCCTTCATTAACTTGAACTACATGATCAGTATGGTTCCACCCATGGCAAAGCACCGGCAAGGCTGAGAATGGGAAGCTTGTCATCAATGGGAAGTCCATCACCATCCTCTAGAAGCGAGATCTTGCCAACATCAAACATGGTAATGCTGGTGCTGAGTATATGGTAGAGTCCATCGGTGTCTTTCTCACCATGGAGAAGGCTGGGGCTGGCTTAAAGGACAGGGCCAAAAGGGTCATCATCTCTGCCCCTTCTGCTGATGCCCTCATGTTTGTGTTGGGTGTGAACCACAAGATGTACCACAGCTCCCTGAAGATCGTCAGCAATGCCTCTTGTACCACCAACTGGTTGGTCCCCTTGGCCAAGGTCATCCACGACAACTTTGGCATTATGGAGGAACTCGTCACCACAGTCCACACCATCACCGCCACCCAGAAGACTGTCGACGGCCCCTTAGGGAAGCTGTGGTGTGATGGCCGTGGGGCTGCCCAGAACATCATCCCAATATGACTGGCACTGCCAGGGCGGTGGGCAAGGTCATCCAGAGCTGAATGGGAAACTCACTGGCATGGCCTTCTACATCCCTACCCCCAATGTGTTGGTTGTAGACCTGACCGTCCACCTGGAAAAGCTGCCAAATACAATGAAATCTATTAGATGGTGAAGCAGGCGTCACAGGGCCCACAAGGATCAGGTCGACTCTTATAACTTCAACTGTGATACCCACTCCACCTTTGACACTGGGACTAGCATGGCCCTCAGTGACCACTTTGTCAAGCTCATTTCCTGGTATGACAATGAATTTGGCTTCAGCAACAGAGTAGTGTACCTCATGGTCCACATAGCCTCCAAGGAGTAGAGCCCCAGCCCACCAGCCCCAGCACGCACACCGGGAGGGTGTTATGTCCCCAGACTCCCATGTAGTCAACTGCAGCCATGTGGGAGTCAGGCGACATAACCATTACGCCATGTGCTGGTCCCACCCAGCGGATTTGTTAAGGCTAGTCTGGGACCCAAACTGTCTATTTGGCTGTATGGGATCTGGCTGCCTTAACCACCAGGCCAGGGACTGGCCCCAGTTCTCTCAATTTTAACAGGTGTAGAAAGTCATGTAACCACCCCTCAGTCAGGACACAGAATTTCATCTGTCAGGCTGCTCTGCACACAGTCATATGGCTGGGCAGGGTGGGGGAACGTTCTGTGGTGTTCCAGCTGGTTTCCTTCTTTGGGTGTTATTTATTCCTGGTCTGATCAGAGGCCCCTTAGAAGTCCAGTCCGTCCTCACACCAGCATTTCTTGTAAAATCACACACAGGACCAAAACTTTTAAACCTTTATTATTAATGAGTAGAAACACAAACAGAGATGACAATGGCAGTGAGAAGGGGAGGGCCTCCCTGGTCCAGGGCCCTCTCCCATCCAGGGCCAGACTGCACAGTGCCAGCTCCAGGCTGGGCCAGCTTGGCTGGCCCTGGTGACACAGGCATGGCGGTGGCCTCAGCTCAGCAGTGGGAGGTTTCTTGTACATAGTGCCGGACACAAACTGGGACAGCTGTCACAGGACAATCTTAAAGGAGCTGAAAAAGAAGAATGAATGAGGGAGGGATAAACCCAACCTAAACTGAACCTCTCCTCTAAGACCGTTCTTTGGAAGGGGCTGTGTCCCCTATGTGTCGGTCCCCTGTAGAAAAAGCACAACCTTTGACACTCGGAGGAAGCTGGGACTTCTGTGACCCCAGCACCACCTCCATCACAACACTCCAGACCAAGAGGCAGTAGATAGGGACCTGTGGGCACCAGAATGCAGGGAACCACGTTCACACCTGGCAAAGTCTGGTGACCTGGAGATGACGTGCTGGAACTCGGAGAGATTGATGGTCCCATCTCTATCAATGTCGGACTCTTCCAGGATCTGGAGAAGGACAGCTTCAGGCCACGCTCCCCCCCACCCCCCAGCCCTGCCCTCCCGCTCCCAGACCAGGCCTGCCCAGCCGCTCACGTTGTCAATGAGCTGCTTCATCTCTGAGGCACTCAGCCGAGTGTCCTCGCCCTCCCCTGTGAGGCAGTTCACCAGCCGGCTCAGGTCTTCTCTGTTCAAGGTCCCATCATCATCGAAGTCTAGAAGCCAGACACAAGAGGCCAGAAACTGTGTGCTCAGAGGGCCCCAAAGGCTCTGCGAAGGCCCCATTTTCCCAGGCAGTGCCCTACCAAGCAACATGTGGAAGTGGGTACCAGGCTGCTCCTGGCCCTTACCAAAGATGCGGAAGGCATAATGGGACTTGATGTCTGGAGTTGCTGTGTCACTGAACACACTGAGAAGGTCCAGGAAGTCCTCGAAGCTCAGGCTGTCTCTGGCTGGGGACGTGGAAAAGACCCTGCAGATGCGATCCTTAAAAGGGTTGGCCTAGGTGACAGAGATCTCCATGAACACCATGAGGAAGCCTGGATCGCACAATTGTTAGACCACACTGGAGACGTGATGGGACAGGTGAGAGTACCACGCCGTGGGGCCCACGCCCATGGCGAAGAGTGAGTAGTACTTCAGGGCCAGCGTGGTGGGCTGTGGGAGCACAGGGAGGCCAAGAGACCCCGCTGGAGAAGGGTCAGAGATGGCTTCTTGGGAGCCAGCATTTAACCCCAAGGCAGGTCAAATATAAATGGAAGCAGACAGGGGAGAAGAAGCTGCCCCAAGCAAAGGGAACAAGATGGGCTGGTTATTTTATTTTATTTAATTTGCCAGGGGTGCAAGGACACACCGAGGAGAGGGGAAGCACTTCTCCAGGGGGGATGACCATGCCTCAATCCCTTCTCCTTCATTTCTCCTTTCAGGATTCTGGTCATGCATTCATACATGTCCGGTGTGTTTTTCAAGCCCTCGGGTCTGGGACTTGAACCACAGTCAGTATATAGGATCCAGCCTCCTTAACCACCATGCCACCAGTTGGCCCGGGGCTGGTTGCTATTTTAAAACACAAACATTTACTTGAACAACTACTGTGTTATAGGCACTTAAGGTTCACGGCAGCCCTATGGAATAGGGTTTCTCACACTTTAATAAGCCGACTCCTCTTAAAAGACAAAACTTCTTTGAACCTCCAACAAAAAAGGAGATTGAATCTCCTCACTTAAGTGCCCTCTCCCACATAAAGCTGGAACATCACTCACCAACGGGGGTTCCTGCCGAAGTTCAAGAATCCCAGTGTGAAGGCTGGCTCCTTGCCTAGTGGGTAAGGGAGCTGGGTCCCATGTGGCCAACTACAATTTGAATCCTGTCCTCAATAACTTGAAAAACACCAGACAAGTGTGCTTGCATGCCCCAAATCATGACAGGATAGAGAAGTGGAGAAGGGAATGCAGTGTGATCATGCCCCATTGGGAGTGCTTTCATCCTCTCTTTCCCTCTCTGGTGAGTGCACATACCCTCTAGAAGACGAAAGAGAGAAAAGAAAGAAAAAAAAGAAATCCCAGCTTGGAAGCCCCATCTTTGATATAATTCTGCTGTATGATTTTAGTAAAACCATTGCCCCCAGGAAATTAGGGCTAAACATCAAAGAGACCAGGCAGTGACCCCATGATCCCGAAGCCAGCATCAGCAAGATACAGGAAGTGCAGAGGGAGGGTGTGTGGAGGGGCAAGGGCTTGCACCTTGAGCTCTGGAAGGCTGAGGATCTCCTCGGAGGATACTCGTGCCTGCAGGGACTCCTCCATGCTGCGATGCTCCTGGGGGAGCAGCTCACAGAACCTCCTGTGGGCTCTGGCAGAGAAGGGACCCCGTTGGCACTCTCAAGCATCAGTCTCCCTGTGTATTACATCTCCACTCCTTGCCTCACTACCCTTCATGAATCAGGTGAGGAGCGATGGGTCTTTTGAGTCATTACACAATGGTAGCCACAGGGAGATGTCACCAGATGGCACAGGCTGGGCATCTATTCTTGCCGTGGGTACTTGGGGCTGACTGTGTACCAGGCACTGTGCTGGGCACTGATCTAGAAATCCTCTCTAGACTATATAAAGAGAGGTTGGGGAAGGCACCAGAAGATGGCTCTGAAAAACAGGGACACAAAACCAAAATCCCATTCTCACACTCATGCCAGGATCTCCTGCGGGTCAAAGCCCCCCTCTTTTTAGCAGCTACCCTGAACTATCCTCCTCAACCACCACCTCCTTCCATGAAGTTATCTTTGTGAAGAGAAGCCAAGGAATCTCACTCAAGTGCCCTTACCCACAAAACACAGGGACCAGGCTAGAAAACCAGGTTTCAGCCCAGGTTCAAATTCATTTATTTGGGATTTAGTCTTAGGCAAGTTACCAAACCTCTCGGAAGCTGTGGAAGTGTCCTGCCCCTCCCTCCCGAAGCTGAAATTAGGTAGCATAGGCAACTACTTGGCGCGGTGGCTGGCGTTTAGTGAGTGCTCAGTAAGCGTTAACGGTTACTGCTATTCAGGTAAAGTTGGGAGGAGGAGGAAACAGGCTCCCCAAAACTTCTCTGGTCCAAGAGGCCACTTGCTGACCCTCCCGGAATGAGGCAGGAAGCTCGACTGAGCAGAAGCAAGTGGAGCGCCAGGTCAAAGAGCGCCCAGCTTTTCTGAGGTGGCTCCGCGGTGCACAGCTGGGACCCCCAGGCTGGCGGGGAGGGCGAGCCAGGAGAAGGGCGCGCCCGGGGGCTCAGACTCCTGGTCTCCAGCACCGGCCCCCCTGATCTCAGGCACCCCCCCTGTCCGTCCCTCTAAAGTAGGGGGCGTCCCTTTTGCCCAATTGCAGGGCCGCGCCCTCCCGAAACTCTCCTAAGGATCCCGAGGTGGGAGGCAGCACTTACAGCAGGATCTCCTGCTTGGTCAGGAACGTCAAGTCCTGGAAGGCAAAACCGGAGAGCGGTTTAGCACCCGGAAGCCGAGGCCAGCCTGCGGCCGCTCTGGAACCCCACTACGGAGTGCAAGTTTGGCACGCGAGCTCTCTGGGGACCCGCGCCCCGCGCACCTGGTACTCCGCCAGCAGCTCCTTGGACAGGCGACTGCTCGAGCCCCCCATTGCCGCGCCGCGCGCACAGCTCCGCCAACTCGCCTCGGGACGCCGACAACTTTCTCACTTCCGCCCTGGGCCGCGTCACCGCCCAGTCCCCGCGGCAACCGCTGCTGGGGCCACCGCCCCCGGGGCCCGCCCCTCCTTGAAGCGCCTAGGCGCTGGCAGCAGGGTTTAGCGGGTGAGCTCCCGGCTCCCGGCTGTCCCAGGCGAGTTGGAGGCGGGGCCCGGGGCGGGGCCTGACGCTCCGGGGCGGAGCCCAGGCCTCACGGCCCCGCCTCTGGGGTGGGCGGGGCCGCACCGCGAGCGTGCGTGCGCGCAGGCTGCGCATGCGTCAAGGGCGACACAAGCTCGCGGTGGGCGCGGTAGCAGTAGCGGCAGCGGGGCGAGTCGCGTGGTTCTTCAGACTCACCTGTGGTAGGCGTTGGCAGTCCAGTGAGGGGACTGCCAGCTTCCCATCCCGGAAGTTCCTGGAGCCAGGGGATCCGGGAAGCCTAGTGACCGGAGGCACTGGGCTGCCCTTCTGCCCAGCGAGGATTTTAATGGACGCTATCACCAGGCACTCGCTGCTCGTGTGGCAGCCCCCGTGCCACCTCTAGACGGAGTAACCGCGACCGTGCCGCCTCCTGATGCTGGTCACTGAGGACCCGCTGCCAGCCCAGCTGTGTGCATAGTCATCTTCGCTTCTTGCAACAGCCTGGCAAGGTAGGTTTCTGTCAACCCCAAAATAAAAAGACTGAAGCAAAGCAATGAAAGCAAAGGTTTTATCAGGCTGGAGTTAGGACTATCGCCGGGCCACCACAGAATCCAAGTTGTGCCCCTGATGTGTGCCAACGTGTTAGGGTTTTAGGATAATTTTAAAGACAAAAGTCGGGAAGGGGGGGGCGCGTAGCAAAGAGTTTTGTACAGCAGCTGTTGGCTGAATTCCATGATAAGAGTCTTTACTAAGTCTCTAAAAAAAAAAAGAATTAATTTAATTAATTAAGTTTTCCGAGAAGGGCAGAGTGAGAGAGAGAGAAGCAAATAAGCTGCCAGGTCCAGGACTCGAACTGTGGTTGGCCATGTGGGAGTTCAACTACCTAGCCACTATGCCATCTCCTGCAAAGTATGGAGACAGGGAGTCTGGAAGGTAAAGGAGGAGGGTATGTTGGCAATAAGGGTGTTCAAAAAAAAAAAAAAGTGAGTTCAGGTTGCATCTAGAGCTATTTCAGGTACACATTTCTAAGAAAGCCATAATTTGTGCATGTTTTATTTCCTTATAGCACTGATTCGAGTAGACTGGGATCTCCTGTTTTTAGGAAAAACTGGTCTATTGTAGCAATCTGCCAGCTTTCTTAAAGTTTCAGTTTGATGGGGCCAGCCAGGTGACATGGTGATTAAGGCAGCTGGATCCCACATGGCCAACTGAGCTAGACCCTGCACCAAGGAAAATAACGCTGGGAGAATGGAGGAGAAAGGATTGTGGTATGGCTAGCCCCCCAAGGGTGATTTCTCACTTTCTCCTCTACAGCGAGTACACATGCCTTATAAAAAAAAGTGAATAAAGTTTCAGTTTGATAATGTGACAGTTTGATATGAGAAACTCCATTTTGGTGTGTTGAGACTTCTAGAGAAGGAGTTTAGTCCAAAACAATTGCCTCCTGAATTTTTTATTTTTTTTTTTATTTTACTCTAGAGAGTTTTGCTATAGGGTACATGGACCTGTTGAAGAGATAGAAAGCAAGAAATCACCCCTAGGGGATGGCCACGCCTCAATTCCTTCTCCAGTATCCTCTTGGAATTTTAGGCATGCACACATACGCGCCCAGTGTGAGTTTTAAGCCATTAAGTTCAAGACTTGAACCATGATTGACTATGTGGGAGTCCAGCAACATAACCATTATGCCATCTGCTGATCCCCCTCCTGAAATTTTTATTTAACAGTTCCCATTTTACAAACATGGAAATACAGAGGTCCAGAAGGTTTTAATGCCTATTCTAGACTTGGGCATTGATGCAGTCCAAGGGTCTTTTCAAGGCTCTGCTCTGCTGCTCTCATCATTCCACATCATTCCAGCTGATGTGCTTTCTCTCAGCATCTCACCCCCAGACGGAGTGCTCTAGGCTGAAGGGACTGAGGCTGACCCCTTTGCTCCTGGCCCCTCTCAGCCCCTAAGACAATGCTTGGCATGTTGTAGATAGACTCTAAATTATTTATCAGATGCATATATGAATGGATGAATTACAGTACTCCAAAGGTGACTAATTTAAACTGCTGGGAGGAGAAAGTGAGGGAGAAATGTCTAATACTTTGTGGGTTTTTTTTTTTTTTTTTTTTTTTTTTTTTTTGAGAGAGAGATTTTTACTATAGAGATCATGTACTCTTCAGAGAGACAGAAAGTGAAAAATCAGCCCCTGGGAGGATGGCCATGCCACAATCCTTTCTCTATTCCTTTCAGGATCTTGGGCACATACGTACATGCACCTGGTGAGTTTTAAGCTGCTAGTCTGGGACTTGAGCCATGTCATCCACACGGGAGTCCAACAACATAACCATTATGCCATCTACTGGTCCCAGAATATCTAATTCTTTTTTTATTTTTTTTTAAAACACAAATCCATTTTTATGCATTTACGTTTCATTATTTTAAATCCTTGAGGGGTACAGCATCACATGGATTCTGTGTCCAATGGCCTTAGCAGGAAGGTTGCTTCGGAATTTGGCTCGAACCATACCACTGTTTCCATGGGCACGGGTAACCTTTCCCCAGATTACTCTGGTTTTATTTGGTTTGCCACCAGGAGTCACTGTGTTGTTTTTTGCTTTGTACACATAAGCACACCTCTTGTCTAAATAGGATTCCGTTTCATCTCATGCATAAACACTTTCAATTTTAAGAAGAGCTGTGTGCTCCCTTTGGTTCCTGAGACCCCGCTTATAGCCAGCAAAAATGGCCTTGGACTGCAGCCTTCCAGACATAGTTACCTTTTAGAAGTCCTGTTCCCAGCAGGCCTCCACAGACTCCAAGATGGCGGAAAGAGAATATCTGATTCTTGATCCTTCCAATTTGTTGTACTTGCCGACTTTCGTAAAGTTTAAACCTAAGTTTGTCAGTCCAGATTGGTCTCTGTTAGTGAAAGTTGGTTGTAAGAGTTGGTCTTTGGGACCAGCAGTTGGTGTAACGGCTATGTCGCTAGACTCCTATGTAGTCAACCATGGTTTGAGTCCTGGCTTAAACTCATACTGGGTATGTGTGCGTGCATGCCCAAGATCCCGAGAGGAGAATGGAGGAGAAGGGATTGTGACGTGGCCATTCCTGCTGGGAGATCATTTCTCGCGTTCTGTCTCTCTGTCTCTGTAAAGAGTTGGTCTTCTTGGGTCAGCAGGTGGCATGGAGGTTAAGGTGCTGGATCTTACATGACTCACTGCAGTTTGAGTCCCACACGCAGTGGCTTGAGGGTCATGCCAGGTGCATGTGTGTGCCTGTCCAAAATCCCTATTGGAGACTAAAACAAAAGGGATTGTGGGGTGGCCATCCACCTTGGGGGGTGATTTATCACTTTCCCCTTCTCTCTGTGTCTCTCTGGGAGCACATGTACCTTATGCCAAAAATATCTTAAAAAAAGAAAAAGTTGGTCTTCCTTTGGTGAAAGGTTAGATAAAGAGCAAGAAGCTGTCAGTCTCTTACCTAGACAGCCAAGGTGAATACCTGGACTGCGGAGTGAGTCAGTATTTCTTTCTGGTGAAGATGTCAGACAGCTGGTGACTGACTCTGATCTATTAATAGATTTCTCGGCCTCCTCACTTGACTCTGAACCCTACTCCCTGAACAACATTCTGGTTTTGATTTTGCTTCCTGGTAAATCGTTTTTACAGGGAAGGGACTATAGTGACCAGCCAATTTCTCTTGTAAATTATTAAATAGGTATTCTGAATCATTGGGGAATCTGGTTAGGACATTGTCCTTCCTGCATCTGATCAATTCTTGATACAGTGATAAAACCAAGTTGCTGCTTTACTATTTTTTGTGCGAGTCCAGCGCCACAACCACCATGTCACCTGCCAGCCCCACTGTGTATTTTCCCCCTCCACTGTGTATATTTTGATTCATCAAAAACATATGTTCAGGGAACCAGCAGTTAGCATAATGGCTATGTCGCTGGACTCCCACGTAGTCGACTGCGGTTCGCATCCCGGACCCGGTGGCTTAAAACTCACGCCGGGCGCGTGTGCATGCGTGCCCAAGATCCCGAGAGGAGAATGGAGGAGAAGGGATTGCGATGTGACCATCCCCCCTGGGGGGTGATTTCTCGCTTTCTGTCTCTATGTCTCTCTCTCTGTCTGTCTGGCGAGCGCATGCGCCCTATAGTGAAAAACTTCTCCAAAAAAAAACATATGTTCATTGTAGATGGTGTCATTTTAATTTTCTAAATATTAAACCAAAGTCATATATTACTTTCATAATCAAAACAAAAAATACAGGTTATTTGAAAATAGAAATCTCCGGGGACCAGCAGGTGGCGTGGTGGTTAAGGTGCTGGACACTCCCATGTGGCCGACCATGGTTCCAGTCCTGGACCTGGTGGCTTGCTTTCTCACTTTCTCCCTCTCTCTCTCTGTGTCTCTCTCTGGTCAAAATAAATGAATGAATAAATAAAATAACTATTAACAAAAAGAAAATAGAAATCTCTGGAAGTAGATTATTGTCCCATATTTTTCCTCCTCCTTGATTGTTTCAGGCCTGTTCCATGGCTACTCCACACAGTTCAAATGAAACCTCCTACTTGCTACCTCCAGACAACGAGGACTGTGAAGGGCGCGGCATTCCCGACTTTTTCTATGGGGAGAAGGAGCTGGTAGTAGAAGGGATTCAGTGGCCCAGGACTGCCCCTGGCACCCCGGACACCCTGCCTCTGTCTCGCTTTGACTCCGCGCTCTGCACTGCCTGGAGGCAGCGGGCAGAGCTGGGACTCTTTCGCTACCGCCTGGGAGAGCTGCAGACACAAATCCTTCCTGGTGCTGTGGGTTTTGTGGCCCAGCTGAATGTGGAACGAGGGGTACAGAGGAGGCGCCCCCAGAGCATCAAGAGTGTCAGACAGGCATTTGACCCCGAACAGTTTAACTTCAACAAGATCCGGCCAGGAGAAGTCCTCTTCCGTTTGCAGCGGGAGCCTGAACTCCCCGGTGTCCTCGGACAGGAGGAGGTTCTGGTGCTGATCAATGTCAGCCCCCTGGAGTGGGGCCATGTGCTGTTTGTGCCTGAGCCTGCCCGCAGGCTTCCCCAGCGTCTGCGGCCAGGGGTGCTGCGGGCTGGGGTAGAGGCTGTGCTGCTGAGCTTCCACCCAGGCTTCCGCGTGGGCTTCAACAGCCTGGGTGGCCTGGCCTCCGTGAACCACCTCCACCTGCATGGCTACTACCTGGCCCACCGACTGCCTGTGGAGGTGGCACCAAGCGAGCCCCTGGACTCTGGGGGCCATTTGCATCTGCTGCAGGCCCTCCCAGCCCCCGGCTTCCTCTTTTACACTGGGGGGCCAGGGCCTGCCTTGGAGGCCTTGATAAGCAGGGTATGTCGGGCCACTGACTATCTGGTTGACCATGAGATTGCACATAACTTGTTTGTGACCCGGGGAGCCCCTCCTGGCAGGACAACACCTTCCTCAGCCCTCACAGGGATTCGAGTCATCCTGTGGGCCCGGAAGTCCAACTTTGGCATAAAGGAAGGAGAGGCTTTCAATGTTGCCCTCTGCGAGCTGGCCGGGCACCTCCCTGTCAAAACATCCCAGGACTTCAGCAGCCTGACAGAGGCAGCGGCTGTGGCTCTCATTCAGGATTGTCTGCTGCCCCCAGCCCAAGCAGACAAGGTGCAGGCGGCACTGGTGTCCCTGATGTCCCAGGAAGAGCAGTAGTCCAAGACATATTTATTCGTATCAGCCTAAAGAGAAAGATAAAGAAGTGATAATGAGACCAGCAGGTGATGTGATGGTTAAAACTCTGGAGTCCCACCCACATGGCTAACCATGATTTGAGACTTGAACCTGGCAGCTTGAAAATCACGCCTGGCACGTGTGTAAGTGTCCAGAATCCCAAGAGGAGAATGGAGGAGAAGAGATTGCATTGTGGCCATTCAGCTGGGGGACTCCTGCACCTCTACCAACCCTCCTGGGGGTCTTTCCCAGGTGCCTTACAGCTCCTCACAATATAGACTTTTCAGGAAATCCAGAGCTATGTCCTTCCTCCACCTGCATCTGAGTCAATCTGGGAATTTTTTTTTTTTTTTCTACAAGTGCTATTAGAAGAGCACTTGTTTGTAAAAATTTCATTTTCCTGGGCCAGCAGGTGGCATGGAGGTTAAGGCAGCTAGATCCCACATGACTAACTGCACTATTCAAGTCTGTATCCTGGTGACTTGAAAGTCACACCAGGATGTGTGTGTGTGCCTGCCCAAAATTCCAACGGGACAATAGAAGAGAAGGGATTGCGGCGTGATCATCCCCACTGGGGGCAACTTCTCACTTTGTCTCTCTTTGTAGGTCTCTGTCTCTAAATTTTAAAAAAAGATGAAAAAAATTCCCATTTTCCTTTGTGCTCCCTAGATGATTGATGGACAGCAAAAGAGAAGGATTCTTGGGTGTAGCTCTTGACAGAGATGATCGTTGTCACCAAACATCCTGAGGGAATGAAAGTCCCTGCTCACAGGCAGGAATTGGGGTTCACAGGTGGGTGTCAGCTGCTGACAGAGAGTGCTCCCAACAAAGGTTTGGGCTCCTCTGCTTCCAGTGTTTGGGTCCTGGCCCTGGCTTAGGGCTTCAGGTCACTGACTTCCTAAACACCGGTGTGTATGAAGCTTTAATGTAGAATTTTAGGAAATATACCATTAAAGGAAAGATGTTACAAAGTCGTCTTGGGATAACAATGTGCACCCATAACCCATTTGATAAAGTAACTTAACATTCTATCAGAACATTTGACCATCCTCATGTTTTTTTTTTTCCTTTTTTACAAATTGGAGTCATTTCAACTTAATGCCTATTTCTGCAAGCTTTTGCATATAAAACTCCAATAGTGCTTTATTTTGCTTGCTTATCTTCTGAAGGGATGGCAGATGACTATTATGGCAAACTGGATTTGTGCCCAAGGTATGAGCCAGACATCAGAACCTTTCCAGTAGGACTCCTGTTCAGAGGAAAGCCTTTTCCAACCCAAGTAAGTTTCTACAAAACTATGTGTGTGGGATTTTCTTTATGGTGGCCCATCTCAGCCACTTATGTGCTTTGTGAATATTTAAGGAGGGGATTTCTTAAGTCTTAGTATGAAACAGGAGCCCTGGGCTTTGAGCATGGTAGGAAGTACTGATCCAACCCAGGACCTTTCTACCTCTTTGTCTCAGTTTGGGGCCTCAAGTGCTAAGGGTGTTTGGATTTCAGTGGGAACCCCTGAGTACTGAATTGCAGAGTAGCAGATTTGTGTTCTAGGAAGAATACTCAAGCCGCAGTGTCAGAGATGGTTGGAGGAAAGCCTAGAATCAGGGAATCCCATGAACAGGTTGTGGAATGGTGATTCAGGAGAGTCCAAGAGCAACTCCCAAAACACTAAGCAGTTGTTGACACAATGAGAAAAATTAGTGTCCTGGAAGCCAAGAGACTCCCAAGCATTTCAAGGAGGAGCATTTCATATGACACGATGATATTCTGAAGAAAGGGCAAGGAGTCTGTGAACTAGGAAATGTCTGTGTCAGGGGCCAGTAGGTGGCGTGGTGGTTGGGGTGCTGGATTCCCACATGGCCAACCGTGGTTCAAGGCCTGGACCTGGTAGCTTGCTCTCTCGCTTTCCCTTTCTCTCTCTGTCTCTGTCTGGTCAAATTTAAAATATTAATAATAATAATAACTAGAATTAAGAAAAATAAATCTTAAAAAAAATGTGTTTTTTAAAGAATGCAGAAGTTTAAAATGCCCCTCTGGACTCGGCCACACAAGGTGGTCTTACAGTGACAGGTTGGCTTAGTTTGGTGAAGCTGGCGAGAAGATAAAGCGGATGTCAGAAAGGGGGGACAACAGAGGGAGGAACACTGAAAAAGGGGATTTGTTATTTCTTCTTTAATGGGACTTTATCAGCTCACTAGGGGGAAAAACCTTAGAAAACATGGGTCCTAATTACAACTGTCCCTCTGGAAAGCAGAGACGGTGCTCACAGCATGGTTACTAAAAAATTGAGGAAAAGCAAGATTGACCAAATTCCGGGCTCAGCCACCAAGTTCCTTTGGGATGTAGGTGTTGTGGACCAGCGCTAGGGTGGGAGGACTACAAGTCCCATGATGCACCGGAAGCAGCGGCCTGGTGGGCGGGCGCCGTGGCGCTTCCACCGTCTAACGTTGCGAGGCCGGTCCCAAGATGGCCTCGGCCTGCGCCCAAAATGGGTGTGGTTCTCGGGAAGGCCCCGCCCCCAGAACGCTTCCCCAATGGGGCCACCTTCGTGTCCATGGCGACGGCGGCGGCGGCGGCTGCTGGTTTGCTTGAGGAAGCGCGCCGCCGCCGCCGGGATCTCGCAGCTGGGAGTGTACCCCAGGGGGAGCGGGCTCCCCCTAGCGATCGGCGGAGGCAGCCCGTCCTGTGGAACGAGGAGGCGGCCCCTGACGCCCAGCAGCGCTTGCGGAGAGCAGGAGCCAGGCGGAGGGTGGACATGAGTGGCCAGCTGAGTCCGTCCCCGGGCCGCTAGGGGCGGACCCAGCACCTCCCAGCTCTCCTTGCAACTTCGGTGGGCAGTGTCTGCCTTGGGCTTACCCCTGCTGTCAAGAGCCTAGGGTCTTAGCCATCTGGTGCCTGGCCCCAGTGTGTACACATGGAGAAACCGAGTCTTGGAATGGGAAAAGGCCAGCTTAGGGGACCTTCGGTCTTCAGCTGTATTTTAAACAATTATTTCTTTTCATTTTATTTATAACCATTATTATTTGTTTCTAATTTGACCAGAGAGGGAGGGAGAGGAAGAGTGAGAAAGCAAGCTGCCAGGGCTGGACTTGAACCATCGTCCACCTTACGGGAGTCCAGTGTCTCTAACCAGCACACCGTCTGCTAGCCCTTTAGCTGTATTTTAAAACAGAGATCCCTATATTCTTTCCAGATGTCACGCTTCCCATTCAGGAGCAAAAAGGCCATGGTTGCAGAAAGCCCTATCCAACCTCAGCATGCACCCAGTGTATTGTAGGATCCAGCCTGACCCTGGATGATTGAGGCTTGTCAGGGCATTTATATCTCACACCCTATCCCCCTCATACACACCCCGTCACACCTGGAAACATCTCATTCTTCAGTAGGATTGTTCTGTTCTGAAGGACTGCAGCATTCCCTTATAACACCATGAAGTTCCTTTGGATGGATGTCTCCAGGCCGCAGGGCAGAGAAAGATCTGATATGTATTTCATTCCCGTTCCCCTCCCCTCAGAATCTAAGAGCATGGAGCCAAGTGCCTCTAAGACTAGTGAGTCGGAGGAAGATTTTGTGGAAGAAGAGGAATCCGAGGAGGAGTGTGATAAAGAGGAAACTACCACCCCTTCTAGCCATACGCAGCAGGCACTTGCAAAGGCTGACTACAAGGCATTTGACAATGGGGTCTCCTTATCAGTTGTAGCCAAAAAAATTCCAAAGAAAATCACAGCCCCCACTGACACAAATGACTTAGAAGTTGGGAGGAAAAAGAGAAAGCGAAAACGCAGGTAACCATTTCCTGGATCCCTGCACCTACCCAGCTTCAGAGAGTTACCTCCTAGCCTCCTTTCAGTCTCGTGGGGTCTTCCCTTTAGCCTGTGAGAGAAGAGAGGAAATGCTGGAGCATCATTAGTCTTTTTGGTGCAACAACAAAATTCAGAGTCATTTGGGCTAACTCAATTTAGAATCCCAACATGTTTATATCATCCTGGTTTTCAACTAGCTTTTAGAGAAAATTGTGTCATGAATTTGTTGGGTAGCTTTTCACCTGGGTGTCTGGCAGCCCAGAGTCTCTCTCCTTTCCTCCTACTCAGCCTGATTTCTGCTCTTCCTCTGTTCCAGACTCCTGGCCATCAACCTGACCAACTGCAAGTATGAGAGTGGTAAGCTTCTTTCTCATCATTCACACCATCATGCACAGGGGGGGTACCTATTCTGGAGACAGATCCCCTGTCAGTCTCCTGTATCCTAAATCTTATCAGATTGGCCTCCAAGGAATCTTCAAAAAGGTCATGAAAGGGACCAATGGTTAGCGTAATGGCTATGTCTCTGAACTCCCATGTAGTCGACTGCGGTTCGAGTCCAGGACCGGGTGGCTTAAAACTCACACTGGGCGTGTGTGCGTGCATGCCCAAGATCCTGAGAGGAGAATGGAGGGGAAGGGATTGTGGCATGGCCATCCCCCCTGGGGGGGTGATTTCTTGTTTTCTGTCTCTCTGTCTCTCTGTCTTTCTGGTGAGCGCACACGCCCTATAGCAAAAACCTCTCAAAAAAAAAGAAAGAAAGAAAGAATGAAAAAGGTCATGAAAAATGCATATTATAGGGAAAAAAATGGGGGTCGGCAGGTGGCGTGGTGGTTAAGAGAGCACTGGACTCCCACATGGCCGACCGTGGTTCAAGTCTTGGACCCGGTGGCTTGCTTCCTTATGTTCCATCTCTCTTGTTCTCTCTTGCTCTGTCCCTCTCTGGTCAAATTAAAATAAATAAGTTAAATAAAATTATTTTTTAAAAAACATGAAGGGGCTGGAGGGTGGTGTGGTGGTTAAGGCACTGGACTCCCACATGGCCAACTGTGACTGGAGTCCCAGACTGGGTGGCTTGAAACTCAGGCCAAGTGTGCATGCCCAGGATCTTAAGAGGAGAACGGAGAAGTGATTGTGCCTGGCGTGAATTTCAAGCCGCTGGATCTGGGCTTGAAATTCACATTAGGCATGTGGGAGTCTGGCACCTTAACCAATACACTACCTGCTGGCATAAATAAATATAATTCTTTTGTTTTTAAAAAAAAAGAAGAAGAAGAAGAAGCCTCCATCAATGGAGGATGGTCACTCTATAATCCCATCTCCCACAATCCCATCTCTTCCATTCTTCTCTTGGGATTTTTTTTTGGCAGACACATGCGTCTGGCATGGTTTTCAAGGTACAGGGTCTCGGACTCAAACCACACACTCGGCCATGTGGGATCCAACTGCATTGACCACCATGCCAGTGGCTAGCTCAGAATGGCCTCTCTGTTCAGCTTTCCCTCCTTCAGTCAGGTTCTTTCATTACCCAACCCAGGACTTGTTGTCGGTGTCCAGCTGGCACTGCTAACCTCCCTGTCTGTGCAGTGCGCCGGGCAGCCCAGATGTGTGGCCTGAAGGAGGTGGGAGAGGATGAAGAGTGGACAGTGTACTGGACCGACTGCTCTGTCTCCCTGGAACGAGTCATGGACATGAAGAGGTTTCAGGTACTCCCCTCCAGGTCCGAGATCCTAAAGGGCCCAAGGTCCCGGGATGACTGCTCCCACCTGTCTGCCCAGGCACCCAGAACTTCCACTCTTTATGACTGTAGCCCTGTGCAGATGGGAAAGGCCACCCGAGGTCTTCTGCGCCCATGGAATATCCTCCTCTTGGATCTCTGGAGTTTTGTTATCTGAAGAAAGTGTGTGGTGGACACCTCCTGTCTCATTGTTTGCTCTCTGTCTGGTGGCATCTGTGTCTGGCTGGCCCTTCCAAAGCAGGTGGGCCTTTCATAGGGAGGCAACAGGGCTACTTGAATGGTTCAGACTTCTTAGCAGCTCAGCCTGGCATAAGAGAAGCACAGGGGCCAGCAGCTGTTGTGGGGGTTAAGGTGCTGAATCCCATATGGTGCTGAAATCACGCTGGGCACTTGTGTGTGTGTGCCCAAGATCCCAAGAAGAGGATTGAGGAGAAGAGATTGCAGCATGGTCATCCCCCCGGGGAGCGATTTCTCTCTCTCTCTCTCTGGCAAGCATGCACTCCCTATAGAAAAAAACTAAAGAGAGAGAGAGAGAGAGAGAAGCATAGGGTGCTGCCTGCAGCAACATCAGGGAAGATGGACCAGCATCCACAAGAAAAGTGTGACTGCTCCATAGCATCTTTATTCTCTGCTAGTTGGGTCTTTGGTAATTAGCAGTGAAACAATTTAAAAAGTGTCCACAGGTTTATAAGGGGACTTAAATCACGGAAAAGTGGAATTCAAGTACAGGTAGAGGGCTAGCTTCATGGTACAGTGATAATGCACTACTCAAGAGAAACCAAATTGGGCTAGCTGGTGGTGTGGTAGTTAAGTGGCTGGAACCCACATGGCCAACTGTGCAGTTCAAATCCCAGACCCAGCAGCTTGAGAAGCACGCCAGTGTGCACGTGTGCACGTGTGTGTGTGCGCGCGCCCAAAATTCCAAAAGGAAGGAGAGATGGGCCATTTCCCTGGGGGATGCTCCCTCACTTTCGTTCTTTCTCTCTCCAGCAAGCACATGATTTTCAAGCAGCCAGGTTTCGGACTCAAATCATGGCATTGGTCATGTGGGATCCAGAGCTTTAACCTTCACACCACCTGCTGGTCTCATATATTTTTAAAAAAAATGTTTAGGGGTTGGGATGTGGCATGGTGGTTAAGGGTGCTGAACTCCCACATGGCTGACCATCGTTTGAGTCCCAGACCTGTCAGCTTGCTTTCTCTCTCCCTGTCTCTCACTCTGTCCCTCTCTAGTGAAATTAAAATAAATAAATAAATAAAGTTAAATAAAATAATTCTTTTTTTTAAAAAAGATTGCTATTGGGAACCAGCAGTTAGCGTAATGGCTATGTCGCTGGACTCCCACGTAGTCAACCACGGTTCGCGTCCCGGACCCGGTGGCTTAAAACTCACGCCGGGCGCGTGTGCATACGTGCCCAAGATCCTGAGAGGAGAATGGAGGAGAATGGAGGAGAAGGGATTGTGGCGTGACCATCCCCCCTGGGGGGTGATTTCTCGCTTTCTGTCTCTATGTCTCTCTCTGTCTGTCTGGCGAGCGCACACGCCCTATAGCACAAACCTCTCCAAAAAAAAAAGAAAAAGAAAAAAAAATTGCTATTAAGGCATGTGCACTTACCAGAGGGACAGAGACAGACAGAGAGAGAGAGAGAGAGAAAATAGGAGATCACCAGGTCTGGGACTGAAACCACATTTGGCCATGTGGGAGTTCAGTGCCTTAACCACCATGCCACCTTCTGGCCCCAATAAATTTTTTTAAGTACAGGTTTATTTTGTTGCAAAACATTTATGAAATCCATGCATAGGTTTTTTTTCTTTTGTTTTAAGAAATAACTTATTTGGGACCAGCAGTTAACATAATGGCTATGTCGCTGGACTCCCACGTGGTCAACCGCGGCTCGCGTCCCGGACCTGGTGGCTTAAAACTCACACCAGGCACATGTGCATGCGTGCCCAAGATCCCGAGAGGAGAACGGAGGAGAAGGGATTACGGCGTGGCCATCCCCCCTGGGGGGTGATTTCTCACTTTCTGTCTCTCTGTCTCTCTCTGTCTGGCGAGCGCACGCACCCTATAGCAAAAACCTCTCCAAAAAAAAAAAAAAAGTAACTTATTTCATCTGGGACCAGCAGCTGGCGAAATGTCTGTGTTGCTGGACTCCCATATAGGGGACCGCGGTTCAAGTCCTGAACCCAGTGGCTTAAACTCACACTGGGCACGTGCGCGTGCATGCCCAATTCCCCTGGGGGGGTGATTTCTCGCTTTCTGTCTCTTTCTGTCTTTCTGGCAAGCATACATGCCCTATAGCAAAAACCTCTCAAAAAAAAAAAAATTATTTCTTCTGTGAGCAAAAAAGAGAGAAATAGCACCCCCAACAAAGTCTCAAGGCCACAGCCCACTCTTAGCTTCAGCTAGATCATGGGCATGTACTCAGAGAGGTCTGTAGACATGAACCTGAAACCTTTCACAGGAGTCAGCCTCACAGAACATCTTGTTTTATTGCTACGCCAACATCCAGCACAATAGTTGATTCATTATACACTATTTCCATTAACCTTTACAATTATTATTTTTTTAATGCCTGAGGGCAAGTATATGCATGGGAGAGAAAAAGGGAGAGGCAGAGAATATGCATGCCTGCAATGGTGCCTGGTCACATTGCAATCCTTTGTTGTCCAGTTGTTCATCCTGCCAGGATCCTTGTCATGCAATATGCATGCATTTGCAGGGTGTGTGCTTCAAGTTACTAGGGCCAGGACACAAACCTTGGTCAGCCACGTGGGATCCAGCTTTCTCTAAGCAGTGCTTTGACTGTTGTGCTAAGGAGCCACCCTGTATTTGTATTTTTGGGGAGAAGCCAACAAGGGAATTGCAGAGACTATAATCTGTCCCACAATTAGTCTTAGGAGAAGCGTGCAAGAGAGAAAGCAAATGCTAGATGTACTCAGGAAGCTCCAGAGGAGGGCCTGCAGGGAGCAGTTGCAAGATGAGAATTGTAGGACCAGCAAGTGGTGTAGTGGTTAAGGTGCTGGACTCCCGTGTGGTTTACTATAGTTCGAGTCCCAGACCTGGCAGATTGAAACTCACACGAAGGGTGTGTGTGTGTGTGTGTGTGTGTGTGCATGTGTGCGTGCTTGCCCAAAATCCCAAGAGGAAAATGAAGGAGAAAATGGAGGAGAAGGGATTAGTGGCCATCTTGCTGAAGAGTGATTTCTTGCTTTTTGTCTCTCTGGTGAATGCACATGCAAAAATCTCTCAAAAAATAAAATAGAATAAAAGATGAGGATTGCAATCACTAACAGCATTTGTTGAGGGCTTACTACATGTCAGAAACTGCATTAAGTGCTTTTTCATTGCCATTTCATGAAATCCTCAGAAACAGCCCTGAGCAACAGCTCTCCCTGTTAAGAAGAGGACACCAAGTCTCATAAATGTCATGCTAAAGGGACCAGCAGATCGTGTACTGGTTACGTTGCTGGGCCCCCATGTAGTCAACTGCAGTTCGAGTCCCGGACCCAGGGGGCAAGCAGTTAGTGTGGTGGTTCAGGGCACTGGACTCCCACATATTCGACTGCAGTTCAAATTGCAGACCTGGCGACTTGCTTTCTTACTTTCCCTCTCTCTCTCTCTCACTGTCCCTTTCTGGTCAAATTAAGTAAATAAGTACAGTTAAATAAAATAATTCTTTTTTTTTTTTTTTTTTTGAGAGGTTTTTGCTATAGGGCACATGCGCTCAGCCAGAGAGAGACAGAGAGACAGAGAGTGAGAAATCACCCCCCAGGGGGGATGGCCACACCACAATCCCTTTTCCTCTATTCTCCTCTCTGGATCTTGGGCACACACGCACATGCGCCTAGCATGAGTTTTAAGACACCGGGTCCGGGACTCGAACTGTGGTCGACTACGTGGGAGTACAGCGACATGGCCATTACGCTAACTGCTGGTCCCTAAAATAATTCTTTTTTTTTTTTTTTTTTTTTTTTTTGAGAGGTTTTTCGCTATAGGGCGCGTGCGCTCGCCAGACAGACAGATAGAGACATAGAGACAGAAAGCGAGAAATCACCCCCCAGGGGGGATGGTCACGCCGCAATCCCTTCTCCTCCATTCTCCTCTTGGGATCTTGGGTACGCACGCACACGTGCCCGGCGTGAGTTGTAAGCCACCGGGTCCGAGACGTGAACCACGGTCAACTACGTGGGAGTCCAGTGACATAGCCATTACGCTAACTGCTGGTTCCCTTTTTTTTTTTTTTTTTTTCCCTAAAATAATTCTTAAAAAAAGAAATGGCACTGGCAGGTGGGGTGGTGGTTAAAGGTGCTAGATTCCCACATTACTGACCACAGTTTGAGTCCCAGACCTTACAGCTTGCTTTCTCACTTTCCTTTCTCTCTCTCTCTCTCTCTTGGTCTCTCTCTGGTCAAATTAAAATAACAATAACAAATGGAATTAAATAAATATAATTATTTAAAAATAAATAAATTGGGAACCAGCAGGTGGCATGGTGGTTAAGGCTCTGGATGGCCAACCACGGTTTGAGTCTTGTAACTGGTGGCTTGCTTTCTCACTTTCCCTCTTTCTCTCTGTGTCTCTCTCAAGTCAAATTAAAATAAATGATGAATGAATAAATGAATAAATAACATAAAAATAAAAATAATAAAATAAATAAATAAATAAATGAAAAGTAAGACCAACTGACTTTATTTCAGAAAATCAACCACTTCCCTGGCATGACAGAAATCTGCCGCAAAGACCTGCTGGCTCGGAACCTCAACCGCATGCAGAGACTCTACCCCGCTGAGTACAGCATCTTCCCTCGCACCTGGTGCCTCCCTGCAGAGTGAGTGAGCCCAGCTCCCCAGGCAAGATCCCAGGGGAGAGCAGAGGTCACCCTCCAAGGTCTCTCTGGACTCAGGTCTTGTGACCTGGCCATGTCTCAGAGGGATGAAGTAAAACAAGAAAGTTGCCTCAGGTCCAAGACAAGTGGGTCTGAGACTGAGAGCTCCTGGAGGAGCATGGATAATAAGCTAGCATGAAGAGCTCCCCTGGGCCCTGGGACAGCCATCAGGCAGAAAAACCTTTAAAAAAAAAATTATTTAACTTTATTTATTTTAATTTGACCAGAAAGGGACAGAGTAAGAGAGAGGAAAAAAAAGGAATGTGAGAAAGCAAGCCACCAGGTCCAGGACTCGAACCACGGTGGGCCATGTGGGAATCCAGTGCCCTTAACCACCACGCCACCTGCAGGCCCCTCACAGAAACCTTTTGACCAGCTCCTCTCTGCACATAGCTACGGGGACTTTCAGTCCTATGGCCGTCAGCGAAAAACCCGCACTTATATCTGCAAGCCAGACAGTGGCTGTCAGGGACGGGGCATCTTCATCACCCGAAATCCCCGGGAGATCAAGCCAGGAGAGCACATGATCTGCCAGCAGTACATCTCCAAGGTGAAGGATGCCTCAGGACCACCAGGCCCTCCCCCTGTACTGGGCACCCCGCTCCTCCACAGCCAGGGGGGAAACTGGTTGTAGGCTCCTACTTCTTCTGCTATACCCTGTTATGTGGGAGGCAGGATAGGGCCACAGCTCAGAGCCAGCCTGCCTGGATTTGGACCTCAGCTCTTCCACTTCCTAGGCAGACCAAGTTTGTTGGGCAGATTTCTCATCCTTTCTGTGCCTCACTCCTACACTTGTTAAATGGGGATAATAAGATGGTGTAGTTACTGTGGGACATAAGTGAGTGGTGACATGCGCAGAGCACTTACAGCAGGGTGAGGCCTGTAGTAAGTACTTCCAGTGTCGTTATCATCTGCCTGGGTTTGTGTGCTCCCAGCCCTTCCTCATCGATGGCTTCAAGTTTGACATGCGAATCTATGTCCTGATCACATCCTGTGACCCTCTTCGGATCTTCATGTACGAGGAGGGCTTGGCCCGCTTTGCCACTATGCCCTACATGGAGCCCAGCCTTAACAACTTGGTAAGGGGTAGGGCACTACCCTCTTCTTTCTCTCGTTTAAGTTTTGCCTGAAGATACATGCACTTGCCAGACAGAGACAGACAGGGAAAGCACCCTTCATGGGGAATGGTCACGCTGCAGTTCATTCTCCATTTTCTCTCCTTTTGGGATTTTGGGCATGCACACGTATGCCTGGCATTTTTTTCAAGACCCCAGGTATGGTACTTGAACTGTGGTCAGCCATGTGAGATTCAGTGCTCTTAACCACCCAGCCACCCGCTGGTTTGAACCCTCTTCTCTTGCACTGCCGTGAGTGCTGAGGTTCCATGGAGAAATCAGGTAGAGAAGTTTGTCACTGTCACTAAGACAAGCAGTGAAGTCAGTGAGCCCTGCAGCACTTGGTGGGCGGTGATGGAGAAAAGGTCCTCATCCAGAGGAGCCTGGCACACCCCTTTCCTCAGGATGTCACAGGACAGGAGACACGCAGTCCCGGGGAGGGCTGGGTAATAAAGAAGCAACACAGGGCTGGCCAGGAGGGCTTCATGGAAGCGGTCTGAGAGTACAGGGCCACTCTTCTCCCAGGATGATGTCTGTATGCACTTGACCAACTATGCTATCAACAAACACAACGAGAACTTTGTCCGGGATGATGCCGTGGGCAGTAAGAGGTACTCCCTACTCTGTTTTCTCCTGCTTCCTCAGCCCCATAGCACCAAGTCTCAGTATCTCCGTAGTCCATGAAGGCAAGCTGGCTCTTGGGAGGCTGACTGGCTGTCAGCCCAGACCGCATAGACCCTTGCCCTGTGCCTCAGACCTAAGTGATAGTGCCGAGCCCCACAGGGATAACAAATCCCAGCTTGAAGCTGCTAGCAGCCCCTTGTATCACGGGAGCCCAGGCATGGCATTAGCGTTAGTATGAGGGAATCTCCTGCCTGCGGCCAGGCCCCACTGGCGGAGAAATCGGTCTTCCTCTGAGCACTGGGCCTCACAGGAAGCTGTCGACACTCAACGCCTGGCTGCGGGAGCACAGCTATGACCCCCGACAGCTGTGGGGGGACATCGAGGACATCATCATCAAAACCATCATATCGGCCCATTCTGTTCTTCGCCACAACTACCGAACCTGTTTCCCCCAGTACCTGAGTGGAGGTACATGTGCCTGTTTTGAGATCCTTGGTTTTGACATCTTGCTGGACCACAAGCTGAAGCCCTGGCTGCTGGAGGTGAGGGTTCTCTCCTGGACTGTGCAAAAATGAGATCCAGAGACCTCCTTCATCAGGATACCTGGGATGGGATACACTCGGTGAAACAGAATGGTGGGGGGGGGGGGGGGCTGTGGAAGCCCCAGAATGGGTGGGAGCCAGCAGAAGGTCTACGTTCTCTACCCTTTTGATCTGCTGAGTCAAATCCCAGTGGTCTTTGGCCTTGATCGTAGGAATCAAGGTTATGGATGCCCAGTGCTCCTGAGGTAAGCCTTGCCTTTAAGGACATTGTACCTGTAGAATCAGACCCTCTGTTTTGCTCTGGCCAGCCTAGGAATGGGAGGGTTCTCTATGGTAGGGTCTTGTGGCCTCAGAAGCCAGAGCTTCCAGCCACCTTGGCTGAAGTCAGGGGAGGAGGATGTCTCTGTAGACCCTCTAGTTAGGCCTGTAGGAGACTACTACTTATTCATGGTCTAGGAACAGGGTGGATAATGCTTCCTTCTGCCAGGTAAATCACTCTCCAAGCTTCACCACGGACTCACGTCTTGATCGAGAGGTGAAGGATGCACTTCTCTGTGATGCCATGACCCTTATCAACCTCCGGGGCTGTGACAAAAGGAAGGTGATGGAGGAGGACAAGCGGCGAGTCAAAGAGCGGCTTTTCCAGTTTCACCAAACACCACGAGAATCCAGATGCACCAGGAGCCTGACGTATGTTTAGCTGTGTGACTTTTCTTATTTTCCTAAAAGTAAAAAATCCTTCTCAAAAACGAGAAGGTAGGCGAGCCCTGTAGCCTCGTGGTTAAGAGTCTCACATGGCTGACCACAATTTGAATCTAGGTCCCAGAGGCTTGAAATACATCCTAGGAGCATATGCATGATCCAGATCCCAACAGGATGGAGAAATGGAGAAGGAATTGTGACACAAGTTCATGCCCTATTGGGGAGTGCTTTCTCCCTCTCTCCTCTTTGTCTCTCTGTCTCTTTCTGGTAAGCATAGAAGCTCTCTGGCAATTAAAAATAAATAAATAAAAATAAAAGGAGAAGCATGGGGCTGATTAGCTATTAAAATTAATTCTTGAGGGGCCAGCAGATGGCAAATTGGTTACGTCTCTGAACTCCCATGTGGCTGAACACAAGTCAAGTCTCAGACCTGGAGTTTTGAAACTCACACCAGGTGTCTGTGTGTGTGCATGCCGAAAGTCCTGAGAAGACAATGAAGAAGAAGGGATTGCAGTGTGGCCATCCCACTTAGGGAGTGATTTCTCACTTCCTGTCTGTCTCTCCAGCAAGAGCATGTGCCCTATAGCAAAAATCTCTCAAAAAAAGTATATATATATATATTTGGTCTGAGCCAGCAGGTAGCATAATGGTTAAGGTCCTGGTTCCCATATCTCTGACTCTGCTGTTCTAATCCTGGCTGGATAGCTTGATAAATATGCTGGCCACGGGACCAGCAGATGGCATAATGGTTACATTGCTAGACTCCCATGTAGTCAAACCACGGTTCAAGTCCCAGACCTGGTGGCTTCAAACTCAATGCTGGGCACGTGTGCGCCCAAAATCCTGGAGAATGGAGAAGGGATTGTGGTGTGGCCATCCCGCCTGGTAGGTGATTTCTTACTTTCTGTCTCTGTTGAGTGCATGCACCCTATAGCAAAAATCTTTCTTAAAAAAACAAAAACAAAAAACACACCAGGCACGTGTGTGTGTGTGTGTGTACCCAAAATCCTGAGAAGAGAATGGAGGAGAAGGGACTGCAGCCTGATCATCCCCCACAGGGGGTACTTTCTCACTTTTCCTCTTTCTCTGTCTCTCTCCATGAGCACATGTGCCCTATGGAAAAAAAATCTGAAAAAATTTAAATAATAATTTTTGGTCATTAAAAAAAAAAATGGGGCCAGCAGGTGGCGTGGTAGTTGAGAGCACTGGACTCCCACATGGCCAATCATGGTTTGAGTCACAGAACTGATGGCTTGCTCTCTCATTTTCCCTATCTCTGTCTATCTGTCAAGTTAAAAAAATAATGATAGGGCTGACAGGTGGCGTGGTGGTTAAGGACACTGGACTCCCACATGGCTGACCACGGTTCAAGTCCTGGACCTGGCGGCTTGCTCTCTCTTTACCTCTCTCTCTTTCTCTTTCACTCCATCCCTCTCTGGTCAAATTAAAATGAAATAAATGAATGAATAAATAAAGTTAAATAATTCTTTAAAAAGTGATAGTAATAAAGTTAAATAGAAATAATTATTTAAAAAAAGAATAATATATTTACATTTGTGTAGATATAATGTGTTCACAATTCAAAAGCTATACAGTGAACGGTCTGTCTCCTATCATTTTTCTACCACTGTTCAGTTTTCCTCTCTGGAGCCAATCCATGTTCCTAGTGTTTTCATGTGTTTATGAGGGTGTCTTCAAAAAATTAATGGAAAATGTATATTATTGAAACAACTGTGTGGGTTTCAATTTTTAAAAAATAATTATTTATTTTATTTATTTATTCATTCACTTATTTTTTAATTTGACCAGAGAGAGACAGAGGGTGAGAGTGATAGAGAGAGGAAGTGAGAAAGCAAGCCATCAGATTCAGGACTTGAACCCTGGTCAGCCATGTGGGAGTGTCCAGCGCCTTAACCACCATGTCACCTGCTGGTCCCGGGTTTCAATTTTTTTGAGGGGGGAGGTACCAAAATAAACTCATGCTAAATTCCATTTTTTATGAACTCTCTGAAGTTCCGTCATGTTTTTACAGGCTCTTGATGTACATATATATGTACTTGGATGAAATGTTTATCTCCCTTGTCCAGCCAGATAGTAGCATAACTTTCACACATTCTGCCCTCTTCTTAGCAATATATTTTAGAGCCATTTTCATGTTAAAGCATAGGAATTTCATGTGTTTGATTAGCTGGTTTACTTTTATTAAATTTTTTTTTAATTTTTATTCTTTATTCATAGTAGAATTTTTAATTTTGCGATAGGTTACATGCACTCACCAGAGACAGAAAAAGACAGAGAGGGAAAGTGAGAAAACTCCCGGCAGGGATGGCCAAGCTGAAATCCCTTCTCCTCCATTCTCCCCCAGGGATTCTGGGCATGCAGGCACATGTGGACCCGCTTATTGTTCAAGCTGCTGGGTCTGGGACTTGAACAACCCAGTCAGTCATGTGGGATCCAGGCCATTGCCTGGCTTGAATCATGTCTTTTAATCCAAATTATGTCTTTTTTTTAACGCACTATGAAATCACCCCCCATTGCAATCCCTTCTCCTCCATTCTCCTCTCGGGATCTGGCTTGAATCTATGGGAGTCCAGCGACATAGCCATTTAATCCCCAAATTATGTCTTTTTTAAAAAGAATTATTTATTTACTTTTATTTATTCACTCATTTATTTCAATTTGATCAGAGAGAACACACAGAGAGAGAAGGAAAGTGAGAGGGCAAGCCACCAGGTCCAGGACTTGAACTGTGGTTGGCCATGTGGGAGTTTTCCAGTGCCTTAACCACCACACCACCTGCTGTCCCCCAAATCATGTCTTTCAGTGGGGACAAATGACTGAAAACTACTGGTCATAGATGGGCTTTCCTCTCACAGATAGGGCGCCAGGAGGCTAAGAAGCCAGTAGGAGAGGTTCTCTTTATTTTATTTTATTTTTTAATTGCCAGAGGGAATATGTGCTTGCCAGAGATAGATGGGGTTGGAAAGGGGGAGAAAGTTCCCCCAGTGGGTCATGGTCACAGCACAATCCCTTCTCCTCCATCTTTTCATCCTCTCGGAACTTGGAGCACACACAGACACATGTGCCAGGTGTGCGTTTCAAGCCATAGGTACTGGGACTTGAACCACATTTGGCCATGTGGGATCCAGCTCCCTTAACCACGAGGCTACAGGGCTGGCGCAGCAGGAGGTTCTCAAAACCTTAGGCAGCCTTCCTTTGCTACTGAATGTTCTCACAACCTTCTTTAACTCACCCTGAACTTGCTTTCCACAGGCGAGAACAAATCGAGTCATCCCATGCAGCAATGCTAGACCAGGAGCGATATGAGGATTCCCACCTGGGGGGATACCGGAGGATCTACCCTGGGCCTGACACCGAGAAGTACGCACCCTTCTTCAAGCACAATGGCTCCCTCTTCCAGGAGACGGCTGCTTCCAAGGCCAGAGAGGAGTGTGCCAGGTACTTTGCCCTGCACTGTCTTGTGTGGGCCAGTCTTGAAGCTGCATTGCTTCCTGAAGGGGGAGAGGAGCCACTTACAGAACAAGGAATAGAGCTATACATTTTCTAAGACATTTTTTAAAAGTTTATTTCT
Source organism: Tupaia tana (assembly GCA_026018925.1). Taxonomy (NCBI): domain Eukaryota; kingdom Metazoa; phylum Chordata; class Mammalia; order Scandentia; family Tupaiidae; genus Tupaia; species Tupaia tana. The sequence continues at coordinate 9,049,948 of JAKSZU010000028.1, read as the reverse complement.
GGGCCCAGTAGGCGGCATTGTGGTTAAGGTGCTGGACTTTCACATAGCTGACTGCAGTTCAAGTACCAGAACTGGTGGCTTGCTTTCTCACTTACCCTTTCCCCCTCTCTATCTCTGTCTCTCTCTGATGAGTGCCTGTGCCCAATGGCAAATTAAAAATAATCAATAATTCCTGGTTTGTTTCTTTCTTTTTTTAGATTTTACTTAACTTTATTTATTTTATTTTAATTTGACCAGAGAGGGACGGAGTGAGAGTGGGTGGGAGGAAGTGAGAAAGCAAGTCACCAGGTCCAGGACTGGAACCGCAGTCAGCCATGTAGGAGTCCACATCCTTAACCTCAATGCCACCTGCTGGCCCCTATAAATAAATAATTCTCAAAACAAAACAAAAGTTTATTTCTTCTATGGAAGTGAGACAGAAAGAGGGACCCCCAGCAGGGTTTTCACAATGTGAACCACCCCGATCATAGGCACACATGTATGCGCTCACCATGCTCAAGGAGGTCTCAAGACCTGAATGAGGACCTTTCTCATGTTGTTCAGTTGTGTTACAGCTACATCGCTTCTTGTTCCTGATTTTTATCAGTCTCTTAATGACTCTTTCCATTCAGTAGGTTTCTCATCATGTCCCTCATTCCTGTCCCATTAGACCACAGAGCAGGTCCTGATTCCTTCTCTTTCCCCATTCCTATTTTTCCTCACCCTCCTTTTCCCGTACACAATTTCTAGTGTCTGAAGCTACTGTGTCTTGTCAGGCAGCAACTGGAAGAGATCCGCCTTAAGCAGGAACAGCAGGAGACTTCAGGCATTAGAAGGCGAAAGGAAAACAAGGACCAGAACCAGGGTGAATCAGCGGGGGAAAAGAGCCGATGCAGGGCAGGGCCCCGGGGCCTCTCCACTCACTTGGCATACAGGAACCAGAACCGGAACCAAGAGGTGAAGGGGTTTGATGGCTCTTATCTTTCTGTAGGAAATTGGAATAGGACTATTAGCAAAGGGATTCTCTGCTGTCCTCTCCTACCCTTGCCTAAGAACTGAGCTCCTAATTAGGAAGTTGAATTTGACCTTTTGGAACAGCAAAGTGAGAGAATGGCTAGCAAAGGGAACGTTATGCTAGAGTTAAGGGAGAAGTGGAGATGGAGTGGGCAGAGTTCCACAGCCATCCTTTCACTGGTTGGGGACTCATCCCTGAGATCTTGCATTTCTCTCTCATATACCTTGTAGCTGCTACCAGTACACTTGGACACCATGCAGCCTCAAGAAATTGTGGAAGAGGAGGAGCTAGAGCGGATGAAGGGCCTGCTACAAAGGGAGAATCTCATTCGAAGTCTGGGTATTGTAGAGCAGCTCAACAGAATGCTGCACCCCAGCCACCGGGGCCAGAAAAAACTTCATGAGTATCGGGTGAGGGTCCCTACGAAGCCTCCCGCAGAACAAGGGAACAAGGGCTCTGGTACCAGAACATGGTGGTGGTCACGCCAAAGGAGGCTTATGTGATGGTATCTGTCAGTGGATCCTGGGAGAACAGAGTATACTGGGCCTTGGGAGAGGGTCTGTTGGTTCCTTTTCAATCTGTTCCCAAGCTCCCTTGTCTTAGCTCAGGACAACAAGCGAAGTGCAGCTCCCAACCTTCTCACTTACAAGAGACTCGCTCTCTATAATCCTGTCTCAGGACTGACAGATAACAAGGCCACCACCTTCCGTGGCTTCCGTGTGATTTTCTCCCAGGCATTGCCAGTGCCCTGGCTCTAATGGGAGATAAGTAAACACTCTTGGGCCAACAAAACAGCTGCTGCATTCACTATTCCCTGGGCTAGTAGCAAACCTGTTGGGTCTTCTGGTTTTTTTTTTTTTTTTTTTTTTTTTTTTTTTTTTTTGCTGAACCCCAAAGGAGTAACTGGTTAAATAGTGGCTATGGCCTAGAAGAAATTTTTCAGTTACCGATTTCTTCGAACACTCCATCCAGTCTTACAAGAACTGTGGTAAGGGGCTGCTCTTCTCCTCTAGCCTAGATTTCACGACGGGCTGGGCAGTCAAGAACTGCAATCTGTGAGTCTGGTCCCATTGGTGCTCTTGAAAGGAGCTGCCACAGAACAGGGCCCTCCTCATTTCCTGCATCCCGTTCGGACCCATGAATTGATCCCCAGGATCTTAGGGCCACTGCCAAGCATGAATATTGGAATTCCACATCCTACCCGGTGCCATCTGCAGCCCAAGAGCTTCAAATGGATAGATTCAGCAGCTATTGGCCCTTGTTCATTGTCACTGAAGAAATCTGGGAGGCGCTATTTTTCCAGTGCCAGAATCAGACTCACCAGGCGTAAGTATACAAAATTAGCTTTGGTCACTTTGACCTGTGTAAATTCCCACTAGCAAATATAGCTGGGATGCTCCCAAAATCTAATATGGCACTTCCAGCACTGTGGGAATGGGGGAGGTCGTGGACCCACTTATTCACCTCTCTATGCACTAGACCCTGGTGATCAAAGTGGCAGAAATACAGTCCCAACATTCAACAATGGTCACAGGGAAACAGCTGAATAAACACATAAGTTACAGTACAGGATGGTAAAGACGCTGGAGGGGAAGCACCGAATGCCATTCCTGTGTTGGTAACTGGGCCACAGCTGAGGTGAGGAAATCTCCTCTGTGAGTACCAACTCAGGGGGATCCATGTTTCCACTGCAGAAGGCCAAGCCAGCAGAAGGCTAGAAGCCATAAACCGAGCCCTGGCGGGATCAGTGCCACCCACTTTAACCCCAAAGCAGGGCTATCTTCTGCAACGGGAAAGAGTGACACGTGACTCATGGACTGAATGCACCTTGCCCTCCGTGGTAAACTCTGAATGCAGAGCAGCCAAAGCGCGGAGCCTCACCCTCTGCCCTGCCTCTGCACCCGCGCTGCAGCGTCCCAGCGCGCTCCTCAACGTCAGTCAGCACAGATAAACAGGCAGGAGCACAGCCCAGCACTCGACCTCTCCTGGAGCACCCCCTGAGGTTTCTAAGGGGGCAAAGGGCCTCCAATCTTTGCTAAATGAAAAGACTTGCCACCAAGTTCCAGTTTCAAAAGCCCTGGCCAGGAATCCTGTTTGTACAAGGCAACACACAAAGACACCAAGAATTCCTCACACCTAGGCTGGTTTGGGGATCGGTACAGACTAAACGATAAAGAAGAGCCCAGGCTGGCCATGTACTCATCTCCGTCGAGCCTCGGTCTGGGTCTGTCGCTGGGTGACGGGCCTAAACCCTGGGTGCGGACTGGGGCTGGAGGCCATCCCGGAGGCCAGAAGCCCCTTTCCGAGTAAACGAACGCCCAAGGCAGCGCGCTGTCACCGTAGGAGAGGCGCCCCTCCCGCCGCAGAGGCGGAAACCGGCAGGCCTGGGCATCCGCTGGGGCACAGGGGCGGCCCTTAGCAATTTAATTCGTCTTTTTATTAAAGTTTATTTCGTTTTCCAGGCGCGTCCTGTACCTCATTTCGGCCCTCGTGTTTCAGGAAAGCCCACTCCACAGTTAAAAATAAACCACAGACCAGTTTAAGCCTAGAATACAGCTGCGATTAGTTTTCATTCGGCTACTCCGGCCCCGCCCTCTCGCTTCCGGGTCCGCCCTCAGGTTTCCGGTTGGTTCGTCGCGGCCTGCTCAAGGCTTGTTTGCGTCGACATGGCGGTTAACCTGAGGCTGTTGTTGGGCGTGCGTGTCCGCCCTGCCGTAGCTCGCTGTGGGTTCGCGACCCGCGGGGTGGCGGGCCCAGGCCCAGTCGGCCGCGAGCCGGACCCCGATTCCGACTGGGAGCCGGAGGAGCGGGAGCTGCAGGAGGTGGAGAGGTACCGGCTCTTTCCCGGGCCCCCAGCCTGAAGCAGGGCCTTGCGCTCCGGGCCCCGCCCCCTCGGCTCTGGGGTCCCTGCCGCCACATCCATGCGCCCCTCGTTTCTCCCCACCCGCCGTCAGGGGCGCGGGGGCAGGCGTTCAGCTCCCCCGGGACCTCGGGTCACTGCATTAGCGACGTGCTTCATCACGTTTAGAGAGTTGGACATGCTTAGGAGCAGCTACTTTTCCAGGTGTTAAATTTCTGGGGCGGTGTACAGAGCAGTTCGAAACCCGGAGACTTGGCCCGGTTGCTTTTGCGGAAAAAACAGGAAAGGGCTGGGTGCGCTGTGATTTAGCCCGAGGCTCTTCAAACACCCATCTTGTTTCCCACGCATGGCTTCTGCCATTGGTTTTCTCCCCCAGCACCCTGAAACGACAGAAAAAAGCAATTCGATTCCAGAAAATTCGGAGGCAAATGGAGGCTCCAGGGGCCCCACCCAGAACCCTGACTTGGGAAGCCATGGAGCAGATTCGGTAAGGATTATGGTACGTTGTTCGTTGTAATGACAAATGGATACCCGGGCCTGGAACATGGATTTGACTTTTTAAGTATATTTTAAGTTGTATTTTTTTAATCACTGACATTTCCTAACAAAAGTAGAGTAGTAATAATGAATTTCCATATAAGCCTGTAATCTTTATTTAGTTTTTAAATTAAAAAACTTTTTTTTTAGGTTTTTGTTATAGGCTGCGTGTGTTCGCTGGAGAGAGACAGCCAGTGAGAGGGAAATTGAGAAATCACCCCCTAAGAGGGATGGCCACCCTACAATCCCTTTTCCATTCTCTTATAATTTTGGGCATGCTCAGCATGTGTCTGGCATGGTTTTCTAGCCATTGCATCTGGGATTCAAACTGTGGTCAGCCATGTGGGAGTCCAACACCTAAACCATTGTGCCACCTGCTGTCCCCTACACTTAATAGTTTTTTTTTTTTTTTTTTTTTGGAGAGGTTTTCGCTATAGGGCGCATGCGCTCGCCAGACAGACAGAGAGAGAGAGAGAGAGATAGAAAGCGAGAAATCACCCCCCAGGGGGGATGGTCACGCCCCAACCCCTTCTCCTCCATTCTCCTCTCGGGATCTTGGGCACGCACGCACACGCGCCCGGCGTGAGTTCTAAGCCACCGGGTCCGGGACGCGAACCGCGGTCGACTACGTGGGAGTCCAGCGACATAGCCATTACGCTAACTGCTGGTTCCCTACACTTAATAGTTTTAAGCTTTATGCTTCAATTGGCTCACTTTTCCTGAAGTTTTTGAACAGTACATGAATTGCAGACATCACAACATTTAACCTATAAATATTGAATCACCAGAAAAGTCACGATATGCATTTTTACATAGAAAAACAGAAAAATACAGCATGACTTTTCTGACGACGCAATAGTTGATCATGATGGTCTCTCTCTTTTTAATAGATTTTTGCTGTAGGGCACATGCACTCAGAGATAGAGCCAAAAAATCATCCCCCAGTGGGGATGACTATGCCACAATCCCTTCCCCTCCAGTCTCCTCTTAGGATTTTGGGCACATATGCATACATGCCCAGCATGAGTTTTAAGCCACTGGTCCAGTCAAACTGGGGTTGACCACATGGGAGTCCAGTGTCTTCACCACCACGCTGCCTGCTTGTCCCTGATTATGATATCAGGCTGCCATGTCAAGGCCACAAACTACGCAGTTGGCCATGTGGGATCCAGCTGCCTTAACTTCTGCTCCATCTGCTGGCCCATGAACTCCAGACTCGTAAGCATGACATACTCTTGTTTACTCTCATTTGAATTATTGGTGCCCACTCTACCATCAGTGCCGTTGATATCTCTCCTCCCTGTGCCAGCTTATTGTTCCTTTCATCCTTTTAGACCAGCTCTGGTTGGACTGAAATAATTCCCTGCCAGGCTGTAAGTGGTGTGATTGCCTGTCCCTCGGTCTCTCTCAGGTGCTCTTTCATCATTCTCTGCTGTAACCTGACAGTGTCATTGTATGGCATTACCATTAGTCTCCACTACCAAACTGTATCTTCTTGTTAGGGAAGGTCGGTCTTGCACCCCTAGGATCTAAACTGGGTATTGCATGGCAGTGGGAGGAGTTCAGCTGATATGAAATGAGGTGATTTGACTGAGAGTGGTCAGGCGTTGCTGTTGGCATACAGGAATGGAACACAGCCATTTAGCTGGCACAAGGTAGGGACTTTGTTTGCGGTGTTTCCAAGGCCTGTTTTCACTTATTTCGTACTGGAATTATCAGTCAACTTTTACTGATAGATGTATTCACAACTTGAAAACCTCCTTTTTTTCCATAGGTATTTACATAAGGAATTTGCAGATTCCTGGTCAATTCCCAGGTTGGCTGAAGGCTTTGATGTCAACACTGATGTGATCCGAAGGGTTTTAAAAAGTAAGTTTGTACCCACATTGGAACAGAAACTGAAGCAGGATCAAAAAGTCTTGAAGAAAGCAGGGCTTACCTGCTCACGCTGGCAGCTGCAGGGTGCTGGAGCCAACCTGAAGCCACTCTCTGATAGAGGCCATTCAGAGTCAGGCTCTTTGCTGATGCCAGGGGGCAAAGCCTCATCTGCAGGGCAGATTGACCCCGCAGCTTTGAAGGTGATAGAGTCAAATGCTTACAGTACAGATTCGCCTCGAAAACAGAAAAGAAGGGATAAAGGAATCCAGGGCTTGGAAAAGGAGAGTTTCGTGCCTATTGTTGCTGCCGTGGGTCAACAGAGAGAGCTGCGCAAGTACTCCAACCTTGACTCTGAAGGCACTGGAAGAACTGGCAAGGATGGATTGCCAAGTGACAAGAAGCCAGAAGAGTTGAAGGTGGGGGAATCAGGACACCAGACCTTCAGCAGCAAAGTTGTGCAGAGGGGACGTGAGTTCTTTGACAGCAATGGGAACTTTTTATACAGAATTTGAACCAGGACCTGGCTTGCGGAGATGTCATGTAAAACAGCTGAGCAAGTACGAAGAGGTCTTCAAAAAGTTTATGGGAAATGAGTATTAGGAAATTTGTATGCGGGACCAGCAGTTGGTGTAATGGCTATGTCGCTGGACTCCCATGTAGTCGACCACGGTTCGAGTCCTGGACCCGGTGGCTTAAACTCAATGCTGGATGCATGTGTGTGCGTGCTCAAAGTCCCAAGAGGAGAATGGAGGAAAAGGGATTGTGGCGTGGCCATCCCCCCCGGGGGGGGGGGGGTGATTTCTCACTTTCTATCTCTCTGTCTGTCTCTGTCTTTCTGGTGATCACACACACCCTATAGCAAAAACCTCTCCAAAAAAAATAAAATAATAAAATAAAAAGAAAGAAAAAGGAAATGTGTATGCATGGATTTAAAATGTTTTTTGGTCCAAAATAAACTTATACTTTAATTCCATTTTTCCACCAACTTTTTGAGGTTCCCTTGAATAGTTGGAGCTCCCTGCATTTCTGTGCTTGCGTTGTCACCTTGGAATAGGGGGAGATGATGGACTTGGAATGTGGAGGAAAAATCTACTTAGATAGACTCAAACTTCTGGAGCTCTGCTCTCCGTCTGACCCCTGAAGATCATCAGCACTCACCCCTCTCTCTTGGATTCTCTGTACTTTGAAAGCCAGCTTGTGTTGTGTGTTGTTGCAAGTTTCTATAATATTTGCAGTATACGTGTGGGGGAAGTACAAAGCTTACATTTGACCTCTTTCCTTGATCAATGAACACTAACAGTTCTGAAACTGCTTAGTCAATTGGTTGTTTCCTTATGTACAAAATAAAGTAACAGTCTGTATTGCTTGGTGCTCTTTGGTATAGGATTTTACTTGTAAGCCTTGGTGAGGGAAGGAGAGAGGGAAGAGTACTCCTGCGTGTTGCTCAGTGATGACTTTTGTTTTGTTTTGTTTGGAAATAGGGTCTTGCTAGGTTGCCCAGAATGGCCTTGAACTTCCTTATGCTTCAGCCTCCTGAGTAACTAGGATTAGCTAACTCGCCCTGCGCCTGGCTGACCGAGTGATGGATTTTGACAACCAAAAACTGGATGTCTTTTAGTTGCTGGAAGTGGAAATTTTTGTTTTGTTTTGTTTTAGAGTTTTTAAAAAGAACTATTTATTTAACTTTATTTATTCATTTTTCTTTTTAACCTTCATTTGACCAGAGAAAGAGACACACAGAAGGAAAGTGAGAAAGCAAGCCACCAGGTCCAGGACTCGAACTGTGCTGGGCCATGTGGGAGTGTCCAGCACCTTAACCAGCATGCCACCTGCTGGCTCCTTTTTTTTTTTTTTAGATTTTTGCCATAGGGTGTGTACGCTCGCAGGAAAGAGGGAAAGAGAGAAATTACGCCCAGCCCATCAGGGGTGACTTTGCCATAATCTTTTCTCCTAGGATTTTGGACATGCAAGCAAGTGTACCTGGTGTGTTTTCTAAGCTGCCAGGTGTGGGACTCAAACTGTGCAGTCAACCACGTAGGATCTAGCACCCTTACCACCATGCCACCTGCTGGCCTGGGGTGTGGAAGTTTTTTTAAAAAATGCAAGATAGACAGTGGGCTTTAGGGTTCACACAAGCTCTCCAGTCATATTCTGAAGCTTAAATTGTATTTAATTTTATAGTTTATACCAGATTTTTACAAAAGTGCCATAGGTAGGCAGGAACAGATAATAGAACCTATTTACAAATAGGAAATAGTCTGTAAGATGGCTGCTGGTAACTGACAGTGCTGGGACTTGAACCCAGGTCTTGTCATCAATCCAGGGCTTATAAAATTTTAATGAGTGCATTCCACCTGGCATGATTCTGTTAATTTACTGGTTTCTTAAAAAATATAACTAGGGGGGCAGTTAGTGTAAGTGGTGCTGGACTCCCACGTAGTCGGAGGACACTGGACCCTCCAACATACACCAACTGTGGTTTGAGTCCCAGACCTGGCAACTTGTTTTCTCACTTTCTGTCTCCTCTCTCTGTCTTTCCCTCTAAAATAAAAAAAAAATAAGTAAATAAAGTGGTGGAAATGGAAACATAATTATCCCAGAAATACACACATATAAGTAAATGTTAAATACAAATAATTATTAAAATACACACACACATATGTATATATATACACACACACACATACACATATATATACATATATATATAACCAGATGGGGATGACAGGTGGCATGGTGGTTGAGGATGCTGGGACTCCCATGTGGCCAACTGTGATTCAGGTCCTGGAATTGGTGGCTTGCTTTCTCTCTGTCCCTCTGTGGTCAAAATAAAATAAATAAAGATAAATAAGTCTTTAAAAATATGTATATATAGGGATCATCAGTTGGCGTAATGACTGTGTTGCTGGACTCCCATGTAGTTGACCATGGTTTGAGTCCTGGACCCAGTGGTTTAAACTCACGCTGGAGGTGTGTGTGTGCGTGGCCAAGATCCCAAGAGGCAGATGGAGGAGAAGTGATTGCAGCGTGGCCATCACCCCTAGGGGGTGATTTCTCGCTTTCTGTCTCTCTGTCTCTATCTTTCTGGCGAGTGCATGCACCCTATAGCAAAAACCTCTTCAGAAAAAAAAAAGTGCTTCTCTAACTCCTGAATCATCTCACCAAACCCTTTCACCAGTGGGAAAATCTAGGTGCTGTTCTTACATATTTGAATATGTCTTTCAGATACCTAATTCTTCACTACCCATTTTATTAAACTTTAACCTTAAAAGATGATTTATTTAATTTTTTAACTATTTAATTTGCTATAGGGCACATGTGCTCACCAGAGAGAAAGTGAGAAAGCAAGTCGCTGGGTTGAGGAATTGAACTGTGGTCAGTCATGTGGGAGTCCAGCACCTTAACCACAATGCCACCTGTTAGCCCCAAGCATGAAGTGTATTTTATTGGTGGTAGCACATGCACATACACAAGAGAAACAAACACTGTAGGCGGTCTCATCATGCCTCGATCCTGGTACCCCAGCTCTTCTGGAACTTGGGTGCATGCATGTGCACGCCCAGCATGTTTTCAGGCCAACCAGGGGATCCAAACCCATGGTGGGCTATGTGACTTCCAGCACTGCAGTTTAGTGTGCCACCAGGTTGGGGTCCATTCTTGCAAGTGCCAATCTAGGGAGCTTTTCCCATAATTGGGACATGTCATTCTGGGGTTTTGCTTACTAGTTCTTTGCCTCCAGATGTTTACATGGCTGTATCCTTGTCGTTGTGGTCTCAAATCAGTTATCACTTTCATGTAGAGGCATACCCTAATCCATTCTGAAGCATCTCCCTTTGTAGTCTTATTGGCAACACGGTTCATTTGCCTGTGCCTGAAATTATATTACTGCTGTCTTGTTTATCACCTTGTCCTCTTTAGAAGGTAGACCCCATGAAAGGAGACCTGTGTGTTGATTGCTATACTATCAGCTCCTAATATGATAAATCTCAATCTTGGTTGAGTGAATGAAGAAATGATTGCTGGACCTCTTAACAGCCAGACAATGGTGGCAGAAAGGCTTGCTTTTTACCTTTGTCAGCCTACCAACCAAACCTCAGCCAGGGCACCTAAGCTTTATCCAGGCTGATCTTTTCTTGCTCTGTCATGTCAGTATGTCTTACATCCTAACCCACTGGTATTTTAGTGTTGCAGGAAACTGCCCTGGGCCTGGCTTGGGAGGCTGGAATATAGGGGGATGCCAAAAAACAGACAAGTTTTTTAGAGGATTTGGTAAAAGTTCAGAGGGTAATTTAGAAAAGGAAGGGTTGGTTGGACAAATGACCTTTACACATGGGCAGCTACAAGTTCTCCACTGTGCTCCCCTCCCACTGTGAACTAGAACTTTTTTTTGTTGTTTAGTTTTGTTTGTTTGTTTGTTTTTTAGTTTTCATTAGGGGACGAGCACTTGCTAGAGTGGGAAAGTGAGAGCATCTTCTCCTCTCTGGATTTTGGGTTAGGTAGGCCCACACCCCAGGGCGCTGCAATTTCTTCTCTTCCATTGTCTCCTTGGGATCTTGGGCATGCAGGCACTTGCACCCAGCATGTGTCTCCAGCCACAGGATCGGGACTTAAACCACGGTCAACCATATAGGTGTCCAGCTACATAACCGCTATGCCGTCTGCTGGTCCCAAAAGCTTCATTTCTCTTCTCAATTTCCATGCCCAGAGATAATCACGTTTTGGAAAATTTCACTATAAATTAGTTTTTTCTGTTGAAGAACCTAATAAAAATGGTGTTATACAGATTATTCTCTTGCGACCACCAGATGGCATAATGGCTACGTTGCTAGACTCCCATGTAGTCTACCTTGGTTCGAGTCCTGGACCAGGTGGCTTAAACTCACTCTGGGCGTGTGTGCGCGCATGCCCAAGATCCCAAGAGGAAAATGAATTGCGACGTGGCCATCCCCTCTGGGGGGTGATTTCTCGCTTTCTGTCTCTCTCTCTCTTTGTGGTGAGCGCATGCGCCCTACAGCAAAAAACCTTTACAAAAAAATAATTCTTTCATTTGGCCCTTCTCATTTACTGTACCAATATACCACAATTAATTTTCCCACCAAGGGTATTAGCAAGTCAACTCCGCCAGCCGACCTTCAGGGCTGACAGGACTTCGGTTCCTGTGGATCCCAAAGCATCCCTCTTCCTCCCTCCACTCTACTCAGTCCGATTTGTGTCTCCTGCGGCTGCGAAGCCCGGCACCGCCTAGCCCTGGGTTAGAGCCGCGGAAATGTGATTGACAGTCACGCCCCCAGCGGACTGAATTAGTTTCGATCATTTAACGAAATTCTTGAATTGAAAATCGAGTAAGTGCTCACGGAGAATTTGGTGTACCCTTAAAAATTAGCTTAAAGTATAATGATTTTATTCCTCTAGCCAGGAATGCGACTGGCAAGTCGACGCGCGGCCATAAAACTGTAACTGTCCCTTTCAGGACACCGCCCCCTTCCCGGCACCCTGCGCGCCGCTCCAGCGAACGGAACTTCCGGAAGATCTAGGAAGTAGTTTCTCTGAAAGAAGGCGAGGTTCTCTCCGCTAGGCGCGGAGTCCTTGCTGTTGTAGACCGGAACCCTGCGAAGAGCAGAGTGGTTCAGGGAGGGACGGGCTAGGGAACAGGGTCTGCAGGTCTAAGACCAGACTCCCCCGAGGCCGCGGCTTTTCCGCCGGGAGGTGGCCATTCATTCCTCGAGTGCGGCTGAGGAGCGAGGGGCACTCCGGAGGCTCGGAGTTGGTGCCCAGGTTTGCGGATAGCCGCCCTGTGCTTATCCTGCGCAGCCGCCGGCCTTCTCAGAGCGGAGGGCGTGCCGGGTCTTCCACCCCCTGGCCCAGGTGACCGCAACCATGGCTTTACCCCATCGGCCGGACGCCCCCGAGCTGCCTGACTTCACCATGCTCAAGAGGCTGGCTCGAGACCAGCTCATCTACCTGCTGGAGCAGGTCAGTGCCCGCCGCGCCTGGCGCCTTTACTGCATCCACAGTTCAGCGCTCACTGGGCGCATAGATCTTTCTGGCCGAGTCTCTTTGATCTTATTACTGCCCTTGGAGCTTTCGTGGCAAATCTAAAACGGAGCACTCACTCCCAGAGGAAAATGAGAGCAGTAAGACCTTCCAGGGATATGGCCAGAGAGTTAACGAAATCACTGTTTTTCCTATAGGCGAGGGAGACACTGCTGTTGCCGGGCATCACTGGCAATGGAAAGATGGTTAAGACATCTTCGCGATTAGGGATCTTACACTTCGTAGGAGCCTTATGACACACAAAATGTCAGCACAGGTGTCTGGTGGTAAATGAGTGATAGGATTCCTTAAGCGTTCAGAATAGGGCCAGCAGATCGCGCGGTGGTTAAGCCGTTCGACTCCCACATGCCGGAACACGACCTGGCAGTTTCCTTTATCACTTTCTCTTTGCTGAACGCGAGTCCTATAAAAATTTAAAATATAGTAATAATTTAAAAATGAAATAATTCTTTAAAAAGTAGTTAATAATAAGCAATCATTTCTACCCGCAGTGTGAAAAATAAACATTTTTTTTCTTTTTTCTCCCTCCTAGAGGGTGTGTGCACTCACGGGGGGCGGGGGGTGGTGGTGGGGGGTGGGATTTGGGAATGTAGGCATATGTGCCCAGCATGATTTCCAAATCACCAGATCTGGGACTTGAACTGAAGTTGGCCATGTGGGAGTCCAGCACTTAACTATTATAACACCTGCTGACCCCAAGCCCAAGGTTTTTTGTTTGTTTGTTTTTGAGAGAGATTTTTGCTATAGGGTGTGGGCGCTCGCTGTAGAAACAGAAAGCAAAAAATCACCCCCTAGGGGAGATGGTCGAGCCGCAATCCCTTCTCCTGCATTCTCCTCTCAGGATTTTGGGCAGACACACACACACACACACACACACACACACACACATGCCCAGAGTGAGTTTTAAGTCAGGACTCAAACTGTGGTCAACTGAGTGGGAGTCTAGCAACGTAACCTTATGCCATCTGCTGGTCCTGAGCCCCAAATTTTAAAAAATTATTTTATTTAACTTTATTTACTTATTTTTTTATTTTTAATTTGACCAGAGAGGGACAGAGTGAGAGAGGAAAAGAAAGAAAGTGAGAAAGCAAGCCTCCAGGTCCGGGACTTGAACCGCCCGGCCATGTGGGGGTCCAGCGCCTTTAACCACCACACCACCTTGTGGCCCCATGAGCCCAAGATTTTTCCTTTTTTTTTTTTTTTTTTTTGAGAGGTTTTTGCTATAGGGCACGTGCACTCACCCTAAAGACAGAGAGAAATAGAGAGACAGAAAGCGAGAAATCACCCTACAGGGGGGATGGCCACGCCAGAATCCCTTCTCCTCCATTCTCCTCTCGGGATCTTGGGCACGCACGCACACGCCCCTGGCATGAGTTTAAGCCACCAGGACCGGGACTCGAACCACGGCCGACTACACGGAAGTCCAGCAACATAGCCATTACGCTAACTGCTGGTTCCTAGCCTAGGTTACTAGGAAAATAATGCTGCTACTATAATTATAACAAATTACTTTCTTTTTTTTTTTTTTTGAGAGGTTTTGCTATGGGGCGTATGCGCTTGCCAGAAAGACAGAGAGAGACAGAGAGACAGCAGAAAGCAAGAAATCACCCCCCAGGGGGCATGGCCACACCACAATCCCTTCTCCTCCATTCTCCTCTCAGGATCTTGGGCACACACACACGCACCTGGTGTGAATTTAAGTGACCGGGTCCAGGACTTGAACCATGGGACTACATGGGAGTCCAGTGACATAGCCATTATGCCAACTGCTGATCCTCAAATTACTTGTTAAATTTTTTAGTTGTTTATTATGTATTTATTTATTTTTAAAGTATTTATTCTACTTAACTTTATTTATTTATTTTTAAATTTGACGAGAGAGAGAGAGAAAGCTGCCAGATCTGGAACTCGAACCATAGTTGGCTCTGTGGGAGTCCATTGCTCTCGACCACCATGCCACCTGCTGGCCCCTTTATTTATTTATTTATTTTTTAATTTTGCAAGAGGGCACTTGCCAGAGAGACACAGAGAGAAGGAGAAGAGAAAGCAACCTCCATGGGGAATGGTCTCACCATAATCCTTCCTCTTCTGTCTCTCATTTCAAGACTTTGGACATGTACACACATGTGCCCAGCGTGTTTCTCATGATGCCAACTCTGGGACTCTTACCGTGTGGTCCGCCAGTGAGATCCAGTTAACTTAACTAGCTGGCCACAGACTGGCCCAAGCTGTTATTTAATGTCACTGTTCCACATGAGAATAGAAGGTCCTTAAGCATGGGTGTCATGGGTTTTATTCAACACTATATCTGAGTACCTAAGCACCATGCCACTACCTGGCCCAGACCGACCTCTTAATACGTTGCTGTCCACATGCTACCCATTGGTCCTAATTGGGAGGAATCTTCCGATGACTTCTCCCACCCTGTCACTAACCCTGACTTCGTTCTCTTAACCCATGAAAGAGCAGCCTCAGGAGTGATGGTGCAGGAGTCAAGATGACAGGAACTAGGGACGAGTGAGCGGGAAGGTGGTAGTCTGAGGACTGTCCTGGGTTTTCTAAACTCTCTGCATTGAACTTATCTGTAATTAGAAGGGAAATGCTATTTGGAAAACTCCTCAATAGTTAGTTGAGGTTACAGGATGCAAAGTGGGTTTTCTTTTGGTTGGCTTTGCTCAGCAGTACACCAGGGGTTGGTGGGAGGCGGAGTGGAAGAAGCGGTGAAGAAGAGGATTGATGATGTAGAGGAAGATCACAGGTGAGCAAGAGGGTTGAGTGACAAGGAGGTCACTTGAGAAAGAAGGTACAATATTAATGAGAAAGCAAAAGAGGTGAATATACAAAGCAATATCATCTGTGGATACAAACAATAAATAATGATGCCCAGGGCTTTCCAGTTCTATTTCTGTTTCTCTAATGGGTGTCTGGATGGATTTTTGTCTGAGAGGACTTGAGTGACCCAGCATATTGTGTCATCTTCAGCTTCCTGGTAAAAAGGATCTATTCATTGAGGCCGATCTCATGAGTCCTTTGGATCGAATTGCCAACGTCTCCATCCTGAAGGTACTGTCCCTTTTCCAGGAGAACTCATGTTCCATTTCTTCTCTGATCAGTATTGGTTTTGATAAATCATAGAAATTACCAAAGAGTGACTACCCTCACAGGGTAAATACAGGGTAGCAGTATTGGGTAGGCAGGAGGGGATTAATGCTTTTTCTCTTGTTTTATTTTTGGCTTTCCTATTGGCGGGGCAGTTTTTAGCATATGAATAGGTGGCCTGCAAGAAGTCCACTGTCTTTGTATCATATCCTTTTCAAATATAGTTATATGCACTATTCTGTTGGATTCTCTCTGTAGCAACATGAGGTTGACAAGCTGTACAAGGTGGAGAATAAGCCAGCCCTCAGTTCCAGTGAACAGTGAGTATCTGGGAGAGTCTGTCTCAGTTCCAAGCTCAAAGTGGTCTCTAAGTGCACATTTGTCTTTGTCTGTCCTTGGCTGGATCTTGTGACGTGGTGTTTGTGGTGTGGTTCACCCTCTAAAGCTTTGCAATTTCATGTTCAGGTTACTGGCCCCTTAAAAATGTTAATTTTTACACTTTATCTTTTAATTTGCAAATAATAATTATATATATTTATAAGAGTTCTGTTGTATTGTTTTAAGCACTGGATTTTTTTTTTTTTTTTTTTTTTTTTTTTTGGCTAGAGAATGTGTGTGTTCTCCAAAAAGAGACAGAGGAGGAGGAAAAAGCATCCCCCCGTGGGGAGTGGTCACAATGCCACCCCTTCATCATTGGTCTATCTTCTCGGGATTTGGGGCATGCATGCTCATGCATCTTAAGTTCTTCGAGACACTGGAGCTGAGATTTGAACTGGGGTCTGTTGTGTGGGATCCAGCTCCCTTAACATGGCAGTGAGGCTGGCCCTGTCTTTAACACTTGATTGTTAATATACTCCATACACATGTTTTCTTTTGCCCACTGTATGCTAACTTATTTGAGACAAGGACATTCTGGGTCTGTCATAGGGCTGATAAATGAGTAGGGTCAATAAACCCAGCCCCTCACAGTCTATCTGTTGTATTGAGAGGTGTCTTCTGTGGCTGGTGAATGAAAACTGTCTGCCCTGGCTGGGATGAGACCTGTCGGTTTGTGAAGATGGGCAATCATAAGAGAGTTGGTATTGTTTCCTTTTCTTCTTTTTTTTTTTTAAAAAAAATTACTTTATTGGGACCAGCAGTTGGCGTAATGGCTATGTCACTGAACTCCCATGTAGTCGACCACAGTTCGAGTCCTGGACCCGGTGGCTTAAACTCACACTGGGCATGTGTGTGTGCATGCCCAAGATCCCAAGAGGAGAATGGAAGAGAAGGGATTGCGGCGTGGCCATCCCCCCTGGGGGGTGATTTCTCACTTTCTGTCTCTCTTTCTCTCCCTGTCTTTCTGGTGAGCGCACACACCCTATAGTAAAAACCTCTCCAAAAAAAGAATTATTTTATTTATCCTTATTTATTTATTTTAATTTGACCAGAGAGGGACAGAGGGTGAGAGAGAGAGAGAAAGAGAGAAGCCATGTCACCACCAGGTCTGTGACTTGAACCACAGTTGGCCATGTCGGAGTCCAGTGCCCTTAGCCACCATTCCACCTGCCGGCCCCTGTTTCTGTTTCTTCTGAGCTGCTCTCACAAACTTCATGATTTTTTTTTTCCTTTTTTCGTCTTTCTCCCATAGATTGTGCTTCTTGGTCAGACCCCGCATCAAGAATATGCGCTACATTGCCAGTGAGTATGCCGTGGTACTACGTGTCACTGAGGCCTGGCAAAGAGTGGGCAAGGGCTAAGAGTCTTGGCTCTGAGGAGCCTTTCATAAGAAAAGAATTGTTCAAGCTAGCCGTACTTTCTATATAGTCTAACAGGTGGCCCCTGGCTTGCTGGGCTGCATTCCTCCTCTCTGTAGGTCTTGTCAATGCTGACAAATTGGCTGGCCGAACTCGAAAATACAAAGTGATCTTCAGCCCTCAGAAGGTGAGTCTGGATCCCAGTGGGAGTGGCCCAGGACAGAGGGTCCAGTAGGGAGAAGGGCTTACTGTGCTGCCTCCCTCCAAGCAAATTATGCATGGCTAAGCCACATACCCGAAACTGTCTTTTCATTAATGTGCCCCTCAGAGTTTAGCAGAGGGTTTGTCATCAAATGCCCCCATAAAGTACTGTGGCCTTGTGAGAAGTTGCCTCTACATAGATTGCTTTACATGAAGATCTTCATACTTTTGAAGTAGAAGTGGTTATATGTCCCTGCTGACATAAATTCCTGTATGGTTATGGCTCACAGTGTTATGGCTTCTCAGTGACATTCTCCCTATATTCTTTTTTTTTTTTTTTAAGATATTTTTGCTGTAGGGTGCATGCATTCACTGGAGAGATAAAGACAGAAGGCAAGAACTCCCCCCCTACCCCCCCCCGGGGGGATGGCCATGCTGCAGTCCTTCTCCTCTGTTCTCCTCTCGGGATCTTGGGCATGCACACACATGCACCCAGCATGAGTTTTAAGTCACCGGCTCCAGGACTCAAACTGTGGTCGACTACGTGGGAGTCCAGCAGCGTAACCGTTACGTCATCTGCTGGTCCCATCTCTGTAGTCCTTTAATAATGATTATAATAAGTCATTGCACAGTCATCTCCATATGTTCATCAAAGGGATGTGGCTGGGCCACCCGTGGTTATTAGAACCGTACTGCCATATATTAGAAAAGCCTTTTCTTCCACAACAAGAGAACCATAGAGACCATTTTCTTATTTTTGGAGAGGTTTTTCGCTATAGGGCGCGTGCGCTGGCCTAACAGACAGAGAGAGACAGAGAGATAGAAAGCGAGAAATCACCCCCCAGGGGGCATGGTCACGCCGCAGTCCCTTCTCCTCCATTCTCCTCTTGGGATCTTGGGCACACATGCACACGCACCCGGCGTGAGTTGTAAGCCACCGGGTCCGAGACGCGAACCGCGGTCGACTACGTGGGAGTCCAGCGACATAGCCATTACGCTAACTGCTGGTTCCCCGAGACCATTTTTTTCCAACCCTACTTTGAGCAGCTGAGGGAACTGGTGCCAATGCTTCTGCAGGGAGTTAGCACAGATAGGCTAGGTCTTTTTCCTCTTAACCTCTATTTTTTTTTTGGAGAGGTTTTTTTTGCTATAGGGTGCGTGTGCTTGCCAGAAAGACAGAGAGAGACAGAGAGACAGAAGACGAGAAATCACCCCCCAGGGGGGATGGCCATGCCACAATCCTTTCTCCTCCATTCTCCTCTTGGGATCTTGGGCACTTACGCACACGCACCCAGTGTGAGTTTAAGTCACCGGGTCCAGGACTTGAACCATGGTCGACTACCTGGGAGTCCAATGACTAGCCATTACACTAACTGCTGGTCCCTTAACCTCTATATTTGGAGTAAATACTTTGAGACTCATCATAGTAGTCATAGTGACTCCCTTTTTTCCTTTTTTTTTTTTTTTTATTGAGATTTTTGCCACAGGGCACAAGCACTCACCAGAGAGAGACAGATAGACACACAGAGAGAGGGAAAGTGAAAAACCACTCCCTAGGGCTGGGATGGCCACGCTGCAATCTCTTCTCCATTCTCCAATGGGACATGTATGCACACCTGCCTGGGGAGTTTTCAAGCTATCGGGTCCAGGCCTTGAACCATGGAGTCGGCCATGTGGGATCCAGAGCCTTAACTACCATGCCACATGTTGGCCCATAGCTCCCTTTCTTGATACCACTGAGTTTCTACCTGCCACCAGCTAGGTACATCATAGCTATTTCCTCGATCTCACCACTTAGGCTGGCTTAAGAAACTGTCCAGTTTGAATACAACATATTTGGAGCCAGCCTATGTTCATTGTGATTAAAGTGGCTAGATCCTACATGGCTGACTCTGTAGTTCGAGTCCCAGACCTGGCAGCTTGAAAATCATGCTGGGAGTGTGTGCGTGCATGCCCAAAGTCCCAAAATGAGAATGGAGAAGGGGTTATGGTGTGGCCATCCTTTACTTTCCCTCTTTCTGTGTCTCTCTCCAGTGAGTTCATGCACCCTATGACAAATTAAAAAAAAAAAAAAATTGCCATTGACTCCCAAGGCCATATCTCTGCCCCTTTCACTGTCTCCAGAGACCCTGTGGGCACATTGTAAACTGAACTCACTCACTTCCTATCACTGCTCTTTTCTGTTTTAAGTTTCTTTCTTTTTTTTTTATTTTTTTGGAGAGGTTTTTGCTATAGGGTGCTGCACTCTCCAGAAAGACAGAGACAAAAAGACAGAAAGCGAGAAATCACCCTCCAGGGAGGATGGCCATGCTGCAGTCCCTTCTCCTCCATTCTCCTCTTGGGATCTTGGGCACGCACACACACGTGCCTGGCGTGAGTTTAAGCTGCCAGGTCCGGGACTTGAACCGTGGTCGACCACATGGGAGTCCTGCGACATAGCCGTTATGCCAACTGCTGGACCCTTAAGTTTCTTTCTTTCATAAAGAATACAGAGAGACACACCCCCCCCAACAAGGTCCTCACCCTGATCCATACCCAGCTTCACTCCTGGGTGTACAGGGACACCTAGGATAGGAACTCAGGACCTTCCCATGTAGGTCCAGTTGTGTTACCACTTTGCAACTGTCTGGCCCGGTGAGTACTGCACTTCACCTCTTACCTGCTCCTCCGTGATTTTTAAAGCAGTTCTGTGCACTTCTATCTCTGCCAGAGTTACCCTTCAAAGATGGCAGACATACTTTCTCCTTTGTAACATTTTTCGAGTCTCCTGCAATCAATTTGGGGCTAGCAAGTGGCATGGTGATTAAGGTGCTGGACTCCCACAAGGCTGAATGCAGTTTGAGTCCCAGACATGATGGTGGCTTACTTTTTCACTTTCCCTCTTTTTCTGTCTCTCTCTGGTCAAATCAAAAATAAAAAAAATAATAATAATAAATAAAATTAAATAAATAATTCTTTTTTTAAAAAAGCAATTCACTAATATATAAATGCAATGGATTAAAAAAAGAAACGAAGGGCCAGCATGGTGTGCTGGATCCCACATGGCGAGTACATGATTAAGAGTCCCAGACCCAGCGGCCTGAAAAACACACTGAGCATGTGCATGTGTGTGCCCAAAATCCCAAGAAGAGAATGGAGAAGGGATTGAGGTGTGGCCTTTCCCTTTGGGGGATGATTCCTCACTTTTCATCTCATTCTTTTTCTCTCTGTGGTAAGGGCATGCAGCCTGTAGGAAAACTGATAATAATAAGTGAAGTGCTGGGCTAGATGATTACATTGGTTCTTTCTAGCTCTAAGAGTTTGGGTTCTTAATCCTTTTTCACTGAGTTCAGTATTATTGATCTCATTAGTTATTCTTGTAGAGAAACTCCAGAGAATTGGGAAGAATAGAGAAGAAAGTGGTTACTAACCAACTCCTTCTTCTCTTTCAGTTTTATGCATGTGAAATGGTGCTTGAGGAAGAGGGGATCTATGGAGGTGAGAGGAGATGAATGTGAGTGGAAAGGGAGAGCAAATATATGGGGAAAAGAAAACAAACATTGCTGTTTCCCATCCCCAATTCCTTCTCCTGGTCTTACTAGGGTTGGTCTAGTGGGAGGAAAGGTTCTTGAGAATGGGAATGGGAGCAGGACTCCAAATGACACCACTGAAGGGGTGCCCCGAGGCTTATAACTTCCTTATTCTCACCTCCTAAGACTCCTGCATTGAAAAAACTGTGCCTCCCCCCTGCATTTCACTCCATTCTTTGTACAACCAAACCCGATGACGGTACTCCCTACTGACAATCCTGCGGTAGCTCAGTAGAAAGGCCAGAACCCTCACCATGGCCTCCTGCACCTTGTACAGTCTGGCTTTTCCTGTTCCTTGAGCTTCATTGTGTGCCGCTCCCTTCTCCTGCCCTCCAGCCACAGGAACTTTGTCCGTACTTTCCCTGCTGCCTAGAATATTCTCCACCCTACAGCTCTTTGCCTCCCCAGATCTTACTCAAATTCTAAGCCTCATTGTCACTTTTTGAGGGAAGTCTTCCCCATGCCTCTAGTTGCAGCTAGATCCCTGTACTATGGGATGTCAGAAAAGTCATGATGTGTTTTTTCATGTTTTTCTATGCAAGAATGGGTCATGACTTTTCTAATGACCCAATCTTAGTGTTTACAGCTTGCCGTTTTACTTCTTGAAAGCACGACTGTGGCTACACAGGGTATATCATAATATGACTGGTGCGTCTCTCCCCCAACTAGATCATACGCTCCAGAAGGCAGAGAGCATGTCCATTTTGCTCACCACTGTATCCCTAGTGCTTAGCATCATCCCACGTATTCGCAGCTCTTAGTATTGGGTCGTCAGAAAAGTCATGGCCCATTTTTTCATAGAACATTGAAAAGATTTGTCATGACTTTTCCTATGACCCAGGAAATATTTGCTGAATAATGAATCAGTCAATAAATGTTTCTCAACCTCCTTGGTCAGCCCTCTAGTAAAAGCATCATGAATCACATTGTTTTAAAGAGAGCTGTGGGGGCCAGCAGGTGGTGTGGTGGTCAAAGGCTCTGGACTCCCACATGGCTGACCATGGTTTGAGTCCCAGATCTGGTGGCTCACTTTCTCACTTTCTCTCTGTCTCTGTCTCTGATGAGTGCATGTATCATGTAGCAAATTAAAAAATAATAATTATAGGGAACCAGCAGTTAGCGTAATGGCTATGTGGCTGGACTCCCACGTAGTCGACCGCGGTTCGCGTCCCGGACCCGGTGGCTTAGAACTCACGCCGGGTGCGTGTGCGTGTGCGTGCGTGCCCAAGATTCTGAGAGGAGAATGGAGGAGAAGGGATTGCGGCATGACTATCCCCCCTGGGGGGTGATTTCTCACTTTCTGTCTCTATGTTTGTCTGGCGAGTGCATGCGCCCCATAGCAAAAACCTCTCCAAAAAAAAAAAAAAAAAAATCATAAATTTAAATAAATAATTCTTTGGGGGGGAAAAAAAAGGGCAGGGGCTGTTAGTTTCCTTGGAGTCCCCAGTACAAGACACCATTCCTGGCATGGGGCAAGTGCTCAGTTATTTGTTGTATGGCTGCAGTCGTCCTTCCCACTTCACATGGAGCAAAGTACTCTGCAAACGGGCTGATCAGTCTCTCTCTGCAGATGTGAGCTGTGATGAATGGGCCTTCTCTTTGCTACCTCTTGACGTGGATCTGCTAAGCATGGAACTGCCAGAATTTTTCAGGGACTACTTTCTGGTAAATGCAGAACTCTGGAGTCTTGGTGTCAAAAGATGGGAAAAAACATGTTATCCAGTGGGCTGGAAATACTCATTTAACCTTTGACTATTCATATCATTGATCACAGGGATAGGGACGGAGGACTACAAACTGATCTCTGTGAGACTTTCTTTGAGATCAGTCAAAATGAACTTCTCCAAGCAGCCCATAAACCCTGCTGTCCGACTCCAGGGCTTCCAGGGCTGTCCACTTGCTATAGTTTGAATATGCCTCCCTCCATCTCCCCCCACCACTCATGTGCTAAGCCATTGTAATGGGATTAAGAGAGTGAAAACTTGATCCAATTATGGCGCCTAGAATCGAGGCTTTAGGGAAGAGATTAGTAATTGAGTGGTGGGGTCCCTCCCCCATGGAGTTCTGGTGGATTTATAAGGAGAGGAAAGAAGCCCACATGTATACAGACTATGTTCTGCTCGAAGTTGTGCCCTCTGCCCTCTTGTGGTCCCTTTGACCTTTCCAGCAACCAGATTGTGTCATGAAAACCACTATCTTTAGAAATTACCCAGCATTTGTTATTTTTGGCAGCAGTACAATAGTAGACTAAGACATCATCCTCCAGATGGGTCTGGCGGGGTGATCCATGTTTTTGCAACCCACGTCGCTCCCGCAGGAAGGAGACCAGCGCTGGATCAACACAGTAGCTCAAGCCCTGCACCTTCTCAGCACTCTCTATGGACCCTTTCCGAACTGCTATGGAATTGGCAGGTGTGCCAAGGTGAGCGCACCAGTGGTGCTGTGGTCCCGACAGCCCTTCTTTTCTTCTCTCCGTTCTGTACCCCCGAAGGATTGGTTACCCACAGGACTCTGAGATGACATCTCTACTTTCTTTCTTTTTTTAAAAATAATTATTTCCTTTATCTATCATTATTGTTATTTTTAATTTGACGAGAACAAGACACAGAGAGGGAGAGTGAGAAAGCAAGCCTTGAAGTATGGTCAGCCATGTGGGAGTTCAGCGCCTTCAACCACCATGCCACCTGCTAGCCCCATATACTTTCTTTTTTTAAAAGAATTATTTATTTTTAAACTTTTATTTATTATTGGGGTCTTGGATAAGTCATGATGCATTTTTGCATTGAAAAACCTAGAAAATATGTCATGACTTTTCTGACAATACAATATTGTTATTTTAAATTTGGTCTAGGACATGTGCATTTACCAGAGAGAGAAAAAAAAAAACGTGAGAAAGCAATCCACCAGGTCTGGGACTCAAACCACAGTTGGCCATGTGGGAGCCCAGTACCTTAACCACCATGCCACCTACTGGTCCCAGATGAGGTGTTTCTTTTATTATTACTATTGTTATTATTTATTTATTTTTTGGGGGGGAGAGGTTTTGGCTATAGGGCATGTATGCTTGCCAGAAAGACAGAGACAGAGAGACAGAAAGTGAGAGATCAACCCCCCACCGGGGGGATGGCCACGCTGTAATCCCTTTCTCCTCCATTCTCCTCTTGGAATCTTGAGCACACACACACACACGTGCCCGGTGTGAGTTTAAGCCACCGGGTCCGGGACTTGAAATGCAGTCAACTACATGGGAGTCCAGCGACATAGCCATTACGCCAACTGCTGGTCCCTTAGTATTATTATTTTTTTTTGGAGAGGTTTTTTTGTTATAAGACATGTGCGCTCACCAGAGACAGAGACAGAAAGCAAGAAATCACCCCCCAGGGTGGATGGCCACACTGCAATTCCTTCTCCTCCATTCTCTTTGGATTTTGAGTATGCACACACACATGCCCGGTGTGTTTTAAGCCACCAGGTCTGGGACTCAAACCACAGTCAACTATGTGCGAGTCCAGTGGTGCAACCATTACTCCATCTGCTGGTTTCAGAAATGTATTCTTTATCCCCTTTATAGTTCCAGAGAGGAGAACTTGAGTAGTAACAGAAAGGCAAGAACCAGAGGGCCAGCAGGTGGAGTGAGGGCTAAGGCACCAGATTCTCACATGGCTGACTGCAGTTGGGAGTCCTGGGCCTGGTGACTTGCCTTCTCACTTTTCCTCTCTCTCATTAAATTAAAATAATACTAATAATGATAAATAAAATTAAATACATATTTTTTAAAGAATTATTTTGAGACCAGCAGTTAGCGTAATGGCTATGTCACTGGACTCCCACGTAGTCGACCGCGGTTCGCGTCCCGGACCTGATGGCTTAAAACTCACACTGGGCGCGTGTGTGTGCGTACCCAAGATCCTGAGAGGAGAATGGAGGAGAAGGGATTGCGGCGTGGCCATCCCCTCCGGGGGGTGATTTCTCACATTCTGTCTCTCTTCGTCTGTCTGGTGAGCGCATGCGCCCTATAGCAAAAACCTCTATAAAAAAAAAAAAAAAAAGAATTATTTTATTTAACTTTATTTATTATTATTATTATTATTATTATTATTATTTACCAGTTTTGTCAGACAGACAGAGAGAGAGAGAAAGTAAGCCACCAAGTCCAAGACTTGAGCCATGATAGGCATGTGGGAGTCCAGCACCCTTAACCACCATGCCACCTGCCAGCCCCATTAAATAAATCTTTAAAAAAAGAAAGAAAGAAAGAAAGAAAGAAAGAAAGGCAAGAGCCAGGGCCTCCTGGGTAGCATTCCTAAATCTCTTTTTATCTTTGAGGCAAGTTAACACTCTGTTCATGGGTATGGGGAGGGCGAGGGAGGGATAGGAATAGATGGGAGTAGACCAGCTTATGTTGTTCAGAATTAGTTAACTCCCTTGAGGGTAAAGATAAGTGGCACCTCGAAGGTGTTGGGTTCTGTGGGAGTAGGACTGCGAGAGGGATCTGTATGCAATATTGAGGATGTCTTGGGCCCTGGCAGATGTCATATGAATTGTGGAGGAAACTGGAGGAGGAGGAGGATGGTGAAACCAAGGGCCGAAGGCCAGAGATTGGACATATTTTTCTCCTGGACAGAGGTACATGTTGCCCCTCATTCCTCTTGTTTTTGGACCCTAGAAACATGGGGATGTGGAAAGTGTGTTAGCAAAGTTAGAGTCCTGAAGATCGGCTGTGAACCGCAGTGTGGATCAGGAACATGCGTGCCGGGGCCCTGTGGGCAGTACTTGAGTTGGTAACGAGCACACTGGGCAGAAGATTGGGGCCAGGAGTCTTCATGGTCAGGAATCTTGGTTTCAGACATGGACTTTGTAACGGCGCTCTGCTCCCAAGTGGTTTATGAGGGCCTGGTAGACGACACCTTCCGCATCAAGTGTGGTAAGTGCTGTGGTCCTCTGCACCGTGGCGAGATGGAGTGGGCATCAGCCTCTGGTGCCCCTCACAGTGGGGCCAGCCTAGTGGAGAGACCCAGACTCTGAGTGAACGGCTGGCTACCAAGTAGTTTGGGAGACGGTTTCTGCAGTTTAGGGAAGGGTGGGAGAGGACCTCTTTGGAGAGGCTAATAACCACCCTCTCTGCTTTCAAAGGGAGTGTTGACTTTGGCCCAGAAGTCACATCCTCGGACAAGAGCCTGAAGGTGCTGCTCAATGCAGAGGACAAGGTGAGGGCATCGGCACTTACATTGGATTTACCAGAGCCGTTGCTTACACCAGACTGTGGGTCCCAGCTGTGGCAGTGGAGGCTGAGTTCACAGGAGAGGTTTCCCGGGACCAGCAGTTAGCATAATGGCTATGTCGCTGGACTCCCATATAGTTGACCATGGTTCGCATCCCAGACTCGGTGGCTTAAAACTCACGCCAGGCGCGTGTGCGTGTGTGCCCAAGATCCCGAGAGGAGAATGGAGAAGAAGGGATTGCGGCATGGCCATCCCCCCGGGGGGTAATTTCTTGCTTTCTGTCTCTCTGTGTCTCTCTGTCTGGTGAGTGCATGTGCCCTGTAGCAAAAAAAAAAACCCTCTCAAAAAAAAAACAGGAGAGGTTTCCCACCTGTTTAGAGCATACCCCGCCACACATAGTAAGAACTGGGCATTGACTTACCGATACTGCTCAGCTTTCTCCGCACTTCTGCTAGAACAGCCGAGTGCTCTTCCTGTACTGATGAGGCAGGAAGGGACAAGTCAGGGTTGAACTGTGGTTAAGTCATTCCCATCTTGGTAAGTCATTCCCATCTTGTTCCTCTCATAGGTGTTTAATGAGATTCGTAATGAGCACTTCTCCAACGTCTTTGGCTTCTTGAGCCAGAAGGCTCGGAACTTGCAGGCCCAGTACGATGTGAGGCTCTGAGCTCTGGACCAGTTTCCCTTCCTCAGTGGCTTCCCAAGGCTGCTCCCTTTGATTTCCCTTCTAACACCAAGATGGGTCCTCTGTCTTTTCTCATGGAGGGTGGCAGCTGAGGGAGGGCGGTGGGCAGGTTGGCCTTACAGGGGCTTCCCCACAGCGCCGGCGAGGCATGGACATCAAGCAGATGAAGAACTTTGTGTCCCAGGAGCTCAAGGGACTGAAACAGGAGCACCGCCTGTTGAGTCTCCGTAAGTTTCTGCTCAAGGGCATGAGGGGAGGTGATTCTGCATCCCTCCTGGGGATGCCACAGATCATTGTCACCAAGAGGAGATCCCCATTTGAATATCCCTGGTGAATAATGGTTCTGTGTGGTCTGAAGTGGGAAGATTTAAGATTAGGATCAGCAGTTGGTGTGGAGATTAAGGCGCTGGGTCCCACATGACTGAGTCCATGGTTCAAATCCTGGACCTTAAAAATCACACCAGGTGCATGTGCATATGTGCCCAAAATCCTGAGAGGAGAAGGGATTGCAGCATGGCCATCCCCGCTAGGGGGTGATTTCTCACTTTCCTTTTCTTTTTCTGTTTCCAGCAAGCATACTTACCCTATAGCAAACAAGTAGTTAATAAGTTAGGGTTTTATTCTTCTGGAAGATAAAGGTACATTCTTCTGGAACAACGATTACATTAGCTCCCTTTTTGTCCTGCCTGCAGATATTGGGGCCTGTGAGTCAATCATGAAGAAGAAAACCAAGCAGGACTTCCAGGAGCTGATCAAGACTGAGCATGGTACCCACAGCAGCCCTGTGCTCCTCCTGAGCCCGCTTCTCTGCCCTGGCTCCCAGCCCTCTCCTTCCCCTAAAAGATGCTCTCAGGCTCATCCAGTTGGCAGGGCTCTGTGGAATGCTGGTTCCTGCTGCAAGTTCTTGGTGGAGAAGGGGGGTGTCCTTAACCCACCCCAGGGATGGAGAAGGAGATGGGGAGACAGACGCCTGTTAGCATAGATGGCGGCAGCTGAACTGACCCGTCAGACGTTCTCTGATTACTCGCAGCACTGCTGGAGGGGTTCAACATCCGGGAGAGCACTAGCTACATTGAAGAACACATAGACCGGCAGGTGAGCATGGAGTCGTGGCTGCGAGGCTGGGTTGGTGTTTAGAGGTGGGGCTGGCCTCAAGTGGCAGAAGAGAAGAACCTGCCTGGTGAAACTTCACAGCTCTTAGACTCATCTTCCCATGCAGGTGTCACCTATAGAGAGCCTTCGCCTCATGTGCCTCTTATCCATTACTGAGAACGGTGAGCCCCAAAGACCAAACGTAAGAGAGCCAGCATGAGAAACATGGCTTAGGGATGGAAGACATGCTTTGGAAAGAAAGAGACCAGTATCTCAGCACACAGCATGTTTCCGATTTTGTGGGCTCCTTGTCCTGTAAACTAAAGCCATTTTTGTTCTGGGTGAACAAAACCAGGTCATATGGTAATTTGTTGTCCCGGCTCTAAGCAGAATCATATCCAGGCCTCCCCAGTGTAGTGCCTATCATTCTTGGGACTGCAGAGGTATGGAGCTGAGAGCCATTTCTCATCATTCTGTGTGACCACCTATCATCATTTCTTCTTCTTCTTTTTTTTTAAAGGTTTATTTTATTTAACTTTATTCATTTTATTTATTTTAATTTGACAAGAGAGGGACAGAGCCAGAGAGAAAGAGCAAGAGAGGAAGTGAGAAGGCAAGCCGTCAGGTCCAAGACTCGAACTGTGGACAGCCATGTGGAAGTCCAGCACCCTTAACCACCATGCCACTTGCTGGCCCCACCTCCTATCTTCAGTAAGGTTTCATGATGATATGTTCCAGCAGAGAGGGACTGCCAACTATTTTCATGAACATTTCTAAAAGGCCAAATTCTGCAACCCCACCAAATTCTGCAACCTTTTAAAGCAATTTGTTTTACTATGGAAGTCTTCCAGTTGGTGACTATTCTTTTTTAAAATTTTGTTTTTGCCTTTTTTTATTATTATTATTTTTAAAAATTGTTGCTGTAGGGCGTTGTTCTCACCAGAGAGAGACAGAAAGAAAGGGAAAGTGAGAGAGCACCACCTCAGAGGGGATGGCCTTGTCACAATCCCTTCTCTTCCAGTCTCTTCTCAGGATTTTGAATATGCACACACAGATGTCCAGCATGATTTTCAAACTGCCAGGTCTGGGACTTGAACTGCATAGTTAGCTATGTGCGATCCAGTACCTTAACCTCCATGCCACCTGCTGGCCCCTTTTTAAATTTTATTTTATTAATTTTTTTTTTTTTTTTTTTTGGAGTGGTTCTTGCTATAGGGAGTGTGTGCTTGCCAGAAAGACAGAGAGAGACAGAGAGACAGAAAGCAAGAAATCACCACCCCCAGGGGAGATGGCCATGCCTCAATCCCTTCTCCATTCTCCTCTTAGGATCTTGGGCACTCATGCACACGCACCCAACGTGAGCTTAAGCCACCAAGTCTGGGACTCGAACCACAGTCAACTACATGGGAGTCCAGCAGAGTAGCCATTATGCCATCTGCTGGTCCTGGCCCCTTCTTTTTTTAATTTCCCAGAAGGTGTGTGTACTCATTGGACAGAGAGACAGAGTGAGAGGGAAAAGAGAAAGCATTCTCCATGGGGGATGGTCCCACTGCAGTCTCTTCTCCAGTTTTCCCTCCTTTCGGGATTTTGGGTGTGCACACGCATGCGTCCCCAAATTTTTTTCAAGCCACCAGGTTGGGACTCAAACCATGTGGTTGGCCATGTGGGATCCAGTTGCCTTAACCACCAGGCCATGGCTGGCATAGTGAATATTCTTTAAGGTTGCTTTCTAGTGAAGAAATACTTTGCCTGTTCTAAGCCTTCTTTATTATATTGGGTTGTTGAGGAAGTCATGATGTGTTTTTTCTATGCAAAAATGCACTGGACTTTTTCGACAACCCAATAGTTGGAAGCCCATTTTTCCTTCTATGGAGAAAAGCACTTAAGACCACACTTTTGAACTCATTTTAACACTTCCTATTTTTCAGTACCTATAAAGCAGTTCCAAAAACTGCCCCTTAGCCAGAAATAAATGCGTAAGAAGTTGTTCTTCCTGCCACACCCTCCTCAGCACCCAGTTCCCCTGGAGCCCTCAGACCCTGGCTTTATCTTTCAACAGGCAAGCTTAACTGTCAAAGTCAGTTTAGAATCAACTGTGGGCTATGCCAGGTTAAAGGCGTTTACCAGATCCTTCCTCCTCATGGAGGTAGTGGTTCTTCGGTGGGTTTGGCTGTACATTTCAGGGCACCTCAGCCAGCCTCTTTCTCATGCTTCTGTCTTATTTTCCTTCCCTTCAGGTTTGATTCCCAAGGATTACCGATCTCTGAAAACACAGTATCTGCAGGTAAGTCTTAGAAGGTGTATTTCTGAAGGAACTTAGTCCAGGACAGTCATGGGGATTTTTGAAAGAGATAAAAGAAGAAATGGTCTCTTTTTCTATCACCATCTTGTTTCCATTCTAGATTCCCTCTTTTTTTTTTTTTTTTTTTTTTTTTTTTTGCCACAGGGCACATGCGCTTACCAGAGTGAGGGAAAGTAAGAAATCGCCCCCAGGGGGATGACCATGCCACAATTCCTTCTCCATTCTCCTCTTGGGATTTGGGGTGGCCATGCCTGGACATGCGCCTTTTGTGAATTTCAGGCCATGGGTCCAGGACTCAAACTGTGGTCGGTCATGTGGGAATCCAGCCACCTTCACCACCACACCACCTTCTGGTCCCATAAACTTCCTCTCTTAACTATTCCAGCACCAGGGACAGTCACCTCCTAGTACACTTCTCTGCCCACTGCCCATGTTTCAGTCCACATCCTCTTATGGGGGTGCCGAGAGCTGAGAGGATTGAAACAGTTGGCTGTCAGGCCCTGCAATGTGTGCTTTCCCCTGGAGTCTTCCTTACTGGGTTAGTTTTCCTTTCCAGTCTTTGTCAAGTCTTATACCATCTGTGAGCCATCCGAGAACCCATCCCGCCACCTCAGCTTTCTCTGTTCTGTGATAGTTGCATGCTCTGCCTTTTAACTTTCTTTGCTTCGTGTCTGGCTGTTGCCGCTGTGACAAGGTGTGAGCTCGGCAGAGCAGAGACTGCACGGGCCTTCTCGTCCCCACCTCTGTATCACCTAGCAGTGCTAGACCCTGGGTGGATGCTCCGCCACAAATAGCTGAGTTGCATTTCTCTTCAGAGCTATGGTCCCGAGCACCTGCTGACCTTCTCCAATCTGCGACGAGCCGGGCTTCTGACAGAGCAGGCCCCAGGGGACACCCTCACAGCAGTGGAGAGTAAAGTGAGCAAGCTGGTGACTGACAAGGCTGCAGGTAAGCCGGGAGTGCAGTTGACTCCACCCCCAGCTGTTCCCTTTTTCTCCTATAGGCACCCTGGGTGGGAGAGACAATGTACTTGAGGAGGAGGATGTGATTCCATACTATCACTGTCATTGCTCCAATAAGTAGTTCCCATGTATTGAACACTTAGCACATGCTAGGCCCTTTATTTACAGTTTCTCATTTAATATACACAAAAGACTCTATAAGGTACATTTTTTTAAAAAAATTTTGGGGTTTTTGCCATAGAGTGTGTGCTTTCACTAGAGAGAGACAGAGAGAAGGCAAGGGGGGTGAGAAGTCACACTCCCCTGTCCCAAGGGGAATGGCTACACCAAAATCCTTTCTCCTCTCTTGTCCTCTTGGGATTTTGGACACACGCGCACATGTGCTCAGCATGATTTTCAAGCCGCTAGGTCTGGAACTCAAACCACAGTTGGCCATGTGGGAGTCCAGTGCCTTAACCATCATGCCTCCTGCTGGCCCTTATCTTACAGGTGAAGAAACAGGGGCTTAGAGAAATTTAGTGTCAGGCTAGCCCTTCAGTCTAATGGTTAAGGGAACTTGTTCCCACATGGCTGACCATGGTTTAAATCATGGTTGATTGAAAAACTTGCTGGGCACATGTGTGTGTATGTCCAAAATTCCAACAGGATGGAAAACTGGAAGATGGAGAAGGGATTGTGGCCTGACTATACGCCATTGGATGGTGCTTTTTCCTTTTTCCCTCTTCTTCATTATCTCTCTGGCAATTATAAAAAGATTTCCCAAAGGTCCCTTAATTAGTGAGTCTGGCCCTTTGGAGTACAAAGCCTATATACTCAACCAATAAACTAGGGTCACCTTATAGATTGCATTTCGTAGTTAGCTGATTCCCTGTAGGGCGAGGAAGGCTGTGGGTGGGGACAAGCGTGGTAGCTTGATCAGTTCTAGGGGATTGTGGGTGAATGGCTTCAAGGGGGTCTTCAGATATGATTGGTCCTGTCGTTTCTTGAATATTGTCACCTATGGCAGTGTCACGAACCTGTAGACCTTAGATGAAATCTAGCGCAGATTTCTTCCCCAGGGAAGATTACTGATGCCTTCAGTTCTCTGGCCAAGAGGAGCAATTTTCGTGCCATCAGTAAAAAGCTAAATTTGGTATGTGGAACAGGGCTGCTTGGGGAGGCATGGGTTCAGTCCTTTGTGGAGAACTTTGAATCCACAAAATCCTTTCCGTTGTTTTATCTTTACAAAGATCCTTTTGTTTGGTAGCCTCATAGCATGATCTTAGTTTAATAATGAGACAAGACACAAATACTCATTCAATGAATATGTAACAAGCCTCTGCCAGTGCCAGAGAACACGGCAAGTACTCGTGTCCCCTGCCACTGCAGGACTGGGAAAGGCAAACCCTACCCAGAAGCTGTCATCTTCCATTATGGTTTTTTTTATTTTTTTCCCCCAGAGCTAAGTTGAAATAACTGTTTTTTGGGATATGTCACTTTTATCTAACCCTTGAAAGGATCAGAGAGCTAGCTGTCGCTTGCCTAACAGAGTACCTCTGCCCTCTAGATCCCACGTGTGGATGGCGAGTACGATCTGAAAGTGCCCCGGGACATGGCTTATGTCTTCAGTGGTGCTTATGTGCCCCTGAGCTGCCGAATCATCGAGCAGGTGAGACCAAGTCATTCTTGCCCCCATTCACATTTCACTCTCTGTTTTCTCTTAGTTCCTGGCCTATCCCAACTTTTAAAGAAGTTAATTTGTTATTTCCGTAAGTAAGAGAGAGAGAGAGACAGCACCCTCAACAGAGTCCTGATGCTGCGATCCACCCCAAAATCATAGACATGTGTGCCCAGTGTCCTCAGGGAGATCTCTGAATGCAAATGCAGAACCTTCCCAGGTTGGCCAGCCTTGCAGAGTGTCACGTATTATGGTTGAGCCACCATCAGGCCCATATCCTAACTTCTTACTCTTCATGTCACTAGCAAGAGCTGGTACTAGCACGACCGGCTGCTGAGCCCTTCCTTTCCTAAGTGCTGTCTGTAGACTTGAAACTGGTGCCTACATCTTGCCAGGTGCTGGAGCGGCGGAGCTGGCAGGGCCTGGATGAGGTGGTGCGGCTGCTCAACTGTAGTGAGTGTGCTTTCACAGGTACAAGGCACTGACTAAGTGGGCAGGGTGACAATGAGAGGTGGGCGGGACACTTCACCCAGAGCTAGCATGTCAGGGAGGGGTTGAGTTTGGTCCGATCCTCACAGACATGACCAAGGAAGACAAGGCTTCCAGCGAGTCCCTGCGCCTCATCTTGGTGGTATTCTTGGGTGGTTGTACCTTCTCTGAGATCTCAGCGCTTCGATTCCTGGGCAGAGAGAAAGGTAAGAGAACAGAAAGGTGAGAACAGCCCTGCATGGGATCTGGGGGCGAAGCCTATACAGCAAGGCTCTTTTGGTTGCTGGGCCCTCTCATCATAGCCTTGCTGTGTGCTGTCATCATAGGGAGCCCAGTTTGGCCAGGCTTAGGAAGATGTGGTGGCCGACACCGTGTCTGTAAACTGGTGCTCTGACCCAGAGGGGCCTGTGGTGCTAGAGGAGCTTGATAAGATTACCGTCGGGGGTCTAAGGTCTGCCCTTGGTCACCTCTGCTGCGGCTTTTCCTCCTTAGGGTACAGGTTTATTTTTCTGACAACAGCAGTCACCAACAGTGCTCGCCTGATGGAGGCCATGAGTGAGGTGAAAGCATGAAACTTTCCCAGCCAGTGTTGACATCTCCTCTGGACACGGTCCCCAGTGGGACACAGGCATTGGCAGCCAGCTGCTCATCATAAAGTGTCCACCGACTGCCCTGCGAGAAGCCCGGGAGCTTGGAACTTACATTTCTGAGGAGAGAGTTCACCTCCACACCCAGAACAGTTCTCTTTTTTGTTTATGAAGTACAGTCCATGTTGCTAAGGTATGAGGAGAAAGAAGTCCTTGCTTACCCTGTTTGAGCATCATTGTAAATAAAACCTCTATGCGGAAATGTAATATGTTAGTCGTTTTGGACGTGCACATCCATTCTTTTCTCTTTTTGCCAGAGGGCATGTGTGCTTGCTGGAGAGAGAGAAAAAGTGAGAAGGCACCTCCACAGAGCCTGGTCATTGCAGCAATCCCTTCTCCATTTCTCCCTCCTCTCACGACTTTGGTGTCACGCACACGCACATGCCTGGCCTGTTTCTGAAGCCACAGGGTCCAGGACTTGAACCACACAGTCAGCCTCATGGGATACAGCCACCTTAGCCACCAAGTCATGGGTAGCCCCTATTCTTATTTCTAAATGCCTCTAATTCACTCTGTCCTCACTATCCCCACAGTAAGTCTTTAATGTATCTTGTGTGCATTTTTTGTTTTGTTGCTAAATTTTTGCCATAGGGTGTGTGCACTTGCTGGAGAGAGACAGAGAGAGGAAAAGTGAGAAATCAACCCCCGGGACCAGCAGTTAGCGTAATGGCTATGTCGCTGGACTCCCACGTAGTCGACCGCGGTTCAAGTCCCGGACCCGGCGGCTTAAACTCACGCCGGGCGCGTGTGCGTGCGTGCCCGAGATCCCGAGAGGAGAATGGAGGAGAAGGGATTGCAGCGTGGCCATCCCCCCTGGGGGGTGATTTCCTGCTTTCTATCTCTCTGTCTCTCTCTGTCTGTCTGGCGAGCGCACGCGCCCTATAGCAAAAACCTCTCCCCCCCCAAAAAAAAAAAGAAAAGAAAAGAAAAGAAAAGAAAAAAAAAAGAAATCAACCCCCTACCCCGGGCAGAGCGATGGCCACACCACAATCCCTTTTCCTCCATTCTCCTCTCGGGATTTTGGGCACACACACACATACACATGCCTATCACCAGGTCCCGGACTCACTGTGTGTGATCCAGCTCCTTAACCCCCACATCACCTGCTGGCCCCGCTTACCTGTGTTTTTGCAAGACTGTCCCTTCCAGTTGCTCTTCTTTTCTGTTCCTCACTCTACAGGGCTGCCACTTACTGAAAGAAGGAAAGAAAGTCAAACATTGAATTACTGGTCATCAGAATATTCTTTCCACGAAAGAATGATAATGCTTTTTCAGAACATAGGGCAAGGACAAGGAATGCCTCAAGTACCTAGCTAGAAATTTGAGTGCTGTATCAATCTCCTGTGCAAGAAGACACTGTGATAGAGCTGTTAGTTGGCAAATGGAATATGTGTCTGGCCCAGCCCCAATGATGCAAATCAGAGGGTGCCCTGCCTGGTGGCTGTGCGTGGTGGTGCACCTGTAGTCCTAGCTAACCAGGAGGCTGGGGCAGGAGGAGCATGACATGGCAAAGCACTGTTAAAAAAAAAAAAAAAAATCTCTCTTTGGGATCAGCAGATGGCGTAATGGTTATATTGGGTTCTCATGTAGTCGACTGTGGTTCAAGTCCCGAATCTGGCAGATTAAAACTCACACTGGGTGATGTGCATGTGTGCTCAAAATCCTGAGAGGAAAATGGAGAAGGGATTATGGCATGGCCATCCCCCTGAGGGGTGATTTCTTGCTTTCTGTCTCTTTGTCTCTGTCTCTCCAGTGAGTGCATGTGCCCTATAGCAAAAATCTCTCTAAAAAAAGTACTCTCATTAAAATAAAAAAGTATGTGTCAAGAAAATGATTCTATGACCAAGTAAACTGTGGCAATACATTGCACTTGAATTCTAGAAGGATTCCATCTAGTAAAAATATGACACCATAAAAAGGTTGCATTACATAGCGTTTTCCATGCTGGGTCTGTTAACTTTGCAATGTTCAATGATGGATTGTTTCAAAACTATGGTATAAAAAGACATGGTAACTAAATTCTCTTGTCCCTAGTTAATTAACAATGCTGGCTCTGGGAATGTATCTGAAGAGCACAAATTTATCTTTTTTGGAGAGGTTTTTGCCTTCGGGCACGTGCACTCACCAGAAAGACAAAGAGAGACAGAGAGACAGACAGAAAGCGAGAAATCACCCCCCAGGGGGGATGGCTACGCTGCAATCCCTTCTTCTCCATTCTCCTCTCGGGATCTTGGGCACACACGCACCTGCGCCCTGCATGAGTTTAAGCCACCGGGTCCGGGACTTGAACTGCGATCAACTACATGGGAGTCCAGCAACATAGCCATTACGCTAACTGCTGGTCCCAAGAGCACAAATTTTTGAACCTTTCTGCAAAAGTCTCCTTTGAAGTTAATCAACAGAGTGCAAGCAAATCTAAAAAGTGGTCCCTGTGTTCTGTTATATTAGCGGTATGAATGTTTGCCATGCTAGGAAGTTAAAAGACTTTGAAAGCACAAATAAAAGATTATCTGAAAGTTAAGAAAAATATGCTCTGACAGCAAAGCAAACAAGATCCTTTACCTTTAGGGAAAAAGCATATGAAGAGAATTTATAGAAGTGATAGTTGGCTATTAAACACCCTAAAAAATGCTATGTCAGTTATAATCAAACAAGTGTCAAACAAAGAAATGTCATTTTTTACCTATGAAACAAGTGTTTAAAGTTAAGTTAGTAGTCAGCACTGCTGAGGTTAACAACAAGGATACCCTTCTAGTGGGGCTTGGTGGGGAGGGCAAATAAATAAAACATCTCTAGAAAGGGGAATGTTCAGTAATTATACTTTTTTAAAAGAATTTTTTTTTTTTTGAGATATTTTTGCGATAGGGCGTGTGCGCTCACCAGAGACAAAGAGTCAGAAAGCGAGAAATCACCCCCTGTGGGGATGGCCACACTGCAATCCCTTCTCGTCCATTCTCCTCTCGGGATCTTGGGCATGCATGCAAATGTGCCCGGCGCAAGTTTAAGCCACCAGGTCCAGGACTCAAACTGCAGTTGACTACATGGGAGTCCAGCGAAATAGCCATTACGCCAATTCCTGGTCCCTAAAAGAATTATTTTATTTAACTTTATTTATTTTAATTTGACCAGAGAGGGCCAGAGTGAGAGAGTAAGAGAAAGGGAAAGTGAGAATGCAAGCCGCCAGGTGCAGGATGAACTGTGGTTGGCCATGTGGGAATCCAGCTGTCTTAATCACCAAGCCACCTGCCCACTTCTAGGAATCAGCTGGAAGAAAATGTTGGAAGTTGCAAAGATTTATATATGAAGATATTCAGCCTAGAATTACCTTAACAATTGTGACCTAGGGCGAGCAGATGATAAGGTGTTGGAATTCCACGTGGCCCACCTCTGTTCCAGTCCCAGGCCTGACTGCTTGCTTACTCACTTTCCCTCTCTCTGTCTTTCTCTGGTGAGTGTGTATTCCCTATAGCAAATTTAAAAATGATAATAAATAAAAACAACTTAATTTTTTTTGAGAGGTTTTTGCTATAGGGTGCGTGCGCTCACCAGACAGAGAGACATAGAGACAGAAAGTGAGAAATCACCCCCCAGGGGGGATGGCCACACCGCAATCCCTTCTCCATTCTCTTCTCAGGATCTTGGGCATGCATGCACACATGCCTGGTGTGAGTTTTAAGCCACCAGGTCCAGGACACTAACCGCAGTCGACTACATGGGAGTCCAGCGACATAGCCATTACACTAACTGCTGGTTCCCGACTTAATTTTCTTTTTTAAAAAAAGGGCAGAATTTGGGCCAGCAGATGGCCCAATCGTTACTTCACTGGACTTCTCCATGTTGGACCCAGGTCTGAGTCCTGGACCTGGAGTCTTGAAATTCGCCCCTGGGCGTGTGTGTATGGGTGCCCGCCCAGGATCCTGCGAGGAGAATGGAAAAGGAATTCCGGCCTCCTGGGGAGGAGACAGAGCTGAACAAACCTCTCTGTCTGAGGAGCACACGACTTACAGCAAAAAAATCTCTCGTAAGAAAGCAGAATCGGTTATGAGATATCTACACACCAGGCTATTATATAACCATGAGTCACTAAAAAAATATATTTAAGGGATTGTATAGTAGCATGTGTTCAGTGAGAAATGGAGCATACAAATTACTTCCATGTAGATACTGAGTTTTAAACTTTTCTTGTAACAGTTGCATAAACTCGCCATTTGCAAGAAAACCACGCCCAAGCGATCCCAGTTGTTCACCAATCCTGTGACTGGGGCAAGCCACTCAAATCTTTTCGAGTCCTCTGTACAATAGTCCGTAACTAAGAGGCCTGTTCAGACTAAATGGACAACTTGCTTAGAAAGGTACCAGGCCCAGGAGCCTTCTTCAATGTTCCTTCTCTCCCCTTTTCCTACAACTGAGGGAAATTCTCGGCAAGGATCAGTTCCCAGGTTCGCCCTGGATGAACGAAGGGAAAAAGTTAAGAAGCTAAGCTCTCCTATTAATCCCTTGTCCAACTTCGGCAGCCGCCGGACGCAACCGCTACTGGACACTTCGAACCAAAACCAAGCGCGGGGCGGGGCGGGGCGGGGCGGGGCGGGCCCTGGTGACGTAGCTGGCTGGGGCGGAGCGTTTTACCTAGCGATGTGGCCGAGCGCACGCGCAGACGGTGACATCACCCCCCCGGCGTGTCCCACGCCCAGCTCCCGGCCCCTCCCCCAGCCCCAGTGCCGGGA
Organism: Tupaia tana; assembly: GCA_026018925.1. NCBI lineage: Eukaryota > Metazoa > Chordata > Mammalia > Scandentia > Tupaiidae > Tupaia > Tupaia tana. The sequence goes on along the minus strand of JAKSZU010000028.1, from coordinate 9,011,240 downwards.
CTTCACGAGCCACGTGCTATTCACAGCTGGTGGGGCGGGGCGGGGATGAGGGCGGGACTTCGTGAGGAGCGACGGGACTGGAGACCAATCGCGAGGCTGCTCTGCCTCGGGGCTTGGTTTGAAAATCCGCGGGGCCCAACGGCTCGCGGAGCGGCGTCGCGGAGCCAGTTCGCAGGTGTGCTGGGGATTTCCGCGCTCGGACTCGCGTGAAGCAGGTCAGGGGGCTGGACGTCTGGCCGCTTGGCTCGTCCGCCATGAGGAGAAGGTGAGGGTTACCGGGGAGTCGAAGGAACGTGGGAGAGAGCGAGGCCCATCCCGGGTACGGGGTCGGTGTGGGGTCCGAGAGGCTGCCCTTGGCGGGTTGTGGGGTGTCACGTCGTCAGCCCGCGCTGAAAGAGGCAGGGGCTCAGCCCGCGACTGACTTGTGGCCGGCGCGGTCGGGTAGGGCCGGGAAGCGGCAAGACGGTGCCCAGACTTCGGGCCGCGGCGGTGGGGAGGCGAGGCCTGAAGCGCTTTCTCCGCGGCGGCGGGTTCCGCTGACCGCGACGCCGGGGCGGGCCGAGCGCAGGTGCGGGGATGGGCGGGGGGCGAGGCCCGGGGCCCGGGCGGCTTCTGTGCGGCTTCGGGCGGCCTCGGTGCGGAGCCGGCAGCCCAGCCCCACCCTCCCCGCCGCGGCCTCTCAGGTGCAGCTGCTTGGCTCGGACGGCTTCTCAGTCCTGAGGCTTTTTACGGTCGTGGCTTTTTACTTGTCTTTAAATAAAATCTGCCGGTATTCTTATTTATCGTTGTTTTTATTTCTGTCTGGCGTGAGGTATTAACGTTTTGCTTGAAATGGAAATATGGCTTGGTTTTCTTGCGAGTTCAGAAACTCCAATTATGGAATTCCTTTCCGGTCGTTATAGAAACTCCCTTGGCAGCTCTGGGAAGGGAGTGTCCGATTTGAAGTCGGGACCAGACGTGTGACTTCGGGCCAAATGTTGAATGTCTGTTTTATCTCTCTTGTACAGTGAGGATACTATCAGCGCGTAGGACTGTCGTGTGAAGAGCTATGTAAATATTTTCTGAAAGTTGTGGGTGAAGTATTGTGGTGATTGGGTGTAAAATAATTTGTAGTTACTGGTCAGACTGAGTGCCTTAAGGCTATGATTCTTTATTCCGTGGTTACTAATTCTGCCCAATCTCTTCACTTACTTGCCCTCAGGAGAATGAGTACACATCATCGATACCATTAGATAAATGAATCTCTAGTATAGAGTTCTGGGTTACAAACGTGTTACCTAAAGGACAGATGGTTAAAGTGATGTGGGTTTAAGTTAAAGAAGTATTTCGAGGACTTGTAAAACTTTCAGGTGGCATTTACATGAAACTTTAATAGTTTATGAGTTGTTCTGGCATCTTTCAAGGGAGTGAGAGGGGGCGAAAAAATTGCTAAATATTAGTTAGGCCCGGTAAGATGTGGAGGCACTCTCCTGTAACCCCACCTGCTCAAGAGACTGAAGCAGGAAGGTCTGGAGTTTGAGGCTAACTTGGACATCATAAGGCTACACTGTCTCTCCAAAAATGTAAAAGTTACTCGGGACCAGCAGTTAATGTAATGGCTATGTCGCTGGACACCCAGGTAGTCGATGGTGGTTCGAGTCCCAGACCCGGTGGCTTAGAACTCACACCGGGCGCTTGTGCGTGCATGCCCAAGATCCCGAGAGGAGAATGGAGGAAAAGGGATTGGGGTGGGGCCATCCCTCCTGGGGGATGATTTTCTTGCTTTCTGTCTCTCTGTCTCTCTCTGTCTGGCAAGCGCACGTGCCCTATAGCAAAAACCTCTCCAAATAAAGAAAAAAAATTAAAAAAAAAAAGTAAAAGTTACTGGTTAACTTTGGTTCCATACTGGTGGATATAATTAGACTTTAAAAGCAGCTGGGATGGGGGCAGGACAGAGCAGATGGCTTAATGGTTATGTTGCTGGACTCCCACCATAGTCAACTGTGATCCCAGTTCTGGACCCAGTGGCTTATTTCTCAAGCCACGCCAGTGTGTGTGCATGCCCAAGATCCTGAGTGGAGAAGAGATTGCAGCATGGCCATGGGGGGTGATTTCTTGCTTTCTGCCTCTCTCTCTTGTCTCTCTTTGGTGACTGCATGTGCCCTATAGCAAAAAACCTCTCTCTAAGGAGGAAAACAAACAAACCAGCAACCTGGAGTATTCTACTAGCCAAAACCAGATTTTTGGGTGATTTGGATTGCAGGTATCCATACTTAGAAAGGGCTTTGGAGCCAGCTGGTATCTTGGGGCTGCTGGGATCCCACCTGGCCAACTGTGTAGAGTCCCAACCTAGTGGCTTGAAAACCCTCTGGGTTTGTATGCCTCTGTGGTGTGCCCAAAATCCTGAAAGGAGAATGGAGGAGAAGGGTTGCAGTGTGGTTATCCCCACTGTGGTGTGTTTTTCACTTTGTATATCCATCTCTCTAAGCATGTGCACCCTATAACAAAAACTTAAAAACAAAACAAAACAAAAAAACCCCATACAACAAGAGAAAGGACTATGAGAAATGGGACTCAGAAACACAACGGTGATCCAGTTGGTCGCTGAATTAACTGTGCTTGTTTGTTCCTGAAACAGGTTGTTCAGAGAAGTATTAATAAAGGTAAAAGTAGAGCAGTGGATCCAGCTGATCAGGAAGGTTGCCTGAAAGTAGGGAATCATTTTAGAGCAGCAGTCTCCAACCTTTTTGGCACCAGAGACCAGTTTTTAGTGGAAGAAAATTTTTCCATGGACTGGGGCCAGAGGAATGGTTTAGCAGTAATTCAAGCACATTTTATTTATTGTTCACTTTGCTTTCATTATCATTACACTGTAATAATATGGTCCAGTACCAGTCCATGGCCCAGAGGTTGGGGATTCCTGATTTAAAGGATGACTTGAGATCTTTCCTAGTCTGGTGACATGTCCTCATGACTTAAGGGATTGGAAAATTCACTTTTAATACCTCTGGGTCTTTGGACGGTGTTCTTGTTTGCACTCTGTTTTTCAGTGATGTAATCTAAAAAAAAATCTCATTTCCTCCTATTAGGAAACTACCAAAAAGCAATTGGCAGGGCAATATATAATTGTATCGTAATATTTTTTAAAAATTAGTTATTAGAGGGATTTTTGCTAGAAGGCATGTGTGCTTGCCGGAAAGAAAGAAAGCAAGATATCCACCCCTACCCCTCACCCCTCCAGGGGATGGCCTGCTGCAATCCGTTCTCAGTTCTTCTTCTGGGATCCTGGGCATGCATGCACACGTGTCTGGCATGAGTTATAAGCCACCCAGACTGGGACTCTAACTGCAGTTGACTACGTGGAAGTCCAGTGATGTGACCATTACACCATCTGCTGGTCTCTATTTATTATTTTTAATTTGCTATAGGACATGTGTGCTCACCAGAGAGAGAGAAAGTGAGAAAGCAAGCTGCCAGGTCTGGGACGCAAACCGCAGTTGGCCATGTGGGAGTCCAGTGCCTTACCTGCTGGCCCTGATAATTGTTTATAATGATTGCTTGAGGCATCTTAAGATCATACAACTTTGTGTGTGTGTGTGTGTGTGTGTGTGTGTGTGTGTGTGAAATGTTTGGTTATTCAGAAGTATTTCTTGAATACTTGCCATGCACATGGAACTATTCTAAGTGTTGGGATATAGCAGTGAACAAAATTGGCATCCTTGGGAGCCAGACCTTGGCGTAGCGATTGTGAGACAGTCACATGTGGGAAGGTTCCTGGGTCAAGTCTGGAGACTTTCTTGCGTACTGAGGTATATGCTTGCCCGTGATCTGGGGCTAGCCAAGGACCAGAGGTGGATTGCTGCATTGGCATCCCGTTGGAGGTGCTGTGTCTTTATCTCTGACTCTCTTGTCCCTGGAGGAAATAAATACTTAAAAGAACTGATGGGGCCAGGTGGTGGTGGGATAGTTAGGGTGACTGGATCCCACATGGCCAACAGCAGTTCAGGTCCCTGACCCAGTGGCAAGTAGGTGCCCAAAATGCTGAGAGGAGAATGGAGGAGAAGGGGTTGCTGTGTGACCATCTCCCCTGGGGGGTGATTTCTCACTTCGAAATCTGTTGAAGCCACACCACATCTTGGGGAAGAAAGATGTAAGTAGAGGCAACAAACAGTGAATATAAATGCCCATTGGTGGGATAGTGCCAGGTATGTTAGAAAGCGCCAGGAGGCCCTGGTGACCAGAGTAACCTGGGCCGAGGTCAGTACATGTGTCAAGTGCAAACTGGGCTCCATAAGCTTTTGGAAAGGCAGAGCCTTTTCTTTCTGAGTGAGACTGGAAGTCTTTGGCTCTGTTTTTTTTTTTTTTTTTTTTTTTTTCTTTTCTTTTCTTTGAATTGCCAGAAGGTTCTGTGTGTGCTCTCCAGAGGAAAGGAGAGAGGGAGAAAGCATCCCTCTCAGTAGGGCATGGTCATACCACTGTTCTTTTCCATTTCTCTGCCCTGTGGGGGCTTTGGGTACACACACATACTTGCCCGGCCTGTTTTTCAAGCCTCTGGGGTCAGGATTCAAACCACAGTCAGCCATGTGAGATCCAGCTTCCCTTAACCACTAGGCTATGGGGCTGGCCCAAATCATTGGAGGTTTTGGATAGAAGATAGGACTGGGTACCCTATGGCTTCTCTTGTGTTGACAGTAAGCTTAAGGAGGCCAAGGCAGCAGCAGGGAGACTAGTTTAGAGGTTGTTGCAATACAGGTTGAACATCCCTCTTCTGAAAATCCAAAGTCCAGGTTGCTCTAGAACCTGGCTTTTTTTTTTTTTTCTTTTTTCCTTTTTTTTTTTTTTTTTTTGGAGCAGTTTTTCGCTATAGGGCGCGTGCGCTCTCCAGACAGACACAGAGAGACAGAGAGACAGAAAGCGAGAAATCACCCCCCAGGGGGGATGATCGTCACACCGCAATCCCTTCTCCTCCATTCTCCTCTCGGGATCTTGGGCACGCACGCACACGCGCCCGGCATGAGTTTTACGCCACCGGGTCCGGGACGCGAACCGTGGTCGACTACGTGGGAGTCCAGCGACATAGCCATTACACTAACTGTTGGATCCCATCCTGGCACTTTTTTTGAGCATTGACATGATGCCACAGGTGGAAAATTCCACACCTGGCCTCGTGAATGAATCTCAGTCAAAATGTTAAAATGCAAACATACTGTGTTATATTCATTCTGGTCATGTGCATGCATGCCCAAAATACCAAGAGGAGAATGAAGAAGGGATTGCTGTGTGACCATTCCCGGGCGGGGCGGGTTTCTCACTTTCCTCTCTCTCTCTCTCTCTGGTGAGCACACGCGCCCTGTGGAAAGGAAAAAAAGAACTAAGTTCAGTACAATTTCAATGTTGGGAAAAGTGGAAGACATTATTATTATTTTTAATCCTTTGGAAATTATAATTTCATGAGAACTTTCTAAATGTCCACTTCTTACGCACCAAATTAAATTTGTTATATAATGAACTCTAAAGGGTGCTGATCTTTGTATTGTAACAGATTGTGTGAATATTGCCTTTTAGTTGCCCAGCTACTAGAGTTTAGCAGTCCATTTGCTGTAGAGAGGTTTGTCTTGGTTTTAATTGGATTTGAGGTCTATAAATTTGTCTCAGAGTCCATGTCAGGTGGCATGGTGGTTAAGGTGCTGGACTCCCACATGGTAGACTGAGATTCAAGTCTCGGACCTGGTGGCTTGCTTTCTCACTCTCCCTGTCTCTCTTTCTCTGGTCAAATTGAATAATAATAATGAGAATGAGAAATTACATTTAATGAAATTAAATAAATTATCTTGATTGTTTTGTTTTAATTTTTTTCTTTTTTATAAAGAATTATTTTATTGGGGCCAGCAGGTGGCATGGTGGTTAAGGGCGCTGGACTCCCAAATGGCTGACCGTGGTTCGAGTTCTGGACCTGGCGGCTTGCTTTCTCACTTTCTCTCTCTCTCACTCTGTCCCTCTGTGGTCAAATTAAGAAATATAAATAAATAAAGTTTTTAAAAAAAGAATTATTTTATTTAACTTTATTTATTTATTTTTTAAATTTGACCAGAGATGGGGAGGGAGGGAAAATGATAAAGTGAGAAAACAAGCCTCTGAGTCCAGGACTTGAACCATGGTCACCCATGTGGGAGTCCAGTGCCTCAACCACTGTGCCACCTGCCAACCCCATGTGCCATATTTTTTTCTTTTTTAAGAATTGCTTTTTTGGTAACCAGCAGTTAGCGTAATGGCTATGTCGCTGGACTCCCACGTAGTCAACCGCGGTTCGCGTCTCGGACCCGGTAGCTTACAACTCACGCCGGGTGTGTGCGCGTGCGTGCCCAAGATCCCGAGAGGAGAATGGAGGAGAAGAGATTGTGGCTTGACCATCCCCCCTGGGGGGTGATTTCTCGCTTGTCTCTATGTCTCTCTCTGTCTGTCTGGCGAGTGCACGCGCCCTATAGCGAAAAACCTCTCCAAAAAAAAAAAAAAAAAAAAAAAGAATTGCTTTTTTGTTTATTTGTTTGGTTTTGGAGAGTTTTTTTTTTTTTTTTTTTTTTTTTTTTTTTTAATAGGACATGTACACTTGCCAGAAAGACAGAAGGAGGCAGAGACAGAAAGCAAGAAATCACCCCCAAGGGGGATGGTCACACCGCAATTCCTTCTCCATTCTCCCCTCAGGGTCTTGGGCAGGCACGTACCACCCATCCTGTTTGAGTTTAAGCTACCAGGTCCAGGACTCAAACTGCAGTCGGCTACATGGGAGTCCAGCGACATAGCCATTACACCAACTGCTGGTCCCAGCAGTTGGGACCAGAGAGGGACAGAATGAGAAAGAGGGGAGAGAGGGAAACTGAGAAGGCAAGCTGCCAAGTCCAGGACTTGAACTGTGATGGGCCATTTGGGAGTCCATTGCCCTTAACCACCACGCCACTTGATGGCCCCCACCATATGTTTTTAATAACAGCTTTGAGAAATAATCCACATACCTAGTATAATACACATACTTAAAGTATAAAATTCAGTGGATTTTTGTTGTTTTAGATTTTTGCTATAGAGTGTGTATATTTACTGGGGTCAGGGGGATAAAGTGAGAAATTGCTCTCCAGAAGGGACTGCTCCATAGTCCCTTCTCCTTCATTCTCCTCTGGAATTTTGGGCACACACACACGCGCATCCACCCACTAGTTTTCAAGTCAGCAGTTCTGGGACTTGAACTACACAGTCAGCCATGTGGAATCCAGCCACCTTAATCACCATGCCACTGGTTGGCTCCTTTCTTTTTCTTTTTCTTTTTCTTTTTCTTTTTCTTTTTCTTTTTCTTTTTCTTTTTCTTTTCCTTTTCCTTTTCCTTTTCCTTTTCCTTTTTCTTTTTCTTTCTTTTTTTTTAAGAATACTCATAATTTGGGCCACCAGTGGCATGGTGGTTAAGGTAGCTGGATCCTATGTGGTCATTGTGTGCATGCCCCAAATCCCAAGAGGAGAATGGAGAAGGAATTGTGGCGTGCATCCCTCCTGGGGAGTATTTTCTCACTTTCCCTTCTCTTTCTGTTTCTTTCCAGCAAGTGCATGTGCCATATAGCAAACTTTAATTTTTTTTTAAAAAAAAGAAAGAATATGGGGACCAGCAGGTAGTGTGATGATTAAGGCACTGGACTCCCACATGGCTAACTGCAGTTCGAGTCCTGCACCTGGCAGCTTGCTTTCTCGCTTTTTCTCTGCCTCTGTCTCTCTCTGGCAAATGTCCTCTAGTAAATTTTAAAATAATAGTAATAAATATATTTTTTTTAAAATAAAGAATATTTAGGGACCAGCAACTAATGGTAGTTAAGACACTGGATTCCCACATGGCCACCCACAGTTCAGGTCCTGGACCTAGTGACTTGTTTGTTTGTTTGTTTTGGAGAGGTTTTTGCTGTAGGGTGCATGCACTCACCAGAAAGACAGAGAGAGACAGAGAAACAGAGAGACAGAAAGCGAGAAATCACCCCCCAGGAGGGATGGCCATGCCGTAGTTCCTTCTCCTCTTGGAATCTTGGGCACGCACACACACATGCCCGGCGTGAGTTTAAGCTACTGGGTCCAGGACTCGAACCTAGGTTGACTACATGGGAGTCCAGTGACATAGCCATTACACCAACTGCTGGTCCTCGTAGTGACTTGTTTTCTCACTCCTACTCAGGCCCCCTCTGGTGAGTGCACATGCCCGGTGGCAGATTTAAAAAATAATAATAAATGGGGAACCAGCAGTTAGCGTAATGGCTATGTCGCTGGACTCCCACGTAGTCGACCGCGGTTCGCGTCTCGGACCCGGTGGCTTACAACTCACGCCGGGCGCGTGTGCGTGCGTGCCCAAGATCCCGAGAGGAGAATGGAGGAGAAGGGATTGCGGCGTGACCATCCCCCCTGGGGGGTGATTTCTCGCTTTCTGTCTCTCTGTCTCTCTCTGTCTGTCTGGCGAGCGCACGCGCCCTATAGCAAAAAAACCTCTCCAAAAAAAAAAAAATAATAATAATAATAATAATAATAAATGAAATTTTAAAATGAGAGAATATTCAGAGGTGTGCTGTCTTTGCTGACACCAAATTTAGAGCCATTTCATCATCTCTCTAAAATCTCATTAGCAGTCAGTCCCCCTTTCACCTCATAGTCCATGTCTCTCTCAACCTCTAATCTACTTTTTATCTATTCTATAGAAATTTTGTCTGTTTTGGGGCCGGCAGGTGGCATGGTGGTTGAGAGCACTGGACTCCCACATGGCCGACCACGGTTCGAATCCTGGACCTGGCAGCTTGCTTTCTCACCTTCCCTTTCTCTCACTCTGTCCCTCTCTGGTCAAATTAAAATAAATAAAGTTAAAATAATTCTAAAAGAAAAATAAAGAAATTATGTCTGTTTGGATATTTCACAAAACAGAATCATAACTGGGTTATTTTTTGTAATTTGCCTTTTTCTTCCTGCACATAATGTTTTTAAGGTTTATTGCCAAATAGTATTCTGTGATATGGATTACTACATTTTATTAACCCATTCGTTAGTTGGTGAATGTTTGTATTGATTTCACTTCTTGGCGATTCTAAACAATTCTATTATGAACGCTTGAGTACAGGCTTTTAAATGGACATATTTTAATTTCTCGTGGGTAAATTCTGCTTAGTACCGGAATTGCTGGTTTATACGGTAATTCTGTGCTTAACTGAGGAACTGCCAGGCATTTGTCCAGAGTGGCTATACCATCTTGCTGTTCTGTTTTCTCCTGATTCTCACCAATACTTGATTATCTGTCTTTTTGATTGCTGTCCTGCTGGCTGTGAAGTAGTTTCAATTTGTATTTTCCTGGTGACTTAGGTTGTCAAGCATCTTTTCATGGACTTCTTGGCCATGTCTGTAGCTTCAGAGAAAAGCCTGTTCAGATTTTTTGCCTGCCTGCCAGATTTTTTTATTATTCAGATAAACCATCTTGAATTACAAAACTGGATAACCCTGCCTGTAAAGATTTACACCTATTTGTCAGGATCTGAAAGTACAGGAACTCTGTAGACGGCCAGACATTATGAGCACTGGGAAGCTTTGGCAGGACTCTCAGGCTGTTCATTTTACATTTATTAAACGTCTGCTGTGCATTAGGGTCTGGTAAAGTGAAGGTGGATACGATGTGGTGGTCTTGGTCCTTGAGTTTGGGGTCTTCTGTGGTCATGGGGATGGTGACACATCCACAGCTCTCTCAGGAGGTGGTGGGAGGTGTAAAGAACAAGAATGTTAAAAGCATAGTGGCTGGGACTGGCAGGTGGTGTGCTGGTTAAGGTGCTAGACTCCCACATGGCCAACCTTGGTTAGAGTCCCAGACCTGGAGGCTTCCTTTCACTTTCCCTTTCTCTTTCTCTCTGGTCAACTTAAAAATAATAATAATAACAAAATTTAATAAATTAATCTTTAAAAAAAAAGCATAGTGGCATCAAAACCAGAGCTGTGGGCAAGAGAGCACTGCCCCAGGGTGCTCAGCCAGCTGGAGTATTGGGGGGCCGGTGACTGGTGGGAGGAATTAAGAAAGCCTGACAGAGACTTTAGAAGGCTTTGCATTGAAAGATGGTGGACCTGTTTGCTGAGGGCACTGGGAAGTTTCTGAAGGGGGAGCAGTTAAGCAGAGGCCTGAGGATTTATACTGAAGGCCTAACTGTCCTGTGGAGATGGGCTAGGAGGGGGTGGGCCTCAAACTTTGAGGAGACTCTGAGTCACTTGCTGAAGAAATGGTCCTCCCAGGGCCAGCAGGTGGCATAGTGGTCAAGGCACTGGATCCCTATGTGGCTGGCCGTAGTTTGAGTCCCAGACCCTGCAGTTTGTAGCTCAATCCTGAGAAGAGAATGGAGAAGGGATTGCAACGTGGCCACCTGGCGGGGGGCGGGGAGTGGGGGGTGATTTCTTACTTTCTGTCTGTCTGTCTCTCTCTCTTTCTCCCTGGCAAGTGTACATGCTCTATAGCAAAGATCTCTTAAGAAAGAAAGGGCCTTCCCAGCATTGCCCAGGTGGACCCGACCCAACAACTGGGGTTTTACATGGGTTTCACATTTGGGATGCATACTGACCACCACAGATTAGATCATAAAAATTTTTTTTCTCCCCTTTAATTGCTAGAGGGTCCATGTGTGTACTCCCCGCTCCCAATGAGTCGTTGTCACTCTGCCTTTTTCTCCCTTTCTCTATTCTGTCAGGATTCTGAGTTGACTTGTACACACGCTCAGCATGTTTCTCAAGCTACTGAGTTCAGGACTCAAATAACAGATGTGCCAGGGTCCTGCTCCCAATGCACTCCCCTTAACCACAGTGCTACGGGACTGACCCAGTAATTACTTTAAAAAAATGTGTTGTTATTTTCTCTTTATTCATGGTAGAGTGCTTACATGCTCACGTGAGAGAGAGAGGAGCACCTTCCATGAGGTCTAGCCACATTGGGATCCTCCCTTCTCCAGTCCTCTAGCCGGACTGATCCTGGGCACTGTGTTTGTGCCTGGTGTGTTCAGTCTCACCAGCCCAGGGATTCGAACTACATTCACCTGAGGGATTTGGCTTTTATTGAGCCACACGTTACCACTGCGCCACAGAGCCAGCCCCTAAAATTATTTTTAAAAAAATTTTTTTGGGGGGGGATTTTTGCTATAGTGCGTGTGCTCTCGCCAGAAAGACAGAGAGAGAGAAATCTAGAAATCATCCCCCAGGGGGGAATGGCCACGCCACAGTTCCTTCTCCTCCATTCTCCTTTCGGGATCTTGGACATGCACGCACACGCGCCTGGCATAAGTTTAAGCTACCGGGTCCGGGACGCGAACCGCGGTCGACTACGTGGGAGTCCAGTGACATAGCCATTACACTAACTGCTGGTTCCCTTGTTAACATTTCTGAAATGAATGCAGTATAGTAATCCTGGCATAGTAGTTAAGGTGCTGGACCTCCCACATTACTGACTGAGGTTTGAGTCATAGACCTGGCGGGTTGAAACTCATGCCAGGAGAGTGTGCATGCTTGCCCAAAATCCTGAGAGGAGATTGGAGGGCAAAGGAGTGTGGTATGGCCATCTCCCCACCCCCAGGGGGGTGATTTCTTACTTTCTCTCTCCGTGTCTGTCTCGGAGTCCACGTGTCCTTTAGCAAAAACCACTACAAAAAAATAAGCACTAATCAATATCTGGATGTTTATATTGATGTATAAGTGATGGGTATTTGTGCAAAAACTTTTCTTGAGTGAACTTAGGGAATCTTTTCCTTTTTTAAAGAGAGCATTTCATTTATTATTATATTTTAATTCACCAGAGACAGAGAGTGAATGTGAGAAAGCAAGTCACCAGGTCTGGAACTCAAACCACATTTGGCCATGTGGGAGTCCAGCATTTTAACCACCACCTCACGTACTGGCCCCAGAGGATAAGCAACCCTAATTGTTTTGTTTTTAAGAATTATTTAACTTTTTTTTTTTTTTTTTTTTGGAGAGGTTTTTGCTCTAGGGCACGTGTGCTCGCCAGACAGAGAGACAGAAGGTGAGAACTTACCCCCTGGGTGGATGGCCACGCCGCAATCCCTTCTTCTCTTGGGATCTTGGGCACGCAAGCACAAGTGCCTGGCGTGAGTTTAAGCCACTGGGTCTGGGACTCGAACCTCAGTCGATTACGTGGGAGTCCAGCGACATAGCCATTACGCTAACTGCTGGTCCCAAGAATTATTTAACTTTTAATTTGACCAGAGAAGAACAGAGTGAGGGAGAGAGGGAGAGAAAGAGAGGGAAAGTGAAAAAGCAAACCACCAGGTCTGGGACCCGAACTGCAGTCATCCATGTGGGAGTCCAGTGCCCTTAACCACGCCACCTGCCAGCCTCCAGGATAGGTTTTTTTTTTTTTTTTTAATTGATAGGTTTTTGCTATAGAGCGTGTGCACTCACAAGAGAGACAGAGAGAAACAGAGGGACAGAAATCGAGAAATCACCCCCAAGATGGGACAACCATGCCACAATCCCCTCTCCTCCATTATCCTCTCAGGATCTTGGGCACACACACACATGTGCCCAGCATGAGTTTAAGCCACCAGGTCTGGGACTCGAACTGCGGTCGACTACATGGGAGTCCAGCGACAGCCATTACACCAGCTGCTGGTTCCAGGATAGGCATTTTTTAAACTGGACTAGAGAAATGTTTAGGATGTGAATGTTTTAAAACCTTGAGAGAAACTGACGGTGGAAATCTAGGCTGGTGACCCTTAGAATGCTCCAAGATGGGGCTAGAATGGGCAAGGGAGAGACTGTAGCCCCATCTGTTGAAGACATGACTCTAAGAGCTCTAGTGACTTGTTCTAGGCAGCCTGTGTTATTCTGCTGTACATACCCCTCTTTTAATGATAGGTAAACTATCAGTTGACTGATAGTTATAATTTCTAATGCAAACTTTTTAAGAAGGACTAAATGAGGGGCCAACAGGTGGCGTGGAGGCGCTGCTTTCCCACATGGCTGACCACTGTTGGAGTCAAGGACGCAGCAGCATGAAAATCATGCAGGATGTGTGTGAGTGCATCCCAAAAATCCTGAGAAAGGATTGCGTAGTAGTCATCCCTCCTTTGCAGAGTGATTTCTCACTTTTCCTCTGCCCCTCTGGTAAGCACAATGGATCCTATAGCAAAAACCCTAACAATAACACTAATAATAATAATGGCAAAATATAGGATGCCAGTTAAATTTATATTTCAGATAAACAATTTTTCTGGTTAAAGTAAGCTTTTCTAATTGAAAAATAACATACAGAGGGGACCAGCAGTTAGCGTAATGGCTATGTCGCTGGACTCCCATGTAGTCGACTGCGGTTCAAGTCCCGGACCCGGTGGCTTAAACTCACGCCGGGCGCGTGTGCGTGCGTGCCCAAGATCCCGAGAGGAGAATGGAGGAGAAGGGATTGCAGCGTGGCCATCTCCCCTGGGAGGTGATTTCTCGCTTTCTGTCTCTCTGTCTCTGTCTGTCTGGCGAGTGCACGCGCCCTAAAGCAAAAACCTCTCCAAAAAAAGGAAAAATAACATACAGAAATGTGCACACATCAAGTGTAAACTCTGGATTTTCTTTTTCTTTCTTTCTTTCTTTTTTTTTTTTTTTTTTTTTGAGAGGTTTTGCTGTAGGGCGCATGTGCTCGCCAGACAGACAGAGAGAGACAGAAAGTGAGAAATTACCCCCCAGGGGGGATGGCCACGCCGCAATCCCTTCTCCATTCTCCTCTCGGGATCTTGGGCACGCACGCACACGCGCCCGGCATGAGTTTTAAGCCACCGGGTCCGGGACGTGAACCGGGTCAACTATGTGGGAGTCCAGCGACAAAGCCATTACGCTCACTGCTGGTCCCTAAACTCTGGATTTTCACAAAGTGAGTAGCCTAGGGGAGTAGCACCGAGCAGGCCCTTTGGCCTTCTCCCCGTTGCCTCCTCCCTGCACAGGGGACCACTCTCCTGACATTTGAAAGCAAGGCTTGTTTTCCCTGGTCGTGAACTTGATGTCGGTGGAATCGCAGCGATACTCATTTGCATATCTGGCTTCTGTTGCTCAGCCTAATGTGTGGTTTTGTTTTTGCTCCCCTTCCCCACTTTTTTTAGTTGTTTATTTTACTTATTTATTTATTAGGATTTGAGGTATAACTTACATAGAGTAAAATGGAGACATTTTTCCCTGTACAGTTTTTTTTTTTTTTTTTTTTTTTTTTTTGAGAGGTTTTTGCTATAGGGCACGTTCACTTGCCAGACAGAGACAGAGAGACAGAAAGTGAGAAATCACCCCCCAGGGGGGATGGCCACACCTCAGTCCCTTCTCCTCCATTCTCCTCTCAGGATCTTGGGCACGCATGCACACGCCCCCGGCGTGAGTTTTAAGCCACTGGGTCCGGGACTCGAACTGTGGTCGACTACATGGGAGTCCAGCGACATAGCCTTGATGCTAACTGCTGGTCCCTCCATGTACAGTTTCAATTGCATACTGTTCTATAATGACCTTCAATGTCTGGAACCATTGTCACCCTAAGCAGTTTCCTTGTGCCTTTTTTGCAGCTGGTCTCCTTTCCTGATCTCAAGCAACTAATTGGCTTTCTTTCTTCTTCTTCTTTTTTTTTTTTTTTTCTATTTTTGGAGAGGATTTTTCTTATTGGGCATGTGCACTCGCCAGAAAGACAGAGAGAGACAGAGAGATAGAAAGTGAGAAATCACCCCCTAGAGGGGATGGCCACACCGCAATCCCTTCTCCTCCATTCTCCTCTCGGGATCTTGGGCACACACGCACACGCACCCGGCATGAGTTTAAGCCACCGGGTCCGGGACTCAAACCGTGGTCAACTACATGGGAGTCCAGTGACATAGCCATTTAACTAACTGCTGGTCCCTCTTTCACCACAGTTTGCCTTTTCTAGAATTTCATAAAAATGGAATATAGAGTATGTAATGTATTATATTTGACGTCTTTCACGTCACATAATTCAACATAATGTTTGGAGCTTTTTCCGTGTCCTGTAGAGTTTGTTCATTTTGTTTCTGTGTTTCCTCATGGTAAGAGTGTACTATTTATCTGCTTGGTTGATGGCTGTCTGCCTCCATGCTGTTCTGAGCTGTGATCCTCTGCCCTTTGTTATGTGTTTTTGGTGAACATGTATGTGGAACTGCTGGGTTCAACTTTAGTGGATACTACCAACAGATTTGTTTCCTTTAATTTTGCCAGAGAGAAAGAGAAAAAGTACTGGATGGCCACGCCTCAATCCATTCTCCACCTCTCCCCTCTTTTTGATTGTGGGCACACATGCACATGTGTCCAGTGTGGGGTTTTTTAATGTGTGTTTTTTTCCCCAGTGTGTTTCTCAAGCCACTTGGTCTGAGACTTGAACTGTGTAGTCAGCCATGTGGGATTCAGCTTCTTTTTATTTTTTTTTTGAGAGTTTTTTTGCTATAGGACATAGGCGCTCACAGGAGAGGCAGAGAGACTGAAAGCGAGAAATCACCTCCCAGGAGGGATGGCCACACTGTAATCCCTTCTCCATTCTCCTCAGAATTTTGGGCACACATGCATACACACGTCCCTGATGTGAATTTCAAGCCTCTGGTCCTGGGACTTAAAACTGTAGCCGGCCACATGGGAGTCCAGCGCCTTAACCACCTCGGCTCCTACTGGTCCCAGGATCCTTTTTTGAGGGAGAGGGTTTTGCTATAGGGCATGTGTGGGCACCAGAAAGACAGAGACAAAGTGAGAAATCACCCCCAGGGTTAATGGCCACACCGCAATCCCTTCTCCATTCTCCTCTCGGGATCTTGGGCACGCACGCACACGCACCCCACCTGAGTGTAAGCCACCAGGTCTGGGATTCAAACTGCAGTTGACTACATGGGAGTCCAGTGACGTAGCCATTACGCCATCTGCTGGTCCCAGGATCCAGCTTCTTTTAACCACCATGCCAGCACCTTGCCTGGTACTGTCAGCAGTTTTTAAAATGGTTGTACCAATTTACACACCATACCAGCAGTATTTTGAAAGTTCTGGCTTTCTATATATTCACCAACATTTGATGTTGTTTATCTTCTTAATTTTAGCTGCTCTTTGGATCACTAGTTGTAAAAATGACAGGCCTCGCTGTGGTGGCATGGGCAGCAGGCACTGCTGGGTGGAGGCACACGGGCCTGCGATCCTGACTGGCCCTCAGGTTGGGAGGGCGACCAGATCAGTGTGATGAGACCCTGTTGAGGTTGCATGTCTCTGTCTTTTGCTTGCTTTTTAAAAAATTTTAAGAGAGATTTTTGTTAGGGCACATGTGCTCACCAGAGAGACAGAAAGCGAGAAATCACCACCTGGGGGTGGGGGTATGACCACACCACAATCCCTTCTCCTCTATTCTCCTCTTGAGATCCTGGGCACGCGTGCCCTTGTGCCAGCGTGAGTCTTGAGCCCTTGGGTCCGGGACTCAAACTGTAGTCAACTACGAGGGAGTCCAGTGACATAGCCATTGTGCCCTGTGCAGGTCCCTTATGAAGGAAATAAATAAATGTAAAAAATTAAAAATCCTAACAAAATAGTGATGAGTTACCAGCTATTTTGTAGGAACTTTTCACACCAGAAGCTCTTGTTAGTTTATTTTACTGATGTTTTTGTCTATTTTTTTCTTTAATAAAACATTTACAATTCAGTGTTATATTGCCATATGTGGAATGGTTGATCAAAGTCTAGATTCTGATTATTATTCATGTAATATTATTATTATTATTTGTGTAATGTGATAATTGAATTTTTAAAAATTGCCATAGAGCACATGTAGTCACTGGGTGGGAGCAGAGGGGGAAGGGAGGGGACAGAAAGGAATCATTCCTCAGTGGTCGTCCTGCAGTAGTTTTTCCTCCATTTCTCCTTCCTGGCAGGATTTTTGACGTGCACATGCAGGTGCCGGGTGTTTTTCATATTGCTGGGGCCAGGATTTGAACCAAGCAGTCCACCATGTGAGATACAATGCCTTATGTATAGCACTTAAATGCTGTATGTGTGGGACCAGCAGTTAGCATAATAGCTATGTCACTGGACTCCCATATAGTTGACTGCGGTTCAAGTCCCAGACCGGTGGCTTAAACTCATGCTGGACATGTGTGTGTGCATAACCAAGATCCTGAGAGGAGAAAGGAGGAGAAGGGATTGCGGCATGGCCATCCCCCCTGGGGGGGTGATTTCTCGCTTTCTGTCTGTCTCTGTCTTTCTGGCGAGCGCACGTGCCCTATAACAAAAACCTCTCCCCAAAAAAATTAAATTAAAAAAAAATGCTGTATGTGGGGCCAGCCCTTGAAATTAATTAATTAATTAATTTTGGGGTTTCTTCTGTGAACGAGAGTGTGTGTGCACATGGCATCAAGACCCTGTTGGGGGTACATGATATACCCCCAGCCTCAGGCAGCCCTAGGTCATGGGCATGCACACCCAGCATACTCAGGTGGTTTCTTTCCGCAGACCTTTCCATGTGGTCAGCCTTGCAGAGTGTCATCGTATACCGCAGCACTGCTGCTCAGCTCCATGATAGTATTTCTAGTGTTGTGGAGTGGGGGTAGTAAACAGCAGAGGAATGATTATAAAGCTAAATTAGCCTGGGGCCAGCAGGTGGCGTGGTAGTGGGGGCACTGGACTGCACATGGCCCACCGCGGTTTGAGTTCTGGACCTCGTAACTTGCTTTCTCACTTTCTCTCATTCTGGTCGAATTAAAATAAATACATAAATAAATGAGGTTTAATAGAATAAGTCTTAGAAAAAAAGAAAAGCTAATTTAGCCTGAATGCTTGTTTGGAATTTATTTTAGCTTTGAGGCCACTTAGAAACTAGTTCATGAAAATGCTGCTTTTAGTCCAGAAGCAGTGACTAATGTAACAGACTTTTTTTCTTTCCCTTTTCAGTGAAGTGCTGGCAGAGGAGTCTATAGTATGTCTTCAGAAAGCCCTAACTCACCTTCGGGAAATATGGGAATTGATTGGGATTCCAGAGGACCAGCGGCTACAAAGAACCGAGGTTGTGAAGAAGCACATCAAGGTGAGTCAGAGAGTGCGGTCTTGCCATGGGTGGGCGTAAGGAGGCAAGTGTCGTACCTGAGGTAGCACACGCTGTAATCACCGGCACTAGAATAGCCTAGGCTTCCTATTTCTGTGTGTTTTTAAGTTATTTCTTAATTTTGAAACTATAAGGGTTTTGGTGTTGATGTGGGTTTCTTCCCTGTGACCACAAATTCCATGGGCCGTTTTCCCTTGTGTAGGATCTCCTGGATATGATGATTGCTGAAGAGGAAAACCTGAAGGAACGGCTCATCAAGAGCATCTCCATCTGCCAAAAAGAGCTGAACACCCTGTGCAGCGAGCTGCACGTGGAACCAATTCAGGTCTGTGGTGGCTGCGGGGTTGTGAGGGATGCGGCTTGGGTCAGAGGTGTCGGAAGAAGCCGGACTTAGGACTGCACATGGATGGCTGCCTGTTAGGGGTAGTGTCAGATGAGGAGTGGGGAAACGTGCTGCCTGGTTGATTAGTTACCTCAAAGTAATTTTCACGTGGGTGGGATATTCAGCAAGAAGGAGACAGGACACCAAGGCTTTTGTAGGAAAATAGCGATTTATTCATGTGCTTGCACTGACTCAGTGGATTTATATCCAAAGGCTGAGCCCTGAATTTCTGAGGCCCTTCTTTTTATTCATTTTAGTCTCTCTGTACCCCTTATATGGTTATACTCATTTTTTACACACTTCTGATTGGGTAACTTACATGAGGTAACTTACATGGGTAAGGATGCTTACAGAATCATGAAGGTATGTGCTGGGCTGTCATACACAGGCACACATGAAGTTAGAGTTGCTGAGCTGATACAGGGACAGAGCTCCAAGATCACTACAGGTTGCACATGCGTACTTAACTTTCAAGTGTGTCCCGTTATCTTCCTTTGTTCTGGAAGGCCCCCCACCACAGTGTAGATAAATTTTCACATATATAGAGGTAAAACAGCTAATTGATAATCAAAAACAAGTTTTGGGACCAGCAGTTAGCGCGTAATGGCTATGTCGCTGGATTCCCATGTAGTCGACCGCAGTTCGAGTCCTGGACCTGAAGGCTTAAACTTACGCCAAGCACGTACGCGTGCGTGCCCAAGATCCCGAGAGGAGAATGGAGGAGAAGGGATTGCGGCGTGGCCATCCCCCCGGGGGGTGATTTCTCACTTTCTGTCTCTCCGTGTCTCTCTGGCGAGTGCACGCACCCTATAGCAAAAAGAAAAACTCTAAAAAAAAAAAATAACAGGTTTCTTGGGCTGGCCTGTAGCCTCGTGGTTAAGGGTGCCAAATCCCAGAAGGCTGAATGTGGTTAGAATCTCAGCCCTCGTGACTTGAAAAAAAAACACTCCAGGTACACGTGTGTGCTCCCAAAATTCAGATAGGATGGAGAAATGGAGAAGGGATTGTGGCCTGACTTGACCCCTAAAATTTGCTGTAGGGTACATTACTCCCCAGAGAAAGAAAGCACCGCTGAGGGTGGATGGCCACACCTCAGTCCCTTCTCCTCTTGGGATTTGAGCACACATGCACATATGCCCAGCATGAGTTTCAAGATGCCAGGACTCAAACCACGGTTGGCCACTTTCATGGGGAGTGATTTCTCACTTTTTTTTCTCTCTGATGAGTACATGGGCCCTCTGGGAAAAAAATTTTAAATAAAAGTGCTTAATGTAGGAGCCCAGGCATTAGGGCCCTTTGGGGAGGATAGGTTCAGATGCTGAACCAACATAAACACAAGTGGGCCCAGGAGGCTGGCTTGCTGGGAGGAGGATTATAATGTGGCAAGATCCTGTCAAAGATATTTCCCATATTTTCTCTCTCTCTTTCACAAAAGAGAAAGAAAAGGGGACAAAAAGGTTGGAGCCAGACATGGCATAAGGCCAATATAGCACTCTGAGGGTTGCCCACTCAATCTCACGTTCACATGCAGAGCCCTCCCTGACACGCTGGTACATGCACGCCACTCTCTGGGACTGGCTGAGCAGAGGGTAGATGGCGAGTGTGAACCTGCTGGGGTGGGGCGTGCCCCTCTCTCTCTCTCTCTCTCTCTCTCTCTCTCACTGGTGGAACAATCAGTAAACTTTAAATAAATAGAGATGCTTCTGTTTAAAATAACACACACGATAATAGAATATACATTTTGTAAGTATTGGGTTCAATAGAAGATTTACAGTTATTCTAAAGTGAGAGCATTATTTTATTAAGAGTAAGTAATGGGGGGAACCAGCAGTTAGCGTAATGGCTATGTTGCTGGACTCCCACCTAGTCGACTGCGGTTCAAGTCCTGGACCTGGTGGCTTAAAACTCACGCCGGGCGTGTGTGCATGCGTGCCCAAGATCCCAAGAGGAGAATGGAGGAGAAGAGATTGCGGCATGACCATCCCCCCTGGGGGGTGATTTCTTGCTTTCTGTCTCTCCCTGTCTGTCTGGTGAGCGCACGTGCCCTATAGCGAAAACTCTCCAAAAAAAAACAAAAAAAAAGAGTAAGTAATGGGACCAGCAGTTAGCGTGACGGTTATGTCGCTGGACTCCCATGTAGTCGACCGCGGTTCACGTCACAGACCCAGTGGCTTAAAACTCAAGCAGGGCGCGTGTGCGTGCGTGCCTAAGATCCCTAGAGGAGAATGGAGGAGAAGGGATTGCGGCGTGGCCATCCCCCCTGGGGGATGATTTCTCGCTTTCTATCTCTCTGTCTGTCTCTGTCTGGCAAGCGCATGCGCCCTATAGCAAAAACCTCTCCAAAAAAAAAAAAAGTAATAATAGTTTTCAGTAGGGCAGTATTGTAACCCTGGGACTTTCTGGTACTCTATTCATTGCAAGTAAAAAGTAAAACAGGCTGTTTCATAAAACTTTGCTAAGTAACGTATTTGAACTTAAGATAAAAGTTATAGCAGTGACAGTAGCAGTGTTACTGGTAGGTCCTTTGTTGCCAGGCATGATGCCAGACCCTTATCATGTGTCATCTCATTTTATAGCCATACATCCCATGAGGAAGGTGTAATCACCATTATCATTTTAGAAATAAAGCGAGGCTCAGAATGAATCATCTGAATGAAGGCTCATGCAGTATAGATAAGCCCTGATCTAAGCCCCCCCCCTTTTTTTTTTCTTTTTTTAAGAGGTTTTGCTATAGGGTGCATGCACTCGCCAGATAGAGAGACAGAGACAGAAAGGAAGAAATCCAACCTCCAGGGGGGATGGCCATGCCGCAATCCCTTTTCCTCTATTCTCCTCTCGGGATCTTGGACACACACACACACACACGCCCGGCATGAGTTTAAGCCACCGGGTCCAGGACTCAAACTATGGTCGACTACATGGGAGTTCAGCGACATAACCATTATGCTAACTCTTGGTCCCATAAGCCCCCTTTTTAAAAAGAGTTATTTGTTTAATTTTATATATTTTCATCATCATTATTATTAATTTAACCAGAGGGAAAGTGAGAGAGTAATTTGACCAGAGGGAAAGTGAGAAAGCAAGCCATCAGGTCCAGGACTAAGACCACCATCAGCCACGTGGGAGTCCAGCACCTCATCTACTGTGTTACCTGCCAGCCCCAATCTAGGTCATTTTTATCTGAATCTAGAACTTACCTACTGTACTTATCTTGTCCCTGCATCCGTAACAGAGTACCAGTCACTGACTCAGTTTGTGAATTTCTAAAAGCCAGTGATAGAAGTGAGTAGTTCTCATGAAAGCCGTGACATTGGGTAGTGGATAGAGCTATGAGTAGGTAGTTACATTTGATAAGTGCAAAAAAAGTGACTGATACTGGTTTGCATGCCCAGAGCTAACAGTCATACTAGGAGTACAGAGCCAAGCAAGGAAGAATGATAATAAACAAAGATGCTAAAGGAAAACTTTGGAGAAAAAAATAAAAAGATTAGGCCTGCAGGTGGGTTGGAGTGGTTTTCTCACTTTCCCTCTATATTCTCTGTGTCTTTCTCTGGTCAGATTAAAATGAATGAATGAATAAATAAAATTAAATAAAACTTTAAAAAAAAAAAAAGGAATCGTGGTGGCCATCTCTCCTGGAGGGTGATTTCTCACTTTCTTTCTCTCTCCCCCTCCCTCTCCCTCCCTCCCTCCCTCCCTCCCTCCCGCCCTCCTTCTCTCTCGCTCTCCCTCCTGCCCTTCCCCTTCCTGGCAGTGTAAGCACCCATATAGTGCAAAACAAACAAGCAAACAAGAGGTTAAGATGGTCCTAGCCATGGTGGTGTGCAGTGAGTGCTAAGACCCTTGTGCACTGGCACTAAGGTTGGGACCACATGGGAGGCCCTGGTCTGATTCTTGGCCCAGCCTGAAAAAGGCGTGGTAGCACATACCATGTTCATGCCACTTGGGAGGCTGAGGCAGAGGATTTCGTTGGGAGGTCCCATACATGGTTAAGATGGTAATTTTATGTTTTACATATTTTGTCATAATAAATGTCAATTGAGGGAAAAAAAGCCCTGATACGTATTCACTCACTTTTCCTTATTGGGGACCTTTTGTTGGAGGCCTTCTCTGTGCCATATGTTAGCTGTGAGTTGACTTAATTAACTGTAAGTTTAACTAGAAGTCTGTTGTCCTAGCCCTGTCCTAGCCGTCTTCTGTCGTCCTAGTCTTCCTTTGAAGGTCTTCACTTAAAACCTTATAACTACAGGGCATTGCCTTTTACAGGAAGAGGGAGAGACAACCATCTTGCAGCTAGAAAAAGATTTGCGCACTCAGGTGGAATTGATGCGAAAACAGAAAAAGGAGAGGAAACAGGAGCTGAAGCTACTTCAAGAACAAGACCAAGAACTGTGTGAAATCCTTTGTGAGCCCCACTATGACATCGACAGCACCTCAGTTCCTAGCTTGGAGGAGCTGAGCCAGTTCAGACAACATGTGGCAACTCTGAGGGAAACCAAGGTATACTGCACCCTTCTGCTTTCTACAGGTCCATTTGGCTTTCTTTTAGGTGTATTCTTTTTTTTTTTTTTTTTTTTTTTTTTTAAGATGTTTTTGCTATAGGACGTGTGCACTCGCCAGAAAGACAGAGACAGAAAGCAAGAAATTACCCTCCGGGGGGATGGCCACGCCGCTATCCCTGCTCCTCCATTCTCCTCTTCGAATCTTGAGCACGCACACACACGCGCCCAGTTGTGAGTTTAAGTCACCAGGTGGGACTTGAACCGTGGTTGGCTACGTGGGAATCCAGCAACATAGCCATTACGTCAGCTGCTGGTCCCATCTTTTAGGTATCTTCTAATGGCTTTGTTCTACAGGCCTCTAGGCGAGAGGAGTTCGTCAACATAAAGAGACAGATTGTCCTGTGTATGGAAGAGTTAGAGCACACCCCAGACACAAGCTTTGAAAGAGACGTGGTATGTGAAGATGAAGATGCCTTTTGCTTATCTTTGGAGAACATTGCTACACTACAGAAGTTGCTTCGGCAGGTAATGTCTTCTGAGATCATGGCCTGGGATATCCACGATACATGGTAGTTTGAAAACAACTGTGTCTTGTCTTCTGTCTTATATAAGGAGCCTGCGTAAATTAAGAGATAAGGAAAGTTAAAGATGATAATGTATGATTTTCTTTTTAACAAAAATTTTATATATAGCTGTAACATTATCAAATTGACATTTTGGATGAAATAATATTAGTCATTTGAATTAGCCTAGTGTTTAATTGAAAAGTATTTTTGCAGTTCAAAATTGGAATCCTGATTCTTAGGGTGTAAGACCCTGCTGTAATGACAGTTTGTGTTCATAAGGCAGGAAAACGTGCCTCACTGAAGTGCATCCTCTGTGTGGTCCAGTCATTTGTTTTTGGCCACCAGGAGGCTAACCTCTGTACTACTGCTTTGTTGTAACTACTGGCCTTTCTTGCTGCAGCTGGAAATGCGAAAATCACAAAATGAAGCAGTGTGTGAGGGGCTGCGTGCTCAAATCCGAGAGCTTTGGGACAGGCTGCAAATACCTGCAGAAGAGAGAGAAGCTGTGGCCATGATTATGACTGGGTCAAGGGCCAAGGTCAGGAAAGCGGTAAGAAACCAGTGAGTGTGGGTCATTGGCCCTCCACGAGCAGAGTCTGTGTCCAGTCTCGTGTCCATACCTGCTTCTGCCTTGGGCCAACCTAAGCAGTGCAACCAGTGCAGAGGTAGAACATGACACTCGATGAGGCTGACCCAGGTGGGTCTCCAGGTTCACAGGGAGAACTCCCCTAAGTATGCTGGGCACGCATGTGCCCATGATCTAGGGCTGGCATAGCTGGGGGTTGATTGTGATGTCAAGATTCTGTTGGGGATGGGACCAGCAGTTGGCATAATGGCTATGTCACTGGACTCCCATGTAGTCGACTGCTGTTCGAGTCCTGGACCTGGTGGCTTAAACTCACACCGGGCACATGTACATGCGTGCCCAAGATCCCAAGAGGAGAGTGGAAAAGGGATTGTGGCATGGCTATCCCCCCTAGGAGGTGATTTCTTGCTTTCTCTCTGTCTGTCTGTCTGTCTGTCTTTCTGCGAGTGCATGTGCCCTATAGCAAAAACCTCTAAAAAAAAAAAAAGATTCTGTTGGGGAGCTGACCTTGTTAGTGCAGCAATTAAATTCTATGCATAAGAAGCTGGGTCCCACATGGCTGATTGTGGTTCAAGTCTCAGACTGGCATCTTGAAAAACATACTAGGCAGGTGTACGTGCATGCTCAGAATCTCACAGGATGGAGAACAGGAGGAAAAGGGGATGCACATGACCGTGTCCCATAGGGGACACTTTCTCTGTCTCTGTGTTTGGTGAAAATAAACTTTAAAAATAGTAGTAGGTGGTGTAATGGTTATGTTGCTGGATTCCCATGTAGTTGACCATAGTTCAAGTCCCAGACCCGGTGGGGTAAAACTCAGGCCGGGTGTTTGTGCATGTATGCCCAAAATCCCAAGAGGAGAATGGAAGAGAAGGTTTTGCAATGGGACATCTCCCCTGGGGAGGAGATTTCTTGCTTTTTGCCTGTCTGTCTGTCTTTCCAGCGAGCATAAGCAAAAACTTATCTCTAAAAAAAAATAAAATAAAAGTAAGACAAATATAAGAAAAGGGTGGTAGTCACCTGCTCCTCTTCTGCTTCTGTATATGTTCCTTAGTGTTCTGGTTCCTTTGATACTGTTACTCTATAAAGAGTGCTGATTTTCCTCTGTGTCTTTGTGTTGTAATTTTACTAAAAAGGGAAAAACTTTGCAAACTCACATGAATACAAAAGTAGGGCAGCCACCCTTAACAACTCTCTTTCTTTTAGCTACAATTAGAAGTGGATCGGCTAGAAGAACTGAAAATGCAGAACATGAAGAAGGTGATTGAGGCAATTCGAGTGGAGCTGGCTCAGTACTGGGACCAGTGCTTTTACAGCCAGGAGCAGAGACAGGCCTTTGCCCCTTACTATTCTGGTTAGTAGAGAAGTGGTACTGTTGAAGGGCCCTGCTGTCTTGTTCTTATAAGTCCAGATATTCACCAAGAGGTATTTCCTCTTCTGAACAGATGCATCCATTTTTCTCATCATTCGATTTCATTGTCATTCTTTTGTAAATAAGCATTCACAAATGCACTTAGAAAATATTGGGTCCTTGGCTAGCAGGTGGTGTGGTGATTAAGGCACTGGATCCCACATGACCAACTCCGCGGTTCAAGTCTCAGACCCAGCGGCCTACAAAACATGCTAGACGCATGTGCCCAAAATCCCAGGAGTCTGGAGCAGAGGGGACTGCAGTGTGGACATCCCTCTTACTTCTTACTTCTCTATTTCTTTCTGGCAAGCCCACTTGCCCTAGGTCAAAAATCTTAAAAGAAAATATGGGGTCTTTTGCTTTCTGAAGCAGTATCACTGTTCCCATTAGCTGTGAAGCTCAAGTTTATCAGATGCTCATTTATGCCAACTGCAGTGTCGTACCCTGAACAAGGTGTTGTTCTCCTCATGTCAAAGTGGAGGACTTGAAGGCATGCACGAGCAGAGCATCTTAGCCTGCGGTACACAGCGGGTAGATGCCAGGGCCTACACCTGAGCCCAAGGAGCGTGACTCCTAGAGCTCAGTGGCTTTGTGTTCTTTCTCAAAGTGTCCTGACTCAGTTCAACACACATGTTGGGACATCTTCTATGACATAGCTGCCTGGCTCAGCAACGTGGGAAGGAAGATTATGTACGAGGTTTGAGACAAGGCGAGAGAGGGCATGCATTCTTGAGAACGTCAGTCATTTAGTCTATACTCTGGTCTCTCCCCTGAGGCTGACTAGGGTCTAAGGCAAACCTGGTTTTTGAGCAATAATATATGTACTTAACCCTCTGTCTTATTATAAAGAAGAAAAAATTATTCCCATTTCAGAGGAGTGGGGCATCAGTAAACTGGGATACTAAATGCTAGAGGATTTTCTCAAACTACGAGGCCTATATTTTGCAGAGGACTACACAGAAAACCTGCTCCAGCTCCATGACACTGAGGTTGTACGGTTAAGGAACTACTATGACATTCACAAGGAACTTTTTGAAGGTGTCCAGAAGTGGGAAGAAAGCTGGAGGCTTTTCCTGGAATTTGAGGTACTTTCTGGGTTTGTCCATGGTGTTCTCCAGAGTGAAGTGCAGTGTCAAGGAAGCATGCCTGTGCAGCGTCAGAATCCGGGTCCCACTGCTCTGTACCGGGTTTCCGATACTTTGTCTTCTGCATTCATTCCCTCTGAATTACCACAGCCCTCTGTATTGGTCAAGCTTGCGTGCAGGGACATGTGAGGGAAAAAAACTAATTAGCAGCTTAAATAAAGTAGTTCTTTTGTTTTTTAAAAAATAATTATTTAACTTTATTATTTTTTAATTTGACCAGCGAGAGGGAGGGAGAACGGAGAGAAAGTGAGAAAGCAAGCCATGGTCCAGGACTTGAACCGTGGTCAGCCATGTGGAACTCCAATGCCCTAACCACATCATCGCCTTCCGGCCCCCGGTAGCAGTTTCTTGCATGTGGAAGTCCTGAGGTCGGCAGGGCAGGCATGGTAGCTCTATACAGTGAGCAGGGCTCCCTGAGCAATAAGGGTAGACCTCACCCCCAGGCAGAGATGACTTCCAGAGCTCCCACCCTCATGGCCACATTTCCGGCAGCGTGGTGGAGCAAAGAACAAAGAAAGCACCGCCTTTCCACCTCTGTAAGGGCTCTTTCCAGGCTCTCTTCACCACACCTCTGCTTAGTGCCAGGGCAGCTACTAGTGGGACTGGCAGAATTGCTTCTCCAGATAAGGAAGAAGAATGGGTGTTGGGACAGGCACCTCTCATTTTCTACCAGCTTGTTCTACTGTCTTAGAAAGATGTCTAGGTATCATGGTACCTTTGTGTACTCTGAATTCATTTTCTTCTCATAGACTTGGTGTGGGCAGGTTCCCCAGAACATCTTAGAGCCCAGGGCTGGGGCGGGGTGAGGCAGGTGAGCACCCAGGACGCAGACCAGAAGGAGCCCCTCGTTCTCAGGTTCCTGCTGGCTCTATTGGAACTCAAAGGAGCCTGCAGAAAATCCATAGTGCAGCTCCTTCAAGGTCACAGGCAGGAAACTGGGGACTAGATGTAGAGAGAATTGTGTGAGATCTTGCAGCTGTTTAGGAACAGGAGTGTAGGGGCTGGTAGGTGGCGCGGTGGTTGAGGTGCTAGAGTCCCACATGGCTGACCACAGTTCAAGTCCTGGACCTGGTGGCTTGCTTTCTCTTCTTTTCTCTGTCTCCCTCTGGTTAAAATGTAAGAATAATGATAATAAATAAAAATGTATAAGTAAATCTTTAAAAAAAAAAAAAAAAAGTGTAATCTTCACCTTTTTAAGAATTTTTTTCTTTTGCCTTAGGGCATGTGTGCTTGGGGTGTGGAGATGTTGAGAGGGAAAGTGAGAAATCATCCCCCCCCGGGGGATGGCCATGCCACAGTCCCTTCTTCATTCTCCTTCTGGGATCTGGGCACACATGTGCACATTCCTGGTGTGACTTTCAAACTACTGGGTCCAGGACTTGAATCACAGTTGGCCATGGGGGAGTCCAGCAATGTAACTGCTACACCATGGCAAGGCAGCGGACACAGCTTGCCACTGTTGAATCTGTTAAATGTGCACACATAAGCTGCACTGTGTCTCAGTGAGCCAGGAGCAAGTATGCAAATAGGGATGCCACCTCCTAGCTCTCTGAAAATAGACCTCTCTCCGTCACCCCACACAGCTCTAGCCATAGGAACTTGTGACATAAATGCAGGAAGGGGGCCAATGACATCATTTGTTAAATGTTAAACCTGTCTTAATTTTTTTTTATCTTTCCATAGTTTTTTTTTTGTTTGTTTGTTTGTTTTTTTTTTTGAGAGATTTTTACTATAGGGCGTGTATGCTCGCCAGACAGACAGACAGAAAGCGAAAACTCACCCCGCAGGGGGGATGGCCATGCCGCAGTCCATTCTCTTGGGATCTTGGGCACGCACGCACATGTGCCCGGCGTGAGTTTAAGCCACCAGGTCCGGGACTCGAACCGCGGTCGACTACATAGGAGTCCAGCGACATAGCCATTACGCCAACTGCTGGTCCCTTTCCGTAGCTTTTTTAAAAGAGTTTTTTTTTCCCCAAAGAATTATTATTAGTATTCATTTTGACCAGGGAGAGACAGAGAGAGAAAGCAAACAGCCAGGTCCAGGACTTGAGTGAACCACCTGGTCAGCCATGTGGGAGTCTAGTGCCTTAGAGAGAAAAAATTTTTTAAAGAATTATTTTATTTAAATTTATTTTTTAATTTATTTTAAAATAAGACCACCTTTTAAAAAATATTTCCTTTATTTCATTTATCATTATAGTTATTTTTTTTCTTTTTTTTTCTTTTCTGGAGAGGTTTTCGCTATAGGGCGTGTGCGCTTGCCAGACAGACAGAAAGTGAGAAATCACCCCCCAGAGGGGATGGCCACGCCACAGTCCCTTCTCCTCCATTCTCCTCTCGGGATCTTGGGCACGCATGCACACGCACCCGGCATGAGTTTTGAGCCACCGGGTCCGGGACACGAACCGTGGTCGACTACGTGGGAGTCCAGCAACATAGCCATTACGCTAACTGTTGGTCCCCATTATAGTTACTTTCAATTTGACAGTGAGACAGAGAGAAAAAGCCAGTCACCAGGTTTGGGACTTGAACCATGGTCAGCCATGTGGGAATCCAGCACCCTTAACCACCATGCCACCTGCTGGCCCCTCAAATATTTTTTAAAAATTTTGAAGAGATTTTTGCTGGGACCAGCAGATGGTGTAATGGTTATGTT
This sequence comes from Tupaia tana, assembly GCA_026018925.1. Lineage (NCBI taxonomy): Eukaryota > Metazoa > Chordata > Mammalia > Scandentia > Tupaiidae > Tupaia > Tupaia tana. The sequence goes on along the minus strand of JAKSZU010000028.1, from coordinate 8,981,923 downwards.
GCTGGACTCCCACTTACTTGACTGTGGTGAGTCCTGGACCCAGCAGCTTTAAACTCACTCCGGGTGCATGTGCACGTGTGCCCAAAATCCCAACAGGAGACTGGAGAAGGAGGGATTGCAGCATGGCCATCCCCCCAGGGGGTGATTTTTTTGCTTTCTGTCTCTCTGGTGAGTGTGCACACCCCATAGCAAAAACCTTTCTTTTTTTTTTTTTTTTTTTGCTATAGGGTGTGTGTGTTCTTATGGGAGAGACAGAAAAAGTGAGAGATCACCTCCCAGGGGGCTGGCCACACTGCAATCCCTTCTCTGTTCTCCTCTCAGGATTTTGGGCACACACACAGACATGCCTGGTGTGTTTCAAGCCTCTGAGTCCAGGACTCAAACCGCATTTGGCCACATGGGGGTCCAGTGGTTTAACCACTATGCCACCTACTAGCCCTTTTAAAGATTTTTCCCATGGGGGGGCTGACTGGTGGGGTGGTGATTAAGGTGCTGGACTTCCACATGGCTGACTATGGTTTGTGTCTGGGACCTGGCAGCTTGATTTCTCATTCTCCTTCTCTTCCTCTTCCTTTCTCTGTCTGTGTCTCTTCTCTGGTCAAATCGAAGAAGACTAAATAAAATTAAATAATAAATAGTTGTAAAAAAAAAAGGATTAAAAAGATTTTTGCCATAGGACCTGTGTGCTTGCCAGAGAGAAACAGAGAGAGGGAAAGTAAGCAGTCACCCCCAATGGGGGTGGCCACACTACAATCTCTTCTCCATTTTCCTCTTGGGATTTCGGGCATGCACATGTGCCTGGTGTGATTTTCAAGCCACCAGGTCTGGGACTTGAACAGTGGAATTGGCCATGTGGGATCTATCATGCCACCTGCTGGCCCCAGCTTTCCTTTTTTACAATACGTAACTACATATTTAAGGGGGTACAGTGTGATTTTTCAGTATCAGTGTACTGGTTCGGTCAGGGTAATCAGAACCCGTCCTCTCAGCCATTTGCTGCTGCTACTCTATTGATGCCTTATTCTTTACTGTATTTGATCTTAGCCAAAAGACCCTGAAGTGATGGGATGGCTTGTTTCTTAGGTTAAAAAGGGAACAGTAGTTTGTCTGCATCTCAGTGGATGACCTTCACGTGCCAAGAATGCCCACACCCACTCCCCTGCTTGGGGTGCTCCATTTCCCCTTGCTAAGAGGGAACTGGAATACTGAGCTCTTAAAGTCACTCTAATAATATGTATCATTTTAGGATGGCAGGAAACTGTCGCAGAGGCTATTGGTCTGACAGTCATAAGTTTTACTCTAAAATTTTCTCTTTCACAGAGAAAAGCTTCAGATCCAAGTCGATTTACAAACCGGGGAGGAAACCTTCTAAAAGAAGAAAAGCAACGAGCCAAACTCCAGAAAACACTCCCCAAGGTAATACTGCCGCTCAGGTTTTGGTGCTTGAGTATAAAATACCTCACTTTTTAAATACCCTCTGCTTTGTATTGTTTTGACCCACACCTCTTCCTTTCCAAAGCTTAGGTGGGAACAATAGGTGACCTTAGGTCTTCAGTGTGATCAGCTGGCTGTCCATGTGTTCGTTGCTAGGGCTGCCATGACAGTACCACAGACTAGCAACCTTAACAGCGACACCTGTTTCCCCAGATCTGGAAGCCAGAAGTCTCAGATCAAGGCGTTATTGACAGGGCTGGCTCTCCTGAGGCCATAGCCTTGGCTTGCACATGGCTATCATCTCTCTGTGTCGTAATCCCTATGGGCCGTACTGGATTGGGGCCCACCCTAGTGGCTCTTTGTAACTCAGCACCTTAAAGAGCCTGTCTCCAAATCCAGCCACATCAAGTACTGCTGGTTAGGACTTCCAATTTTAATAACACGTCTATGTTAATAATACCAGCATTTATGAGTTACGTGTCAGATACTGTTTTAGAGTGCTTTTACTTTTTAATTCCTGTAACCCTCACAGCATTCCAATGAGGTTGCTATTATTATTTCCCTTTTACAGATGAGGAAAGTTAGGGACTGAGAAGTTAAATAGCACCTATCTTCTCATTTAACGACCAAATTCTGGTCCTACTGGGTCATTAAGGGAACTGGGAGGTGAGTGAGGCACTACAGTGTGTGTGTGTTCCATGGATACCACGTGACACCACAGTAGAATGTCTTTCTAGCCGTACACAAAGCAGATGTTAGATAAGCATCAGCAAGTGGCGAAATACACAGTGATATGAATCCAGCAAGATTGTTTATTGTGAACCCATAGTCGGATTTAGAATAAAGTACAAGTTTATGTAAGAAATATGTAGTTACACGTGATTATAGACAGGTCACATAGAGAATACAGACCGCAAGAACTTGAGAGACAGAAAGGGGATTGCTCGTGCGGGAGAACTGGTCCAAAGTCTGAGTGGTCATTGAAGGCAGGTGGTTCAGTGGGAAGTGGCTGCAGCCTGAGGTCGCTGTCCTGTAAGGGTACACTGCCTCTGCAATACTGCCTCCACCTTTGCTGTCAGCCCCTTTTTCTCTCCTGCTGCTGACTGTGGATAAACCATTCCTAGTCTTTGACCTCTAGTCACTCTGACCTGGATCCAGCTTCCTGAAGGTGAGCTGGTATCAGCGGCTGGGGAAGAAAGGAGTCACTATGGATGAGAATTATGGGGTTTCACCCCGAAGGTTTGCAGTAATGAACATTTGTTTCTGGTCTCAGCTGGAAGAAGAGCTGAAGGCACAGATTGAAATGTGGGAACAGGAACATGCACAGGCTTTCGTGGTGAATGGGCAGAAGTTCATGGAGTACGTGGCAGAGCAGTGGGAGATGCATCGGCTGGAGAAGGAGAGGGCCAAGCAGGAAAGAGTAAGAACACAGATGGGGAAGAGGGAGTCGGCTGGGGCTGCGGTGGGGCAGAGAGGGCGTCAGCCTATGGCAGCTCTTTTAGGTCTCCTTTCTTCCTGGGATTTACCATGGTTGCTTTTGACTTCCATGCAGCAACTGAAGAACAAGAAGCAGATGGAGACAGAGATGCTTTATGGCAGCACTCCCCGGACACCTAACAAGCGGCGAGGACTGGCCCCCAACACCCCAGGCAAAGTGCGCAAGGTAGGCTCAAGACTGTACACCCGGATGTGCGAGAGTCGGGATGGAAGGACTCATGGCCATAAATGAGCGACTGTCATTTTTCATTCCTTTCTCCTCTTAGCTGAACACTACCACCATGTCCAATGCTACTGCCAACACTACCATCCGACCTGTCTTTGGAGGAACTGTCTACCGCTCCCCTGTGTCAAGACTGCCTCCTTCTGGCAGCAAGGTAGATATGCTCTCTGGTCTTAGTGCACAGTCAGGTGCTCAGAGGAGGCGGGGAGCACGTGCCAGTCCAGGCTCAGTCCTTCCGAGAGTTTACAGGCAAGGTCAAGGGTGGTGTCCTGTACACCTGTAGAAATTCCATTTCCTGAGGGGTGGGATTACTTATAAAAAGTCATAGCCCGGGTGTCCGCCCCTGACCTCTGGTGGGAGTGTATGTATTCATTACACGTGTGACAGGAACCTTTCCTTCTCTGCAGCCAGTAGCCACTTCCACCTGTTCAGGGAGAAAGACACCCCGTGCTGCCAGGCACGGGGCCAACAAGGAGAACCTGGAGCTCAATGGCAGCTTCGTGAGCGGTGGGTACCCCGACGCAGCCCCTCTCCAGCGCAACTTCAGCATTAATTCTGTTGCCAGCACCTATTCTGAGTTTGCGGTAATTAATTCACGTTTTCTGATATCTACCAGTCTCTGGGGAGCACACAGTTGGGGCACCCAGGCCCTTAGCACAGTTACCTTGGAGGCTGAGAATCCCTTTCCTGCCTTGACCATGGTGGGGGTGGCCTACTGAGGGTGCACAGGAAGGAAGTTGGCAGTAGCAACTAGAGATTTAACTCCCTGGATTCTTCCACTTGACATACCGTTCCCTGGCTGCAGGAGGTGACCCCTCTAATTACTAGCTTGGTGCTCTCTTGGTGGAGTTCTTGGTAATTGTCCTAATTTTCTGTTCTTAGAAGGATCCGTCCCTCTCTGACAGCTCCACTGTTGGGCTTCAGGTCTGTATAGCAACCCCTGCATGTCCCCTTTCCAAGCTGATCTGTCCTCTGCTGGCTTCATTCCCACTGGGCACAAGGCCACACTAACCAGTAACTGCAGCTGTGCTACCTATTGTAGGAACCCCCCCAACCCCCCGTTTTTTAAACGAATGAGGACTTCCCATTATGGACTTCACAGCAACATCCAGCTCACATTCCCAATAGACTAGTAAGAACACTTCATTTGTTCAGACTTGAATTGGATTCTCAGCCCCATTTAAAATCAGGCCGTTTTTTCAATCATGTTTTACCACAGAAAATCTTCATCCTCCCCAGCTTTGAGGTCTGAGGCCTACAACTTGCTGCCATGAATAAGAACCCCGTTAGATGGGGAGGGAGCCCCAGCTGTGTGCTGCCTGTTAGGTGCTTGGCCTGCGTGCTGATTTCTTCTGGAGTTAACGCACCTTACTCACCCTCAGGGCTGGACAGCCAGCTCTGTGCGCTGAGCCAGCCCCTCTCATCTCGCTCTCATCTTCTGCCACACTAGCTGCAGATGCATGGAAAGTTTCCCCAGCATCCTCTTCACCTCCTAGTAGCCTACTCTCTGCTAACGCTGACCTGCAATGCCTGACACTGGGTTCTCTTGTTCCCTCAGTATCTTCCTAGTGAGGAGAGGCTGTGCCTCCCTGCCTTAAGCCTCGGCTGCCTCCTCTCGTTGCAGCAGGAAGGGAGCAAAGGACAGCTGCCCCCGCCTAGAGCCAGTGTAGAGCACTGAGGCAACTTCAGAGTCTGGCACTGTTCTCAACTTACATGACTGGTGGGGGGCCCCTTAGAACTGGGTGCTATTCACTTGGGCTGACTGCAGAACAGAGGGTCTAGCTTTATCTTGCTTGCTTAGCCACGGCCCCTCAGCCAATGCCCCTCAGCCAAGACCCATTTGGGGCTTAGGGCTACCTGATCTGTAGGGCTAGTCGACTCCACCAGGCAGTGCCAAAGCCAGTAACTAACTCTGTTACGCCCTGTCTTCCCAATCATTTCTGCTTCATCTTCTGCCTCTGTACCATGTGCTCCAGCATGAGATCAAGTCACCAGGTTTCAAGGCCCTCAGCCCCAGGGATTGGTAGATACATGGTCTGGGCCACTGCTTTACAAAGGGCTCAAGAGACCAAAGCCTGCTGCCTACTTAGCTCTACACCCCTGGAAAGTGTGAGGTTTTCACACCGTGGCTGAGGAAGGGGGATCACCAGCATGCATGCATGTGTGCTTGGTCTGTGACTAACAGAACGGTGCTCGAGGTGCCTCACCTCCTGTCCCTCACACAGCCTGTGCTGGGCTATTGCCCTATCTGAGAAGCCACCCGCGAGGGACCCGCTGACACTTAACACTGCTTCAAAACTGGGGGGCAGGCACCACAAGGCCAGGACTAGGACTGTTACTGATGATGTTTTTGTCTTTCAACAGCGAGAACTTTCAAAGGCTTCCAGATCTGATACTACGTCTCGAATCCTCAATTCGACCAACATCCAGTCCTGAGGAGCCCTCTCAGCCAGCCCAGGCTTTCTGTGCCTGTCCTGGACCCTAACACAAAGGTGGCTTCAGTCCTCCAGTTCAGGTGTGCTTGAGCCCTTGGACAGGTTCCATCACCACAGGCCTAACAGTAGTTTAGTGGTTCCTTAGAGACAGGGCTTCATTTTGACTCAAGAAATACATTAACCCTTAGTTGCTAGCAGTAAGGATACCTCCTCCTTTTTCTCCCCCATAATTCTACTTGCTGAAACGCAATCAAGGGCTTATTTTTATTTCATTATTGTCTAGGAAAATAAATGACCATACCTTCCTGAAGTACATGAAGTACTATGGCTTGTATACTTGTAATTAGTAATTAACACCTTGTTTAGAGATGTTCAACTAATGCTGTACCTATAACAGCTTGGCTATCACCTGAAGGCCTGTCTCCACCATACAGGATGGCCTTCTGCCCGATAAGGATGCCCGTGTATCAGAAGTTAGATGGTCTGACCTATCGCCAAAGAGGACAGGGAGGCCCAAAGCTCCTTTGTTAAAATGTGTACAGTTCTGTTACATTGTGCAATGTCCTCGAGTGTGTGTGAACACATGTACTTGTCTGAGCTCTCTTCAGAGTTAATCTGGGTCTAGACTCCCATCCCCGTGCCTGCTATGCCCAAGTCCCACCCCTGCAGTCGCCAGCCACCCTAGAGGTGGTTTTGGGTGGGTTGGGCCGTTTACATCGTGGACATCTGGGTCTTTGCACATGTCACTACTGGGTAGTTTTTCCTGCTATTGCATCCACGATGCGGTATCCTGTCGATCATTACTGCTCTTCCCAAAGCACTATTTATTCTTAACTGCCTGCCTGCACCGGTCTAGCTGTCAGCACGGTAAATGGTTCCCAAAAGATTACCCGTGAAGACAGCCACGCTGTTCAGTCATACATATATCTGTTCTAGTTTTTAAAATATATGTTAAAAATAAATTAAACTGTGTATACTTACATTTCAGAAGGACACAGTGTGGTGTTTGTTCTTGTTTCTTCCTAATCTCTTTTTTTGAGTCTGTGTGAAACAGAAAAGGTGAGTTTAAGATGTGACCCCTCTAGATTTTTGCTTAGGACAACAGAGAGGGAGGGAGTCCAAGACTCGAACTGTGTAGCCACCTGCTAGCCCAATTTTTGTATTGTTCTTTTTTACATTAAAATGATCACTTCTGAGAAAACTTTTTGAGAGAAACGGCCTAATTCTTGTACAAAGGAGCTGAAGTAATGGTAAGCAGCTGCTTTGGTTGCTATTGGTCAGGCTGTAGGATAAGCCTGCAGTTGGCCATGTGGGGTCAAGCTGCCCTAACCACCACACTACCTGGCTGGCTCAGGTATCAGCATTTCTAATGCCTTCCAGGTGTTTCTAAAGCCCAGATGGGTTTAGGATCCTGCTTAAGGGAGAGGGCTATGACGGAGAGAGGCAAATGCATGGCCTTTGGGGGCTGGCAGTGGTTTCCTCCACCTGATTAGGAGGATCGTGGTGTTTAAATATACTGCACATTGTTTTATACACTTTTCTATATTTCCTATCATTTAAGATATACATACACATATACATCAGCTCTTCCCTTTCTCCACAGCATACACGTAGGTATTCCAAGGCCCACAGGTGACAGCCTTTACTTGAAGCTGTTTATTTGCGAAGTACTCCACACGGCAGGGCTGATCCGAGCTGGTGGTGTCCTGGTGGCCAAGCTGTCCGTATTTACCTGCAGTGGAGCAAGCCCCTATCAGGAGTGCTAGGGTTCTGCTACCACCTGCTGGGTCTTCCTGATGAGTCCAGGAGGCCCAGAGCCAGAATGCCTCTAGGGCCAGGCAAACCCGAGGAGTCCCCAGGTTGCCATACCAGGCAAGATGCTCTGCTAACTAAGTAGAATTCAGAGCAGAGACTTCCATGTTATCAGGGCCAGTAGGTTTCATGTTGGTTAAGACTATGGACTCCTACATGGCCGATTACAGTTCAAGTCTTGGACCTGGCAGCTTACTTCATCACCTTCTCACTCTCTGGTGAGTATATGTGCTCTTTAGCAAATTAAAATAATGACAAAATGTGTGGGGTTTTTTGGTGTTGTTTTGTTTTGAGAGATTTTTGCTATAGAGTGCATGTGCTTGCTGGAGAGAAAGACAGAAAGCAAGAAGTCACCCCCTGGGGGGATGGCCATGCACATGCACGAGCTGTGTGAGTTTTAAGGACTCGAACTGTGGTCAGCTTTGTGGGAATTCATCTGCTGGTCCCAAATGAAATTAAATGAAGAGTTAAAAAACCACAAAGATTTTCGTGTTATCTTTTCCTCTACCAAGTACCAGAACAGCAACAAAAGAGATGTTTTGTAAATAAGCTGGTGAGATATTCCCTTAAGGCAAAAGGTCTTTAAGAAAGGGAGGTAGATATTAGTACTCTCTCCTTAATTTACCTCCTGTTGGATCTCAAAACTTATGTGTGTGTCTGTCTGAGCCCCAGAGGAGTACACAGTTTCTCAGTCCTGACCTCCCAATGATCCAGCCAAGGCTGCTGTCCAGTAATCTGTGGCTTTGTCACCTAAACTGAACTTAGAGATTCTTCTTCCCCTTGGGTCATAAAATTAACTCTTTTACTTACCCCAGCCCCAAGTGTAGAGCTCCCCTGTTCCTGCAACCAAAAGGACAGTAAACAGGTGTCACTATATTGCTCTTTGGCGAGGTATGTGCCTAGCCCAACCTGGCAAAACCAATAGGCAGGACATTACTAAGGTCCTTGTGGGATCTCCTTGACACAGAACAACACTGTGTGTGTGTGTATGTATATAAAATATATATTAAGTTATATAATATGTTGTGTGCTATAGTATAATAGGAATATAGTTTATGTACTGTAGTACTATAATTTGTACTTAACATATATAACTTACATATTATATAATATAGTACATAGAAATGTACCTATTATAGTATACATAAAGTATGCAGTTATTAGAGAATAATACATAGAACACGTAGCTATTACAGTGCAGTGCATAGAATATGTAGCTAGTATAGTATACTACACAAAATAAGTAGCTATTATAGTGTAGTACATGGAATATGTAGCTATTATACTACGTAGAATATGTAGCTATCGCAGTAGATGGGATATGTTTCTATTAGAGTAGATGCAATGTGCAGCTATTATAGAATAGTACATGGAATATATTTCTATTATAGTACAGTAGCTGCAATATGTACCAGTTATATACAGTGCATGGAATATGTAGCTATTATAGAACAGTAGATGCAATATGTTTCTATTATAGTATAGTAGATGCAATATGTACCAATTACAGTACAGTGTCTGGAGTAAGTAGCTATTATAGAACAGTGTGGGGAATATGTTTCCTTTTTATTTCTTTTGGAGAGGTTTTTTTTTTTTTTTTTTTTTTTCGCTATAGGGCGCGTGCGCTCGCTAGACAGACAGAGAGACATGGAGACAGAAAGCGAGAAATCACCCCCCCCAGGGGGGATGGCCACGCCGCAATCCCTTCTCCTCCATTCTCCTCTCGGGATCTTGGGCACACGCCCAGCGTGAGTTGTAAGCCACCGGGTCCGAGACGCAAACCGCGGTCGACTACATGGGAGTCCAGTGACATAGCCATTACGCTAACTGTTGGTTCCCGGGAATATGTTTCTATTATAGTACAGTAGATGGAATAAGTAGCTATTACAGTGCAGTACGTGGAATAGTTATTATAGAACAGTTCATGTAGTAAGTTGTTATTATACTACAGTAGACGGAATAATACAATGCATGATAAGTAGGGTGTAATAAGTGTTATAGTACACGAGAGGGACTGTGTGTCTATTATAGCAGAAAGTGTCTATTATAGGAGAAAGTGTCTTATTATAGCACGGGGGTGTAATAAGTGTTATAGTACACTAGAGGGACTGTGTCTATTATAGCAGAAAGTGTCTATTATAGGAGAAAGTGTTATTATAGCATGGGGGGTGTAATAAGTGTTATAGTACACTAGAGGGACTGTGTCTATTATAGTAGAAAGTGTCTATTATAGTAGAAACTGTCTATTATAGTAGAAAGTGTCTTATTATAGCATGGGGGTGTAATAAATGTTATAGTACACTAGAGGGACTGTCTATTATAGCAGAAAGTGTCTTATAGCATGGGGGTGTAATAAGTGTTATAGTACACTAGAGGGACTGTCTATTATAGCAGAAAGTGTCTATTATAGTAGAAAGTGTCTTATTATAGCACGGGGGGTGTAATAAGTGTTATAGTACACGAGAGGGACTGTGTCTATTATAGTAGAAAGTGTCTATTATAGCAGAAAGTATCTATTATAGTAGAAAGTGTCTATTATAGCACGGGGGGTGTAATAAGTGTTATAGTACACGAGAGGGACTGTGTCTATTATAGTAGAAAGTGTCTATTATAGCAGAAAGTATCTATTATAGTAGAAAGTGTCTATTATAGCACGGGGGTGTAATAAGTGTTATAGTACACGAGAGGGACTGTGTGTCTATTATAGCAGAAAGTGTCTATTATAGGAGAAAGTGTCTTATTATAGCACGGGGGGTGTAATAAGTGTTATAGTACACTAGAGGGACTGTGTCTATTATAGTAGAAAGTGTCTATTATAGTAGAAACTGTCTATTATAGTAGAAAGTGTCTTATTATAGCATGGGGGTGTAATAAATGTTATAGTACACTAGAGGGACTGTCTATTATAGCAGAAAGTGTCTTATAGCATGGGGGTGTAATAAGTGTTATAGTACGCTAGAGGGACTGTCTATTATAGCAGAAAGTGTCTATTATAGTAGAAAGTGTCTTATTATAGCACGGGGGGTGTAATAAGTGTTATAGTACACGAGAGGGACTGTGTCTATTATAGTAGAAAGTGTCTATTATAGCAGAAAGTATCTATTATAGTAGAAAGTGTCTATTATAGCACGGGGGTGTAATAAGTGTTATAGTACACGAGAGGGACTGTGTGTCTATTATAGCAGAAAGTGTCTATTATAGGAGAAAGTGTCTTATTATAGCACGGGGGGTGTAATAAGTGTTATAGTACACTAGAGGGACTGTGTCTATTATAGTAGAAAGTGTCTATTATAGTAGAAACTGTCTATTATAGTAGAAAGTGTCTTATTATAGCATGGGGGTGTAATAAATGTTATAGTACACTAGAGGGACTGTCTATTATAGCAGAAAGTGTCTTATAGCATGGGGGTGTAATAAGTGTTATAGTACGCTAGAGGGACTGTCTATTATAGCAGAAAGTGTCTATTATAGTAGAAAGTGTCTTATTATAGCACGGGGGGTGTAATAAGTGTTATAGTACACGAGAGGGACTGTGTCTATTATAGTAGAAAGTGTCTATTATAGCAGAAAGTATCTATTATAGTAGAAAGTGTCTATTATAGCACGGGGGTGTAATAAGTGTTATAGTACACTAGAGGGACTGTGTCTATTATAGGAGAAAGTGTCTTATTATAGCACGGGGGGTGTAATAAGTGTTATAGTACACGAGAGGGACTGTGTGTCTATTATAGTGTCTATTATAGGAGAAAGTGTCTTATTATAGCACGGGGGGTGTAATAAGTGTTATAGTACACGAGAGGGACTGTGTGTCTATTATGTGTCTATTATAGGAGAAAGTGTCTATTATAGCACGGGGGGTGTAATAAGTGTTATAGTACACTAGAGGGACTGTGTCTATTATAGTAGAAAGTGTCTTATTATAGCATGGGGGTGTAATAAGTGTTATAGTACACTAGAGGGACTGTGTCTATTATAGCAGAAAGTGTCTATTATAGGAGAAAGTGTCTATTATAGCACGGGGGGTGTAATAAGTGTTATAGTACACTAGAGGGACTGTGTCTATTATAGTAGAAAGTGTCTATTATAGCACGGGGGGTGTAATAAGTGTTATAGTACACTAGAGGGACTGTGTCTATTATAGGAGAAAGTGTCTTATTATAGCACGGGGGGTGTAATAAGTGTTATAGTACACGAGAGGGACTGTGTGTCTATTATAGCAGAAAGTGTCTATTATAGGAGAAAGTGTCTTATTATAGCACGGGGGGTGTAATAAGTGTTATAGTACACGAGAGGGACTGTGTGTCTATTATAGCAGAAAGTGTCTATTATAGGAGAAAGTGTCTTATTATAGCACGGGGGGTGTAATAAGTGTTATAGTACACGAGAGGGACTGTGTCTATTATAGCAGAAAGTGTCTATTATAGGAGAAAGTGTCTTATAGACACAGTCCCTCTCGTGTACTATAACACTTATTACACCCCCCGTGCTATAAGACACTTTCTCCTATAATAGACACTTTCTGCTATAATAGACACAGTCCCTCTCGTGTACTATAACATTTATTACACCCCCCGTGCTATAATAAGACACTTTCTCCTATAATAGACACTTTCTGCTATAATAGACACAGTCCCTCTCGTGTACTATAACACTTATTACACCCCCCGTGCTATAATAAGACACTTTCTCCTATAATAGACACTTTCTGCTATAATAGACACAGTCCCTCTCGTGTACTATAACATTTATTACACCCCCCGTGCTATAATAAGACACTTTCTCCTATAATAGACACTTTCTGCTATAATAGACACAGTCCCTCTCGTGTACTATAACACTTATTACACCCCCCGTGCTATAATAAGACACTTTCTCCTATAATAGACACTTTCTGCTATAATAGACACAGTCCCTCTCGTGTACTATAACACTTATTACACCCCCCGTGCTATAATAAGACACTTTCTCCTATAAAAGACACTTTCTGCTATAATAGACACAGTCCCTCTCGTGTACTATAACACTTATTACACCCCCCGTGCTATAATAAGACACTTTCTCCTATAATAGACACTTTCTGCTATAATAGACACAGTCCCTCTCGTGTACTATAACACTTATTACACCCCCCGTGCTATAATAAGACACTTTCTCCTATAATAGACACTTTCTGCTATAATAGACAGTCCCTCTAGTGTACTATAACACTTATTACACCCCCCGTGCTATAATAAGACACTTTCTCCTATAATAGACACAGTCCCTCTAGTGTACTATGACACTTATTACACCCCCCGTGCTATAATAAGACACTTTCTCCTATAATAGACACTTTCTGCTATAATAGACACAGTCCCTCTCGTGTACTATAACACTTATTACACCCCCCGTGCTATAATAAGACACTTTCTCCTATAATAGACACTTTCTGCTATAATAGACACAGTCCCTCTCGTGTACTATAACACTTATTACACCCCCTGTGCTATAATAAGACACTTTCTCCTATAATAGACACTTTCTGCTATAATAGACACAGTCCCTCTCGTGTACTATAACACTTATTACACCCCCCGTGCTATAATAAGACACTTTCTCCTATAATAGACACTTTCTGCTATAATAGACACACAGTCCCTCTAGTGTACTATAACACTTATTACACCCCCCGTGCTATAATAAGACACTTTCTCCTATAATAGACACTTTCTGCTATAATAGACACACAGTCCCTCTAGTGTACTATAACACTTATTACACCCCCCCATGCTATAATAAGACACTTTCTCCTATAATAGACACAGTCCCTCTAGTGTACTATAACACTTATTACACCCCCCGTGCTATAATAGACACTTTCTACTATAATAGATACTTTCTGCTATAATAGACACTTTCTACTATAATAGACACAGTCCCTCTAGTGTACTGTAACACTTATTACACCCCCCCGTGCTTAAGACACTTTCTAGTATAATAGACACTTTCTGCTATAGTAGACACTTTCTGCTATAATAGACACAGTCCCTCTAGTGTACTATAACATTTATTATACCCCCATGCTATAATAAGTCACTTTCTACTATGACAGTTTCTACTATAATAGACACTTTCTACTATAATAGACACAGTCCCTCTAGTGTACTATAACATTTATTACACCCCCCATGCTATAATAAGACACTTTCTCCTATAATAGACACTTTCTGCTATAATAGACACAGTCCCTCTCGTGTACTATAACAGACACTTATTACACCCCCATGCTATAATAAGACACTTTCTACTATAATAGATACTTTCTGCTATAATAGACACAGTCCATCTAGTGTACTATAACAGACACTTATTACACCCCCATACTATAATAGACTCTTTCTACTATAATAGACACACAGTCCCTCTACTGTACTATAACAGACACTTATTACACCCCGCATACTATAATAAGACTGTTATAGTGTCTGGTATAGTACAGTAGAGGGACTGTCTATTATAGTAGAAAGTGTCTATTATAGTATGGGGGGTGTAATAAGTGTCTGTTATGGTACAGTAGATGGAATCAGTGTCCATTATAGTACACAGTGTCTATTATAGTACAGTGCGTGCAATAAGTGTCTATTATAGTATGGGAGTGTAATTAGTGTCTATCATAGTACAGTGTGTGCAATAAGTAGCTATTATAGTATAGTAGATGGAATAAGTGTCTATTATAGTACAGTATATGGACTAAGTAGCTATTCTAGAACAGTAGATGGAATATGTTCCTATTATAGTACAATGCATGGAATAAGTAGCTATTATAGAAAAGTAGATGGAATAAGTTTCTATTATAATACGGTAGATGCAATGTGCAGCTATTATAGAACATTTCATGGATTATGTAGCTATTACAGAATAGTACATGAACTATTATAGTATATAAATAACTTATAGTATGTAACATAAATATATATAACTTAATGTAACTTATTCTATAAATATATATTATATAATAAAGTATATGTTTATATAAATGTATATACACACACACATATTTTTAGAGATTTTTCTATCAGGCATGTGCTGTAGCCGGAGAAAAGAAGACAAAAAGGGAGAGATCACTCCCCATGGGGAAAGGCCATGCCTCATTCCCTACTCCTCCATTCTTCTCTCGTAATTTTGGGCACACGTGCACTCACCAGAGTGAAACGGAAGAAACAGGAATAGTGAGAAAGCACGCTGCCAGATCTGGGACTCAAACCCTGGTCGGCCATGTGGGAGTGCCTAGCACCGTGACCACCATGCTACCTGCTGGTCCCTGACGCATGTTTTTCAAACACATACCCACACACACACACATACTCGGGTGGGATTCAAACTGTAGGAGGCATGTGGGAGTTGGTTTTCTGTGCACAGCACTCAGCTGCTGTTTTGCAGTAGCCCTAAAACATGCTCGTTAAGCATCTGATCAGTCTGGTCACACTGGTGTAGTAATGATCCAGACTGAAAACCAAGCTTATCTTCCTCAGTGTCAGCTGAGTGGGCTGCGTCCCCCAGCTCCTGCGTCCAGGAGTCCTTAGGCTGGGCTGGGCGGGCCCTGCTGCCCGAGGAAGGGGCAGGTAAGGAGCACGCCTGTGCCTGTACCTGTGCATGGATGACGGAGAATGGGAGCTGCCCTCCTTCTGGGCTTGACTCACCAAGCAAGGCAGCTACCCCTTACATGACAAGGACAGCTCAAGATAATAGTTTTTAAGTTGACCACACACCACCACCACCACCACCCTTTTATTTATTTTTTTAAGATTTTTGCCACAGGGTGCTTGCACTCAGCAGAGACAGGGAGGGAAATTGAGAAATCATCTCGGGGGGGGTAGCGGGGGGGATGGCCATGTTGTAATCCCTTCTCCATTCTCCTGGGATTTTGGGCACAGGCACGTGCACACATTTTTCAAGTCACTGGTCTGAGACTTGAACCGTGGAGTCAGCTATGTGGGATCCAATGCCTTAGCCACCACACCATCTGCTGGCCCAATCACACCCTTTTTCTGCAGCTACCAGCCTAACGAGTCAGGAAGAGTGCTTCCCTGCTCCCTCCCGAAGCCGCCCACCCAGCCCCACTCACGTGTCACCACTGCTGTGTGCCGGGACCCACAGCTGGCCTGGACTGCTTCTGAGCCCAGAGGGAGATCCACCAGAGCTGGGAAGGGCTGGATGGCTATGAAGGGTGTGGGGGCTCCAGCCTCATCCCCGGCCGCTGTCTTCAGTGTAGAAGCTTCTTTGCTCAGTCCTGTGGCTTTGCAATGATTTTAAAGACAACGGTTAGTGCTTACTGAAGCTAAACCCTAGTCATGCCATAACTCATCACCACACATCTACGGAGCACGTCATTCTCTAACCCTGAAGCTGGTGCTCCCTGCCACGACATTCTACGGCAAGTGGACAGCTCGTGGGGTGTGAGGTCCCATGGCGGACATCTACCTTGCCACCTCTCCTTCCTGTAAGGGGCTTGGAACCCTGTGGTGTGTCTCCTGGGGTGACAGTGCCCTCACAGACACCTTTGGAGCGCTGTAGCTCTCCTATCAGCCCAGACAGAACCAGGGGCTGGGAATGACAGCAACACTGGGGAGATGGCTACAGCTGGGTTGACCCTCACCTTCCTCTGCGACCATATTCCGGTCCTCCATCAGGCTCCTGGCGGGCAGGGCCAGCTGCCCCGATTCATTCCAGCCCCAGACGTAAATATCCCCAGCCGCTAGGAGAGAGCAAGGAGATCATGAAGCATGAGGACGGAATTCCGACCCGTTTTCCGGTTCTAAGATACGTTCTGAAGGGAGGGGGAGTCACACCTGCTGAAGCAGGCCGCGTGGCCCAGGGACTGACGTGCTCACCTCCTGCCCCGACATGCAGGACAGTTTCCTTTCCCTGCTTATGTGAGACACACGTTCCTTTGCTAACTCTAAGCCTTTGGGGAAGACTTGTGTTTTTAACCAATTACTAACCCCGTCTTTTATTATTTAATTTTATAATTATTTTAAGATTTGCTGTAGGTATAGGACACATACACGCACCATAGAGAGCAAGAAAGCAAGCCGCCAGATCTGGGACTGAAACTGTGGTTGGCCATGTGGGCGTCCAGTGCCTTAAGAGTGACAAATCACCCCCCAGGGCGGGAGGCACACTGCAACCCCTTCGCCTCATGAGTTTGGGCACTCGTGCACAAGTGCCTGACATGCCACCAGGTCCAGGACTTGAGCCATGCACTTGGCCATGTGGGAACCAGCCTTTTTAACCACCATGCCACCTGGCTGGCCCACCAGCCACTGAATCTCTAAGTCCACCTATAACCTACAAGGCAATGCTTCCAGATGTCCCGCCGCCTGTGAGCCAAGCAGAGGCAAGGACTCCTTATGCTGACTTGAAACCTTGCGTCACCTGCTCTCAGAACTAAATAAAAACTATTACAGGACTGGCAGGTGACGTGGTGGTTAAGGCAGCTGGGCTCCCACATGGCTGACCATGGTTTGAGTCCTGGACTTGGCAGCTTGCTTCCTCACTTTCCTTCTCTCTCATCATCTCTCTCTGGTATGTATGTATGTATGTATGAATGGATAAATAAAATAATGACAGTGAATACAATTAAAAAAAAAAAAAAAAGGACAGAACCATTACATCTGAGCAACGGGTAGTGGAAGGTGAATAAGAGCCTGAATTTGCTCTCCTCCAGGTAGGGGTGTGGGATTACGGGAACTGAACACTGAGGTGCATGGTAAAGGGTCTCGCTCTTCTGCCTTCCTAAAATCACTGCTATGCGTCGGCACAGAGAAACCACAGCCCTGTTCATTGGCAAATGAGAGGCTGAGCCTCTGAGCTCCAAAGAGAAAGGGCCTTTGCCCCTCCCCTGAGGTAGGCACCCCAGGCAACTGGGAGCCTTGAAGGGAGTGTCCACAGCGGAGAAAAATCCGTCCCGTCCCCATGTGCCGAGGACTGGTCCTAAAAAGACTCCCAAGCACGATAATTAAAAATAGGACCAGGGGCCAGCAGGTGGTGTGGTGGTTAAATGTCCTGGTCTCCCATGTGGTTGACCGCGGTTCAAGTCCTGGATCCGGCAGCTTGAAACTGAAACCAGGAACACCAGTGTACACGCCCAAAATTCTGGAAGGACAAGGGGGGAGACAGTGGCTTGGACATTCCCCTCCGCGGGGGTGATTTCTCACTTTCCCTGTCTCTCTCTGGAGCACGCACGTGCCCTGTGGCAAAACAACAACAACAACAAGTAAACAACAAAAACAGGCCCATCCAGTAAATGTAAAATAAGAGCTAACTCTTTCAGGACCCCTCAAATGACTAGGTTCCTAACGGAAACTGAAACATTAAGATACAATGTCAATACTAGAGTGACATTCAGGGAGAGACGCCTCCCAGGAAGAGGCACTGATCACCACTGGAACGCTCAGCATGTACAGGCCCAGGCCGTTTCTCTGTAACAGAAGAAAATAGGGCTGGCAGACGGCATTGTGGTTAAGGCGCTGGACTCCCCCCATGGCCGACCTTGGTCTGAATCCCAGACCTGGCGGCTCACTTTCTCGCTTTCCCTTTCTTTCTCTCTCTACTCAAATTGAAAAATAACACATAGAATAAATAATTCTCTTTTAAGAGAGTTTTTTGCTATGGGACACATGCACTCACCGCAGAGAGAGTCCAGTGATATAACCATTGCACCATCTGGTCCCTACATAAATAACATTAAAACAAGGGACCAACAGGTGGCATAATGGCTAGGTCATTGGACTCCACGTAGTCAGTTGCGGTTCGAGTCCTAGACTCAGTGATTTAAAACTGAAGCCGAGCGTATAAACATGCATGTCCAAGATCCCGAGAGGAGGGAAAGGAGAAGGGATTGTGTCATGGCCACCCCCTTGGGGAGTGATTTCTCATTTTCTGTTACTGGAGCACATGCACCCTATAGCAAAAATCTCTCTTAAAACAAGAAATATGGGGACCAGCAGGTAGCATGGTGGTTAAGGTGCTGGACACTCCCACATGGCCGACCACGGTTCAAGTCCTGGACCTGGTGGCTCGCTTTCTCACTTTCCCTCTCTCTCTCTCTCTCTGTGTCTAATTCTGGTCAAATTAAAAATAAATAAATAAATAAATAAATAAATAAATAAATAAATAAATGGATAAATAAATAAATAAGATTAAAAAAAAAAAAAAGAAAGAAATATGGGGCCAGCAGGTGGCATGGTGGCTAAGGCACTGACTGGGTTCCCACGGGGCCGACCACGGTTCAAGTCCTGGACTCAATGGTTTGAAACTCACACCAGGTGTGTGTGCGCATGTGTGCCCCAAATCTGGAGAGATGAAGAAGGGATTGTGGGGTGGCCAACCCCCTTGGGGGTGATGACTCACTTTTTATCTCTGGCCAGCACACACATGCTATAGCAAAAGCCTCTCAGAAAAAAAGCCTTTAAATCAAGTCTTTAATGACAGAGGATAACACCAAGTAAGAACTTAAAGATATCAAGGCCACTTTTCAACCTGCTTGCCGCTGCCATCGAGGGCAGCCACGAGGTGACGCCACAGCAGCCACATGACCACCACCCGGAACCCTGCTCCAGGTGTAGCAAAGAAAGCCGCTGGGCAAGATCCTGCCCTCCACCCAGGGCTCCACCTGGGCCACGCCAAGTGTGTGGTTGTGGGGACAGTGGACGTCAGACTGTCCCTGGGCACAACGCCTGGAGGCTGCCCCTCCCAAGCCCTCAATAGAGCCAAGGCTCTCACTGCCAGAGCAGGTAGGTCTTGCCACGGAAGGCTCACGGTGCCCGGGATTGGATGTCCAGCCGTAGCCACTGCCAAGGCTGAACCTATCAGACACAGGGCCACACGCCGAGTCACTGAGTTGTGCCGGACCCCTAAACTTAGCCTCTGTCGTGGCGGTGGCCGGCCTTTTCTCAAAACCCTATAGACCCTCCACTCCCTTACCTCGTGGGACTACACCCTTCACGCACTCCTTCCTAGGCACACCCGCCTGCCCTCATATACCCTTACTCAGGAGGGACCTCCTTGCCAACCTACACCCCTCTGTCGTCATCAATCCCAACCCAGACCTCATCTCCTCCTTTCAATGTTCTCCATCGACGCCCCCAGTGGCACCCCCCACGATCTCCCTCTAATCTTACAAAACCAAGTGGACCCCAAGGTATGGGACACAGACCACCCAACCACAGCTGCTCCCACATCCCATCAGAGTCACCTCAGGCAACCTCACGCTTTGGTGATAAACCCACTACCCAGTGGGGAAGTCGTCTTCAGAGGAGCTCTTCCAACTGTCTGAAAACCCCTTATACTGGGACTTCTGCACCCGACAAATCACTGTATTATTTATTTATTTCAATTTGAGGGAGAGGGGGAAGAGGAGGATAGGGGAGGGGAAGGGAAGACGGGAGGAGGAGAGAGAGAGAAAGCCACCAGCTCCAACCACAGTCGGCCATGTGGGAGTCCAGTGCCCTTAACCACCTGCTGGCCCCCAAATCACTCTTTAATACCCCCATCTCAGCCGTGGAAAAACCTGCCGCTCCTACGGCCTAGTTCAGGACCTATGGGCCATCAATGACATCTCTCTCCCCACCACACCCACCCCATATACTCCCTCCTCTGATCCAGCCCCCAGAACTACTCACTTTCCAGTTCCTGACATCAGGTACCCCTCCAGCACTGCCGGCCCCACTTGGTCCCCTGAAACACGACAGGGCCACAGGCTGGGACTATTGGCCCAATGCTGCTGCCCACCTGTAGGACTGTGGCCTCTCTCTATCCCCTGACCACACAGTCCTGAGGCGGCCAGCTTGTCTCCAGTCCTTGCAGCTGCCACAGCACTCACTCAAGAACCCACTAAACACACACCTCTCCCCCGCCTTCACGCCTGCTCCTCTCTCCCAGAGAGCTACTGCCATGGTTTCCACAACCAGGGTACAGTCCATGCACCAGCAGGTCTTAGAAATTCCTGCTGTGCAGGCCGGCAGGGGGTGTGGTGGTTAAGAGTGCTAGACTCCCACGTGGCTGACTGTGGTTCGAGTCCTTGACCTGGCGGCTTGCTTTCTCATTTTCCCTTTTCTTATTCTCTCCCTCACTCCGTCCCTCTCTGGTCAAATTAAAATCAACCAAGCAATAATTAAACAACTAAAGTTAAATAAAATAATTCTTTAAAAAAAGAAAAGAAAAGACAGACAGTCTAGCTGTGACCCTTCAACGCTGCAATTCTACCCATCTGGCCACTTTGCTACTTCTCCCAAACAACTGCACATCCCAAAGCAGAGTCACACAACTGCTCAGAAATTAGAGACCACGTCCTCAACCTGTTTCCCGATATTCTAGATACACCTCTGCCATCACCTACCACAACCGGGCTCACTGACGGTAGAGCGTTGAAGGGCCCTTGGCCACCAGCAGGTTAAGCTACCGTCGCTCGCAATGCGATCACTGAATCTGGCCCAGTTCCATCGGGTACCACTGCCTGAGGGGCCACTAGAGCCCTGACCCGTGCCCCAACACTGGCAAAGGAAATCGCACTAACATTTACACCAACTCCAAACACGTCTGCCGTATCATTCATTCAAATGCCTCCATCTGGAAAGAAAGGGGATTTCTCACTACACGAGGAACCCTGAGTTCTAACCATAAAGTCACTTTTTTTTCTTTAAGAGCGAAATTTTTCCTATAGAGCACGTGTACTCTCTGCAGAGACAGAGAAAAGGCAAGAAATCACCTCCACCTGGGGGACGGCCCTTTCCTTCCATTCTCCTCTCAAGATTTGGGGCAGGCACTCATTCGCACCCAGCATGAGGTTAAGGGACCGGGTCCAGGACACGAACCTCTGTCAACTACATGGGAGTCCAGTGACATAACAATTATGCCAATTGCTGGTCCCCCATAAGCTCATTTTTTAAGGTTATCTTATTCCCCTCGCCCCCCGGAGATTTTTGCTATAGGGCGCATGCACTCACTGGAGACAAAGAGACACACAGAGAAATAATGTGAGTCATCCCCCCCCACCCCCCCCCCCCCGGCGGACTGGTCACATTACAATCCCTTCTCTTCCATTATGCTCCCAGGATTTTGGGTGGACATGAACATACACACGCGTCTGGCATGAATTTCAAGCTGCCAGGTCCGTGACTCCAACTGCGGTTGGCCATGTGGAAATCCAATGCCTTAACCACTACGCCACCTACTGGCTCCATCACTCTAAATAAATAAATAAATTTATTTTTTATTATTATTATTTTTTTGGTATAAGGCTCATGTGCTTGCTGGAGAGACAAACAAAAAGCAAAAAGTCATCACCCAGTGGGGATGGCCACACCACAATCCCTTCTCCTCGGTATTCTGGGCATGCATGCACACGTGCCCAGTGTGAGTTTTAAGCTGATCGTTCCAGACTCAAACCACAGTCGACATAACCATTCTATCTGCTGGCCTATCCCAAAATCTTTCTCTTAAAAAAGAGATCAACCCCGCAGTTGGCATAATGGCTATGTCGCTGGACTCCCATATATTTGACCACATATCGAATCCCGGACCCAGTGGCTAAACTCACACCTGGCACGTGTGCGTGCGTGCCCAAGATCCCAAGAGGAGAATAAAGGAGAAGGGATTGTGGCGTGGCCATCCCCCCAGGGGGTGATTTCTCGCTTTCTGTCTCTGTCTCTCTGGCAAGCGCACACACCCTATAACAAAAACCTCTTGGGGGAAAAAAAAAGCCATCATTTCATTAAAGCAGGAGCTAGCCTGTCTGATAGGTGGTTCGAGGCAAAAGGAAAGATTATTTTACCCCAAGATCATCAACACACCATCTTAACTCACTGACACCATCAATCCACTAGGATCTAAAGTTCTTTATCGTCCTCTGTATTATCCTCACTTTCCCTCCCCGAGGACCTAATCCACAACACCAAACAGCACTCGATCCATCAGACTCACACGGCACAAGGAACTCCTACAGTCCCATCTCTAAACTCACCAGATGTGCGGCTGTTTCCCTGGCCGAGACTGGCGGAGTCTCGCTCCCGTGCCCACGGCGAGAGCGCGCAGCCATCGCCCAGTCCTCATAGACACCTTTGCAGGATGGGTGGAGGCTTCCCCGGTGCCCACAGTGGCAGCCGGCCGGATAACTCACACCTCGGTACGGACATCACCCCTGGGTTGGTCTCCACCACTCCTTACCATCTGTCGATGGACCTGCATTCACAGCCCAGATGGTCCATGAGGTGGCTTAGGCTTTGGGGGTTCAGTGGAAACCATGTATCCCATATCATCCCAACTCTCTGCCAAGGTCCAGCAAGTCAATGGAGTCCTTAGCAACACCTGACCGAAGCAGCTCAGCAGACACAAACTGACTGGTCACATTGTCACCACAGCCTCGCTCTCCCCAGGGCCCCCAGTACCTGAGCCCCCCTGAACTAATCTACGGCCTCCCACTAATGCCAGCTACCGTGCCCCTCCCTCATCTGCAGTTTTAGATTTTTCTCCCAGTCTACACTACTTCGTGAACTTTGAAAACAATCAGATCCTACCTAAAACTCCCTCACGTCCCCAGCCCTGCACTTACCCCTGGAGATCTGGTACATGTCAAGGGCCTCACATCCCTGGACCTTTAAGACCGAGGTGGGAAGGGCCTCACATCGGCCAAGCTCAAGGCCTCTGTCCCTGGACACACCTCGGCAGACTAAAATGGCACTGCCTGCACCTGGACTACCTGGAGCCTGACATCTCTGCTCAAAAGGGCATTCCCAGAACGTCTGCGAGTCCCTGTGTGTTCTCCTCTCCAAACGAGCTCAGTGACTGGTCTCTGGCTGCTTCCTCCACGTTCAAGATAGTGTACTGGTTCAGTAGCCCACACCCACACCCCAGTCTTTTTAAGATTAATCTTATTGGGACCAGAAGTTAGCGTAATGGCTATGTCGCTGGACTCCCACGTAGTCGACCGCGGTTCGTGTCCCGGACCCGGTGGCTTAAAACTCACGCCGGGCGCGTGTGCGTGCGTGCCCAAGATCCCGAGAGGAGAATGGAGGAGAAGGGATTGCGGCGTGACCATACCCCTGGGGGGTGATTTCTCGCTTTCTGTCTCTATGTCTCTCTCGGTCTGGCGAGCGCACATGCCCTATAGCGAAAATCTCTCAAAAAAAAAAAAAAAAAAAAAAAAAAAAAGATTAATCTTATTGGGACCAGCAGTTAGCTTAATGGCTATGTCACTGGACTCCCATGTAGTCGACCGTGGTTCGCATCCTGGACCCGGTGGCTTAAAAATCACGCCGGGCACGTGTGCGTGTGTGCCCAAGATCCCGAGAGAATGGAGGAGAAGGGATTGCGGCGTGGCCATCCCCCCCAGGGGTGAAAACTCACTTTCCATCTCTGTCTTTCTGGCAAACGCACACGTCCTATAGCAAAATCTCCAAAAATAAAAAATAAAATTTTAAAAACTAAAAATAAACTTCTAAAAAATGAACTTCTGCTTTCACAAGAACTAGAAAATTCTTTAAACCTCGCCCACCATCTCCTTATCATATCAAAAATACCCTTGCAGGTGGTGTTGGTCGTGTCTCTCTGCCTCAGCTCACACAGCCCTTCTGGCTCCCCGCCTCTAGGGAGTCCGACCACACAACTCTTCTGTTCACAAAGGAACACGGCCCTGCCTTAGTGACACCTGCCTGGCACTGGGGACTCAGCCTCCACTCTACCCGCTATCCTCTCTCACTCACGGAGCGGCTCGATGTCCCGAGCCCCAGTCCTCAGCCCGGGGCCACACACACTCTACTCTTCACTCCCAATGCCCATCTCTCTCTCTTTCCCTGGGGACGGTCCCTTCGTCTCAATGTAACATTACTTTTTTTTTTTTTTAAAGAATTTTTTTTTTATTTAACTTTATTTATTATTATATCATTATTATTTTTCAGTTTGATCAGAGAGAGACAGAGAGAGAGAGAGGAAGTGAGAAAGCAAGCCACCAGGTCCGAGACTTGAACCGTGGTCAGCCATGTGGGAGTCCAGCGCCTTTAACCACCACGCCACTTGCCGGCCCCATCAATGTAACATTACTTTTCAAATCAGTCCCCAAAGGACTGCCTTTCCCCACGCTTAGCTTACTCTGCCTTGCCAGAAGCTAATGGCCCCGTTTCCCAACCAGTCCCACTCTTTGCCTAGTCATCGTCGTCTGTTTTTTTTTTTTTTGGAGAGATTTTTGGTATAGGGTATGTGTACTCTTCAGAGAGACAGAAAGCGAGAAATCACCCCCTGGGGGGATGACCACACCACAATCCCTTCTACTCCGTTCTCCTCTGGAGATTTTGGGCATGGACACGCGCCCAGCTTGAGTTTTTTAAGCTGCTGGGTCCAGGACTCGAACCATGATTGACACTGTGGGAGCCCAGCCATGTAACCATTACGCCATCTGCTGGTCCCTAGGACTGCCTGGTATTTCTGCCCCAAGCATGTCAGCGTACTCTCAGAGATGCCCAACTACACTCTTTACTGTATTTCCATGGAAATCTGTCCCCTTCTCCCATAGCCACTGAGCCCTGGCACCTTGGTAACCAGTAACGCTCACAAAATTAGTCTACAAACAGATCTTCCTGCCAAGTCCCCCCGTACAGAACTCGCCAGCTAGCCAACCTCTTACCAGGCTACTTTGATGAGTCGGGAAAGAGAACCAGAGGGCGGAAAACAGGCCCGGAAACACCTGCTCTCTCTTCTCACTTCAACCTGCCTGACGCTGGCCTAGTCTTCTACTGTGGCTCTTCTGCTTACCCACGTTCACCCATCGATACGAACTGGACCAGAGCGTGCACCCTGGTCTCTCCCCAACGATATTAACCTAATTCCAGAAGATCAGCCTTGCCAGTCCCTTTAACGGCAGAACAATCTTACCACACAAAGAGGGCAATCCAAACGATACCCCTCCTGGCAGCCTTGGGAATTCCTACAGGGACAGGCAGGGGGGCAGAAGGCATGGCTACGTCCCTTCCCTGTTTTAAAATTCTTCCCTCTGACCTCCAACGAGGCTTGAATGAAACATCCCAAAGTCTCTTGCAGATTCAAGAGCTACTTGGTTCCCTGGCTGCAGTAACCTTCCAAAACCGAAGGGGCCTCAACTTTCTCACAGCAGAGAATGGGGGTGCCTGCCTCTTTCTAGAAGAGGAATGACAACCAATCAGGCCTTGTGAGAGATGCAGCCAAAAAATGAGCCGCAAGGGCCTCAAACGTAAGACAGAATCTGAATCCTAGGACGTAATGCTGAATCCTAGGGCCGATGGTCACAGCGCTCATCACGTTCAGCCCGGGGCCTCCCCCTGGTGGCCGCTATTGCAACTCTTCTCTTAGTTTCTGCAGAAACAGATTGAACACACCTCGTTCCTCTAGAAGATGGGGTGTTCATGCCTGCTCCTGGAGGGGCCGCACCCCTCCCCATCCCGTGAAAGACAACGCCCCTTCTTGCAGGAGCAGCTAACCCTACCCCCATCACTTTTCCGCACACACACACACAGGCTGGAGATGTACGGTCACACTCGGTAAGGCTCTTCTGGGCACCACCTGGGGTTGCTCCAAGCCTGCCAAGGACCAAGGCTAGACCTCCACAGACCTGGCCTTGGTCGGAGCCCACAGCCCAGGTCTGCTACCTCCTGTGAGGAGGACCGAGAGGCCGAATTCCCCGGGGATGGAACTAAGAAAACCACACAATGTTTCCTGCGCCAGAATGTGCATATCCCACTGTGCCTAACTCCCTGGTATATACAGTCTCCCAGAGTTGCCCTCAGGGAGAAAGCCCCCTCAGGGCCGGCAGGTGACATAGTGGTTAATGTGCTAGACTCCCACATCGCCAAAAACGGATCAAGTCCCGAACCTGGCAACTAGCTTTCTCAGTTTCCCTCTCTCTGGTCAAATTAAATAATAATAAAAAGTTTAAAAACATTTTTTTAAAAGAACCCTCCTGGGACTAGCAGATGGCGTAATGGTTACATCAATGGACTCCCACGTAATCGACCAAGATCGAGTCCCGGACCTGGTGGCTTAAAACACTCATGCCAGACACGTGTGCCTGTGTGCCCAAAATCCTGAGAGGAGAATAAAGGAGAAGGGATTGAGGTGTGGCCATTTCTCCAGGGGATGATTTCCAACTTTCTATCTCTCCAGCGAGCACATGTACCCTATAGCAAAAAATCTCTCAAAAGAAAAAAAAAAAAAAAAAAAAAAAAAAAAAGAACCTGCTCTTTCCTAGCAGGTGGCCTGAAACATCTCTGGCTTCAAAACCCCACATGCTTTTCCTCAAAAAAAAAAAAAAAACAACTTTTTTTCCTTGAGATAATGCCTCCTGAGTGTTACTCTGAACTGTGACAGTATCAAAATAGTTCATAGAAAATTAATTAATAACTACTTTTCCTTTTTCTAAAACAAACAAACAAAAAACATTTAATTCCATTTGTTATTACAATTTTTAAAATTTGACCAGAGAGACCGTGAGAGAAAGGGAAAGTGAGAAAGCAAGCCGTCAGGTCTGTGACTCCAACCACAGTTGGCCATGTGGGACTCCATAGCCTTTAACCAGCAGGCCACTGTCGGCACCACCCCCCCTTTTTTTTTAAGAGAGATTTTTGCTACAGAGGACATGTGCTCACCAGAGAGACAGACAGACAGCGAGAAATCACCCCCGTGGGGGGAATGGCCCCTTTTTCTCCTCCATTCTCATCCCAGAACCCTGTGTACACACATGCTTGGCATGAGTTTCAAGCTGCTGGGTATGGGATTTGAATCACAATCAACTACATGGGAGTCCAGTGATGTAACCACTACTCCATCTGTTGATTCCAATAACTACCTTTTTCTTTTGATTTGCAGATAATCAAGACATAATAGTATTGGGACCAGCAGTTAGCGTAATGGCTATGTCGCTGGACTCCCACGTAGTCGACCGCGGTTCGAGTCCCGGACCTGGTGGCTTAAAACTCACACTGGGCGCGTGTGCGTGCGTGCCCAAGATCCTGAGAGGAGAATGGAGAAGGGATTGCGGCGTGGCCATCCCCCCTGGGGGGGTGATTTCTCGCTTTCTATCTCTCTGTCTCTCTCTGTCTGTCTGGCGAGCGCATGCACCCTATAGCAAAAACCTCTCAAAAAAAAAAAAAAAAAAGACATAATAGTTTTAAAAATAAATTGATAACTTGCATACTTATAAACAAGCTACTTGGATAAGTTGAGAGCTTAAAGTCATCAGAAATTAAGAAATAGATACTCAAAATATTTGAGATATCATCTTTTGAGAGATATTTTTGCTGTAGGGCTCATGTGCTTGCTGGAGAGCGAAAAATAAGACAGAAAGTGAGAAATCACTCCCCGGGAGGGATGGCCATGCTGCAAGCTCTTCTCCATTCTCCTTTCTGGATTTTGGGCACGCACATGCTCCCGGCATGAGTTTCAAGCCTCTGGGTTCAGGATTCAAACCGTGGCAAACCAAGTGGGAGTCCAGTGACACAACCATTAGGCCATCTGCTTATCCCGAGGTTTTGTTGTTGTTTTAAGAATTATTTAATTCCATTTGTTATTATTTTAAAATTTGATCAGAGAGAGAGAGAGAGAGAAAGGAAAGTGAGAAAGCAAGTCACCAGGTTGGGGACTTGAACCACCATCGGCCATGTGGGAATCCAGTGCCTTTACCCACCATGCCACCCACCAGCCCCTCCTTTATTTCTTTAAAAAAAAATTTATTTTTAAGTTTTGTTTGTTTGTTTGTTTGTTTTTTGTTTTGTTTTGTTTTGTTTTGTTTGCCACAGGGTGTATAAACCCATCAGAGAGATAGAGGGAAAATAAGAAATCACCCTCCAGGGGGAGTGACACAATAATCCCTCCTTTTCCATTCTCCCCAGTTTTTCAGGCTCAAACCGCATAGTCTGCCATCCAAGATCCAACCACTTAAACACTATGCCACCTGCTGCTCTATTTTGGGTTTTTACATTTTATAAAAACAAAAGATATTCGGGACCAGCAGTTGGCATGATGGCTATGTTGCTGGACTCTCATGTAATTGACTGTGGTTTGAGTCCCAGACCCAGTGGCTTAAACTCACACCGGGTGCATGTGTGTGCATGTCCAAGATCCCAAAAGGAGAACGATGGAGGAGAAGGGATTGCGGCGTGGCCATCCCCCTGGGGGGGAGGGATTTCTCCCTTTCTGTCTGCCATCTTTCTGGCAAGCACACGTGCCCTATAGCAAAAACCTCTCCCAAGAAAATAAAGATACACACACATATATATATATACACGTATATAGTCTGTTAAGATTGTTCTGCTCCTGGGACCAGCAGATGGTGTAATGGTTACGTCGCTGGTCTCCCACGATCTTTTGATATGACTTCAATTAAAAATTACTTGCCTCCTGAGAATTAAAGTTACTAGGTGTTACAAATTTGGGGGACCAGCAGATGGCATAATGATTTCATTGCTGGGTTCCCACGTAGTGGACCACTGTTCAAGTCCCAGACCTGACAGCATAAAACTCACAGGCGCATGTGCGTGCACATCCAAAATCCTAAGAGGAGAATGGAGGACTGCGGCATGGCTACAAGTGATTTCTTGCTTTCTGGAGCACATGTGCCCTATTGCAAAAATCTCTCTTAAAAAAAAAAAAAAAAAGAATCACAAATTGTGATTATTATATACATACGAGATTAGAGAAAATTAAAGTTTTTTTTTAAGAATTATTTTATTTCATTTTACTTATTTATTTAAATTTGACCAGAGAGGGACAGAGCGAGAGTGTTAGAGAGACAGTGAGAAAGCAAGCTGCCAGGTCTTGGACTTGAACTGCAGATGACCATGTAGGAGTCCAACGTCCTTAACCACCATGCCACCTGCTGGCCCTAAGGTTTGTTTTTAATAAGATAAATAAGCAAGATGTAACAATGTATTCTTTTATTTTAAAAAAATTGTTTTTGTCTAAATTAGAGTTAAGGTTCTTTCTTTTTTCTTTTTTTTTTTGGAGAGGCTTTTGCTATAGGGCGCGTGCGCTCGCCAGACAGACAGAGACATAGAGACAGAAAGCGAGAAATCACCCCCCAGGGGGGATGGCCACGCCGCAACCCCTTCTCCTCCTTTCTCCTCTCGGGATCTTGGGCACGCACGCACACGTGCCCGGCATGAGTTTTAAGCCACCGGGTCCGGGACGCGAACCGTGGTCGACTACGTGGGAGTCCAGCGACATAGCCATTACGTTAACTGCTGGTTCCCAGTTTTTTCTAAAAATGAACTTCTGGGACCAGCAGGTGGCGTGGTGGTTAAGGCACTGGACACTCCAATACGGCCAACGGTGGTTCGAATCCTGGACCTGGTGGCTTGCTTGCTCACTTTCTCTCTCTCTCTCTGTGTCTCTCTCTGGTCAATTAAAATGAATGAATGAATAAATAAAATTAAATAATTCTTTTAAAAAATTTAAAAAATAAAAATGAACTTCTAATAAAGAAAAAAAGGTAAAAATATAGAAAAGAGTCATAAAAAGGAAACTATAGGAGTAAAGGTGTATTTTTGTATTCTTTCTTTCTTTTTTTTTTTTTTTGAGAGGTTTTTGCTAAAGGGTGCGTGCGCTCACCAGAGACACAGAGAGAGACAGAGAGACAGAAAGCGAGAAATCACCCCCCAAGGGGGATGGCCACACTGCAATCGCTTCTCCTCCATTCTCCTCTCGGGATCTTGGGCACGCACGCACATGCGCCCGGTGTGAGTTTTAAGCCACCAGGTCTAGGACTCAAACCACGGTCGACTATGTGGGAGTCCAGCGACATAGCCATTACGCTAACTGCTGGTCCCCTGAAGGTGTATTTTTGGTAAGAAAAGTTCAAAGGAAAAGTTTTGGTATAAAAAAGAATTTTGGTATTAGCAGATGACTTAATAGTTGCGTCACTGGACCCCCATAGTTGACCGACCGCAGTTTGTGTCCAGGATCCAGTAACTTAAACATGTGGTGTGGGGGGAAGGCAGCAGCAGTGGTATGGTAGTTAAGGGCACTAGACTCCCGCATGGCCGACTGAGGTTCGAGTCCCGGACCTGGTGGCTTCTTTCTCACTCCCCCCAACTCTCCCCTTGTCAAAATATAATTATTTTATTTTACTTTATTTTATTTTAAAGTGTGCTTGTTAGGACTAGCAGATGGCATAATGGTTACGCTGCTGGACTCCCACACAGTAATTTCTTTTAAAAAAAAAAAAAACAAAAAACAAAAGAAACCACACCAGGGAGCCAGCAGGGGGTGTGCTGGTTAAGGGCACTGGAGTTATACATGGCCAACAGGGTTCGAGCCCCAGACCTGGCAGCTTGCTTTCTCACTCCCCGCCCGCACTCACTCTGTCCCTCTCTGATGAAATTAAAATAAAGTTAAATAAAATAGTTATTTAAAACAAACACATGCCATGTGCATGTGTGCCCAAAATCCCAAGAGGAGAACGGAGAAGAGACTGCGGTGTGACCAATTTCTCGCTTTCTGTCTCTCTGACAAGCGCAGGCTCCCTATAGCAAAAATCTCTCTTAAAGAATTTTGTATGGGGGCCGGCTTTGTCCCACATGGCTGGTTCAAGTCTCAAACTTCCTCTATCTCTCTCTCTGTCTTTCTGATCAAACTGGGTTAAATAAAAAATAATTCTTTAAATAAAAAAAAAAGTTAAAATTTAAAAAAAAAAAAGAATTTTGTATGGTAAAAATTTTCTTAGGGACCAGGTGGTGATGTAGCAGTTAAGGAACTGAACTCCCATGTGTTTGAATGCAGTTTGAGCCCCACACCCGACAGCTTGAAACTCATGCTGGGGACAAGTCTGTCACTCCAGGAAGCACACATGCCCTATAGCAAAAAAAAAAAAAAAAAAGAGGGAAAGAGAGAGAGGAAAAGTAAGAAAACAAATCGCTTGGTCCAGGACTTTGAACTGTGGTCGGCAATGTGGGAGTCCAGTGCCTTTAACCACCACACCACCTGCCAGCCCCTTATTTGTCGTGATTTTCAAGTCACTGGGTCTGGGACTTGGACTTCGATTGGCCACGTGGGAATCTAGCACCTTAACCACAATGCCACCTGGCCACGGAAGTTTTTTGTTTTTTTTTTGTTTCATTTTTTAGAGAGATTTTTGCTAGAGGGCATGTGCACTCACAGAGAGACAGAAAGCAAGAAATCACCTCTCAGTGGGAATGGCCACGCTGTAATCCCTTCTCCAGTCTCCTCTCAGGATTTGGGACACATATGCGCACATACCTGATGTGAGTTTTAAGCCATGGGATCTGGGATTTGAACTGCGGTCAATTATGTGGGAGTCCAGAGATGTAACCATTATGCCATCTGCTGGTCTGTCAAAGTTTTTTTTTTAATAAGTGACAAGTGAGCTAAAGTTCTGTTTTAGAGGTCTTTGCTTTAGGGCACACGTGCTTGCCAGAGAGAGAGAGACACAGGGAGACAAGGAAAGGGAAAGTGACAAATCACCCCCTGATGGGGATGGCCACGCTGTAGCCTCTTCTTCTCCATTCTGCTTTCGGGGTCCGGGGCATGCACGCACACATGCCCAGTGTTTTTCAAGCCATCAGGTCTGGGACTTGAAGTGTGGTCAGCCACCTGGGAGTGGCTCAACCACTATGCCACCTGCTGGCCCCTAACCCTTGAATTTCCAAACCCACCTATAAGCCGAGCACCCCCACAACTCTCCTACTCACCCACCGTGCTTCCAGGTAGCCTGCCTTTTTGGGCCCAGCCTATGCAAGGCCTCATGCTGATTCACAAACTGATTTGTGCCACCTGGTCTCAGAACTAAAAAGAACCCTGTACCTGAGCACCCAGAAACTGCTTTTGTGTTTTCCTCAAGCTGGTCACTTGATACTCCATAGAATAAACCGTTTCAATTATAAACCGTTTCAATGATTTCCTACAGCACTTTGGTTATTTCTGCCAACAAGCATCCAAATTTCCCTACCCCTTCCACCGGCTCCTGGGGACAGAAACCTGCCCTGCCCAGACATCTCCAGCGACTTGTGGTAGCTTCCATTCCCCTTGACATTCCAGGCCACCCTTTAAGTTCCTTACTGGACCTTCCTCTCTGTCATCATTCTTTCCTTTCTGCTGCTAAATTACACCTCCACACAGAGGGAGTCCAACCACTATACCACCTGTCGGCCCCCTGGGTTGACCCCCTGGGAGCTGTCTTGTTTTGTTTTTTAATTCTGCCAGAGGGTGCACTCCCCTGTGAAAGAGAACCCCCCATTGGACATGGTCATGCTGCAATCCCTTCTCCATCTCTCCCTCCTTTAGAGGTTTTGGGCACCAATGCGTGTGTGCCTCCTGTGTCTTTCAAGCCACTGGGACCAGGACTCAAAGCATGCAGTCAGCCACGCAGAATCAACCTGTAACCACCATGCCAAGGACTGGTGCCGTGCCAGCGTTTGATATACTTTCAAGCGTACTCATTTAATTCTCACAACAGCCCTCCAGGTTATATGACAACACCCCCATTTTCTCCCTGGGACAACTGAGGCGCAGAGAGATTAAGTACCAGGCCCGGGTTCACAGGGACAATGGGACGATTCGAAACCACGAAGTCTGGCTTGATAAAACCACACTGCAACCAGTATGCCAAACTTCAGGCCTCAGATTCCTTCTAGACCTTAAGCGAGGATGCCCTTGGGCTGTTCCCAGGGGTTCTAGAGCCCGGCTGCCCTGCCAGGCCCACCACACAAGAATACTGGTCGTTGGAGAGTTGTTCAAGGCCCTGGCGACCTAGGAGCCCCAGGCACAGAGAAGACCACAGCTGCTCCTGCCCCGCCGCACCTGGACTCCCTCCCCCCCACCCCCCCCCCCCCCCCACCCCCCCCCCACCCCCCCGGCTGTGGGCTCTGCCCTCGCGAGCGAACCTCTTCCCTAGGTCACGTCTGGGCGGCACCAGCATCCTCCCCGTGGCCGCCCGGTGTCCACTCCATGACACAAGACATGGCCTGTCGCGGCCCGTCTCCGCGGCTGGACTTCCGCCCACCCCTTAGGCTCCTTTGGGGAGTAAACAGACGGCCCGCCGTCGGTCCAGAGGGACTGGGGTGGGAGGGTTGGTGGTGGGCCCAGTAACAGGACAGAAACCGGCAGGGGCAGTCTACACGTGTGAGGGTGGAGGCAAGGGACGTTTGAAAGTCCTGAAGAAGGGGCTGACGAGGAGGGGACACGGTAAACGGAGGCCTGGCCGGGCCACCGCCAAAACTAGGGGAGTAGGAGGGTAGACAGGACCGCGACCTCGTCTGGGGAAGCGCTGGATCACTCACCACTCACACACACCGAGTGCCAGCCACCTGCCGCCACCTCCGCCATGGGGACGCCCTGCAACGCCTCCAGCAGCCGCGGCTCCAGCTCCGCCTCGAGGACCCCATGGCCCAGCTGTCCATGCCTGAGCAGGGGCGCCTTAAGTCACGTCAAGGGCCCCTCCACCTGCCTCTAAACGCGCTCACCGCGTCTGCGGCCCCGCCCCATGCGCGCGGCCCCGCCCAAGCACGTGGCCCTGCCCAAGCACGTGGCCCCGCCCAAGCACGTGGCCCTGCCCAAGCAGGCGGCCCCGCCCCCACGCACGCGGCCCCGCCCCCTGAACGCGGCCCCGCCCGCACT
This sequence comes from Tupaia tana, assembly GCA_026018925.1. Lineage (NCBI taxonomy): Eukaryota > Metazoa > Chordata > Mammalia > Scandentia > Tupaiidae > Tupaia > Tupaia tana. The sequence continues at coordinate 8,947,891 of JAKSZU010000028.1, read as the reverse complement.
CACCTGCCCTGGCCCCAGGAGAACACCTGGCCCACCCCGTCCAGCAGCAGTGCGTGCTCGGCGCCCAGCACTAGCCGGCGCGCCCGCAGTTCCGGGGCCAGAGGCCGGTAGAAGGGTGGACTCGGGCTCACGTAGGCGCGGGCGCCGGGCAGCAGGGGTAGCTGGGCCGGCTTGGCCTCACCGCCCGGTTCCTCTTTCCTCTCGGCCTCTGGCGACACGTTCTGGGTCCACAGCGGCTCCCCTCGCAGCGCCGAGCCGGGCGCCCATACCTGCAGCTCCGCCCCGGGGCCCGGCCCGTCGCGCAGCACCACAAGGAGCCCCTCCGAGGCCCACGCGTCCCTGCAGCCGCTCGCCTCGCCGCTCACGGAACCGGACAGCTCCACGCGACCTCCACCTGCGGGGGCGGAGATGGCAATAGAGCCGAGAACCCGCGACAGAACTGGGGGGGGGACCACTCTAAACTGGGGTGGGGTGGCCAGGATGGAAGGCGAGGGCAGTTCTTGGGCAGTAGGACCCACCAGGGATCTGGGATAGTGGCCAGAATGCAGAGGGGCAGGCTATCCCGGGGCGGGGCTGGGATTGGGACCCGCGGGGGCGCTCACCGCTCACGAGGGCGGTGTAGCTCCAGCTGGCGCTCACGCGGCAGACGTCGACGCCCGCCCGCACGGGCTCGGGGCTGTGCACTTGGCGCCGGTGCCCGGAGCCCAGCTCCTGCCCGAAACCGCAGAAACCGAAGCCGAACCAGGCGCCGGGCAACTCTTCGGCCATGCCTGGGCAGCGCCCTCTGCAGGCTGCCACCTGGCTGGGTGACCGCAGGACCGAGCTCGAACCTGCGGAGATTCTTGCAGCTAGCCTCTTGAGGGAAACGGGCAAATCTTGGGTTTTCAAGGGCTGCTCTGTAAGATGGGGAGAATACACCCTCCCTGAACACAGACTCAAATGACGTCCTCGCGCAAACTCTGGCTGAGCCGAAGCCTTGGCTAACAGCCTACCAGATTTAGAAAGATCCTGAACTGTGTGAGTGGCCTGGTGGTTGAGACACTGGACTCCCACCTGGTTAACCACAGTTCTAAGCACCAAGTGGCCTCTCCCTGGGACTCTAACTTCCCGGCAATGTAATCTTGGAAGGCAGAATTGGCCACATTTTGCAAAGAAAAATCGCACACAATCACACAGCCAGGACGGAGAGGGCGAGGGCGCCACACACACTGCTCTTCCTACCCGACAGGGGAAAGCAGTAGAGCGTTTGGCGGGCGGTGTCTACAAGCTGGAGTTCACGTGTGCTTCTGCAGCCTGGTAGGGCACGTAGTATTGAAGCAGGCGCGACTCTATCTTGGAGGAGCGCCTCTGTTATAAATTGTTACATTCCTATGACTAGAAACTTGCCCTCTCTTTTGCCCAAGAGCAAATAGAGTGATTAGCATTCCTATTGTCTTTAAAACCCACTCCTTCTAGTTGCCTTAAGATAAAATCTTGTTACCGGACCTTGCCTGGAGCCATGGAGACCATTGAGATGCCATTGTGTTTAAGCAGAGATGGAACTTACCCTTAGGAATGATTAACCTGCTAGTTCTGCTTCTGTAATGCGCTTTTACTTCTACCCTTCCAACCCACCACACCTTTGTCGGTGTGATCTTTGCCTTTATAAGCATCTTTATAAACACTTTTCCTTTCACTCAGGGCTGCCAGGTTTTGAGACAGGAGTCCCCCCACGCCCCATGCCGCTGGCTTAATCAATAAACTCCAATAAATTTGGCTGTCTGGATGTCCTCTTTTCGCTGATTAGACTATAACAGTATTAATTTACTAAAATGACCACTGGATGTCTCAGCTTTTAGGGATCTACAGAGACTCAATGTCACCTAGACCTCATCTAGTCTTTTATTCGTTCAACAAACATTTTTAATAAGCCCTTGCTGGGGACCAGCTAGAACAAAGGCTGGCTGCCCCCAAAGGGCCACGCTTAAATGGGCAGGCACGCACTCTGGTGGTTACAACAGCAACACCACTTCCGTGGGGCACGTTCGGCTTGATCAGAATTTCACAGGCACCTTAATGCCTCTGAAGTCAGACCTCCGGTCTCTTCCTGTGATCACAGCTCCTGGGCTACCTCTTGCGTGTCCATTCCCAACCCAAGGGGCCTTTCTTGCGTGTCCACTCCCAACCCAAGGGGCCCTCTTGATGCTGACCCTGTACCCGCCACCTCTCCAGGCAAGTTCTTCCAGGGGACAGTCTCGGGAAACGCTAGGGCGCTGAGTGGCTGCCTCCGGAACTGACAGCAGCCAGGAAGAGGTTTGAAGAGCCGCGCGCCAGACAAGACGGACGACCATTGGCTGCAGCAACAGCCTCGAGCCAATCGCTGGCGAGGGCCGTGACGTCAGCGCCAGGGGCGCGGCGGCCACAGGGATGTGCTCACCTCTCTGCAGCTGCCGGTCGGGTCCAAGCTGGACCCCAGCTGGTCCCGAGGCTTACGCTGAGCAGGACTGCGGCCGCGTCTGTGAATTGAGCCGGAAGCGATGGTTGTGGCCCCCAGGCCCACGTTACTTAGGTAGTGTGTTAGTTGGGCCGTATGAACCCGCCGCGGTGGAGCTGCGGAACTCGGATAGACCCACTGGAGGAACGGACACCCACAGACGGGCGAACCCTGTCATGCCGCAGTAAGGGATCTAGGCTTCTCGCTACTGCACAGGCGCAGGATTGATGACCGAGCAGGAAGCAGCCTTGCACGCTGGCCCTACGTCTCGCTGATTGGCTGACTACCCGTCACTTGTCTCTGTTGAGCCAATGAACTTCAAGCTGGGCTCGCAGGGCGGAAACAGGATCTGGGACGGCCCGCCGCTGGCAGGTGGGAAACTTGTCCAGCCATTCAGACCATTCCTGCGACCCGGCTCAGCATCTGGACTGGAGGGCCTAGTTTTTCCTGGGTGAGAAGCTAATGTCCTGGCGACATACTGGCCCCAAATCTCAAGCACCAAGAACTCACAAGATGAAAGCATCGAAGGGCCAACAAATAGGAGTGTGTGCCTTAAACCATTATCCCATGAAACTGGATAGCTTAACATCTTTCTAGGCCTACCTTTGGTCTTTCCAATAGGATTAAGAAGCAACTCAGTAAGCCCTGGGGTAAGGAATCTATTGGATTCCTTGCCTAGAGGTCTCTGATAAACCCTTACCCACGCCCAGCGCTTGCTCAAGACCCCCGCTGGACACCGTCCCACTGCCCACAACAGGCCACATGCTTGTGTTCACACACTTTATTAGTGTCAAGGGCAGTCCTACTAGCAGACTTGAGTGATGCTCACGGCTGGTGAGGCTGCTGGTGTGCCCTTCATGATACCCCTAAATCCACCGGCTGAGTTGAAACAGCACTTTCCGGATCCCAGCTGACTACAGTAGTACAGAAAAGGGGCCCTTCTGAGAGCGGCTGGAGCGGTGCTAGCCGAGCAAGGCTATGTGACTGAACGTGCTCCTGACTCAGAAGAGGACATCACAGGGCAGCCAGGCAGGAGAGGCCTCCCGGGCCCCCTCCAGCCGAGGTTGCTTCTGTCCTCACTCCCAGTGCTGCAGTGGGTGGCATGTGCATGAGCCTCGGGCCCAGGGGCCACCCCTCACTCCCCATCACGGTTGGGCTGGATGAGCCCATATTCCACCGCTTTCCCCAGACAGGCTGCAGCAGCTCTTGTGACAGGGCCCTCCTCGCCCTTAGCCAGCACTGACAGGATCTCCAGCACCTCGCTCTCCATCAGGGTACCAGCGACCTCCCTCGAGGCCTCTACCATGTTCAACACCACCACAGTCCCCCGGTGCTGCAGCTCCTGATTGGGGCTCAGAAGCAGGGCCTGCAGGATCTCCAGCCAGTGAGTGGTCTGTGGGAACAAGAGCAGGTGTGACCATCGAGCAACAGACTCAACCTCCACGGGGCACACATCCACACACCATAACACCTCCCTCAACCACTGCCATGCTGGGAGATCCTGGATCAGCCCTCCTCCCCCCCAAAGAGGCACTGACCACTTCAGGGATGCGGCTGCAGAGCGAGGGCCGCATGCAGGTGAGCATGGCCAGGCCCCCAGCAGCGGCCCGCCGTAGCAGCTCATCCTCCTCTCCGCTATACAGCACCAGCAGCTTCAGCCGGTCATTGCCTGGGGCCTCAAAGAGGTCCTGTACCTGTGGCCAGATGGGGGCATGGCTGAGTCAGCCAGATGCAAAGCCCAGCCAGGCACAGGTACCTCTACCTCTAGGTCTGTCGTTACCACCTGGAGCAACTCTCACCTCCTTGCTCATGGCCAAGTTACACATGCACTCTGTGGCTGCCCTCCGGATCATCTCATGCTCCTCAAACATGTAGCCCTCAATCATGGGCACAGCCTTCTCCTTCAAGATCTTCTGTCTGCAGGGTCAGAGGTGGGAGAGTCTGCCTCACCAGAGTGTCTACATCCATCTTAACCCTGCTCTCCCACCCCTGCACAATCAAGCCCTGGTCTGACGACTTCCCTTGGCAATGTGCAAGGAGGTACCCTCTGCACCAGGTAGGGATGGCAGTGGTTTCTGGCCTTCTAACTAGGTCTAAAAATTAGCCCCGGACTGTGAAAAGTGCTCAAAACTAGGAGGTTAGAGACCGGGTAAAGGCGATGCTAACCCTTAACATTTGAGCACTTACCAGGCACTTGGACTGTCATACTGAACCCTCACCATGACCTTAATGTGAAGGTGTGATTATCATTACCATGCTGCAGAGAAGGACACTGGGGCTGAGCAGTGAGTAATGAACTTAAGGTCACAGCCAGCAGTAATGGCCAACCCATATGACAGTATATGCTAGAGACCAGGCCCCTGGAAACGGAGTACTTTGACATGTATCTTCTCATTTCAGTTCTCACCACTACTCTATGAGACGGGTACTGGAATCCCCATTTCACACAGGGGGACGCTGAGACAGACTGCTTAAGTAATTTGCTGCACATCAGTAACTAAGTAACTTGCTTGAGGCTCTACATTAGTTACTAGCAAAGCCGGGATTTGAACCCCAGGCAGTCTGTCTAAGGAACCTGTAAGTACCCCATAACACCTTGCTGTCTCTCCTGGTCTGTCTCAGTGCCCACAAGTGTTTTGCAGACTGTACTGCGCTGATAATCCAAATCCTGACGCCTGTCCCAGACCCCATCTCCCCAGGACCTCACCGGAGCCTCTCGCTGATCCCTGCCAGGTTCGTCAGGGCCATGAGCGCCTCGAAGTTCTGCAGGCCTGAGCAGTTGAGGTGCAACAGGGAGACAAGGGGCCGGACCACCTCGTAGATCTGTGATGTGCAGCCACCTGTCAGGGCTGCTCACAACAGCAGACTCCTCCAGGACAATTCCACCCGCTGAGAGGTTGCCACTCCCGAAGGCTGCCCTCCCCACCCAAGGATCAGCAAAGCTGCCACTTGCTGCTCGTCCCAGTGAGGAGCTGCAGCCCAGACCAGAGGCTGTCAGGGCCCAGTGAGGGGTGGGGGAGAGACCAGGTCTGGGGCAAGAAGACACGCACCCGCTCGCCGGGGAAGGTCATCTCTGGGTTGGAGGTGATGGTGAGCTTGGCGAGAGCCTGGGCTGCCTTCGTCTGCCCAACCTCAGTGCCCTCCAGGGCCAGAGGAAGCAGCGCCTGCAAGACAGCCTATCAGTGCCCTGGGGTACCTGAGGCCCTGCTGTGCCACCTCATCCTGCTAGGGGTGAGGGTCTCCACTCACACCCTCTTCCTGCCTGAGGGCTCTCAGCAAGCTACCCCAACACTGCCCTAGACACCTATGAGGACTCCCCAGGGACCGTGTGGGGCCTAGGGCTGTGGAGACCATGAGATGAGGGCAAAGGAGGCACATCTGGACCTTAACAGGCACAGAGCACCAGGGTCCCCGAGGTGCCAGCCCAAGGCCTGGACCTCGCACAACAGGAAGTCGTTCCTGCTGGTCATTAATTATCCCTTCGCGTCTCACAGCCAACGCCAAGCTCGGATGTGGCAGCCACTGAGTCACATTTTATAGGTCAGTGGAGTCTGGACACTGGCTTACCTTGCCACCTCCCTGAGCGACCACAGTTCCACGGTCTTCCGCCTGTTCCACCAAAGCCAGGAAGACCCTGAGGGGAGAAGACCAGGGCTCTGGCAGGCCCATGCCATGCTCCTGGGTGGTGGCCCCAAGCTCTGAGAGGTCCAGGCACCAGAACCTGTGCCCTCTGAACTCACACGGGCAGCCCAAGGCTCAGGGACTGGCCCTACCCGGGCAGTCTCACCTGGAGAGCAGCTCTCGGCAGGAGTTCGTGAGCACCGGGCTCTCGGTCTTCACCATGCACGTCATAGCCGACACCACGCCGGCTGCCAGCAGCTTCTTCACCCGAGCCCGCACGAAGCTGGGTTTGTCCTGAGGAAAGAGGCAGCTTAGCTAAGAGGCTGTGGCTGCTAGACAAGGTGAGGGACCCTCTCACCGTAGAGACTGCAGAACTTGGTAATGGCAGCCAAAACAATGAGAAGAAACAGGCTATGCTGGAAGGCTCTCTCAACCCGGATGCCCTGGGTTGCCTGGTGCCAGGGACGGGGACCCTCACCTTAGGGTGCTGCTCGGGCACGTGCTGCTTGGCATACTTGGCCAGCTCCACCATCTTGGGGTCAGGCTCCTCGTAGTCGTAGCTGTTGGTACAGTTCACCAGCGCCGAGGCCACCGCAAACAGCACCGACCTCTCCTCGGACTGCCCGGAGCAGAAGAACATAAGATGGCCATCCCATGGGCCAGAGTGGCACCGGGACAAATGCTGTCCAGGCCCCGGCCCAGGTCTACCCCCAGCTGGACCACCTGTGCCAGGATGACTCTGGGAGCTCCCAAACTTGACCTCCCCACCTCCTCCAAAAGTCTTCCATCCTGACACCGTGGGTATGGGCCAGTGAGCCCATGCACATGGCAGCCACGCAGGCTACAAGCCCTTCCTCCTGGAGTCACAAGAACCACTGGCAAAGACCTGCCATGCAGGCTCGGAAGGCTCAGTCCTAGCCAGTGTTCCCAGGACGACAGCGGGAACCCCTGGAGCTACCTGGCTGAGCCGGAACAGGGCCTTCAGAGCAGCCTCGTCTTCCACGAACTCTTCCTTCACGTCGGCATCGAAGGTGAGGTAAGCCAGGCCCTCCACCGCCCAGCGCCGCGTCCCCGCATCGATCTGGTCGTTGCACAGCCACCTGGGGACACACAGGGCAGGGGACGGCCATCAGAACAGGGGGATGGGAAGGGACACAGCAGGACCAAGGGGAATAGCCAGGGACCTCAGCGTCCCTCCAACATGCAGACATAGCCCATGTGCCAGGACACAGCAGGGGCTGCCTGGGGGAGAGCCCGACAGAGAGGAGGCCGCCCCCCTCCACCTAGACCCTCCTCTCTTGAAGTCTGCCCCATAGGTGGGAGCCGCAGCTACACCAAACCACTCACTTTCGACACTGCTTGGCCAGTTTGACAGTGGAGCCTTCAGCAAACTGCTTCATACTGAAGTCAGTCCCTCCGGCTGAGCCAAGCTTACAGAGTCCCTGGAGGAAAGGGATGAGACCAGCTGCTGTCCGCTGGGGACCTGGCTCGGGCTCTCTCCCTGGTACTCTGGCACACACATAAATGCACACCCTCCCTGCCAGGCAGCAAAGTTAACGGCTGGATAGCCACGTGGTGTGGCATCTGGTAGAGACTGCCACATCCGGCACTGTACTGTCCTTCCCAGCCTACACTGAGAATGGCTCTGCCCCCTTCCACATCACACACCTGAGCATGTGTGGGGAGAAGACAGGTGCTTCAGCCAACCCTTATGGGACACAGAAATACAGGACCAAGTGCCCCAGGGGAAGACCAGCTTCAGCGAGGTGCATGGCTGCACAGGGCCATGGAGGGCCAGACCGTCCCCAGACCCGGGGCATCCCTCGCTCCTGGAGATGCCATATGACCCCTGCAAGCCTAGCCTTTCCACCCAGCCCTCTGCCCAGCAGGGGACAGCTTCTGCCACCCTACATGCCCCGGGCTCCTCTCTCCACTTGCCTCACCTTCCTGACCAGACTATCACCCTGTGGGGAGAAACTGGGCCCAGGCTGCGGGCCCCAGACTTTGACCATCCCTATTTTCCTGTACACTGTGTGGGGGTGCACCCTGGGGCAGCAGCCAGGCCAGTACCCCTGCCTGCCCACCCCAGCCGGCCCGCCTCACCACCAGTGCCCGGATGCGGATGCTGTCCTTCTCGCTGCGCTTGTACAAGTCCTTCAGCAGCGAGACGCCGTTGGCCGTGATGAATGAGGCCCGCTTGGCCTTGCCGGCTGCGTGGATCAGGGCCTCCACGGCCACCAGCTGCTCCTCCTCCTGCTCGGAGGCACACAGAGCGATCACACTCTCCATGACACCACTCAGCTCCAAGGCCCGGTTGCCAGCGTCACACGGGCCCTGCAGGAGGCAGGACACCGTCTGGATGGCCCGTAGCTTTCCGGCCAGCCCTTGGCCCTCAAACCAGCTCCTGAGGGGTACAGGTGACAGCTGTCACACCAAGGCCAACAGAAAGAGACCCTCCTGTCCTCCTCTCCCTCCCGTGGCCAGGCACCTGGGCAGAAAGAGCAAGAAAAGCTGCCAACGAGAAGACCAGAGCTGTTTCCAGCCAGCTGACAGCCACTGATTTTCCTTACGCTTCCATTCAGCCCCCTGGACCACGCAACACCTAACACGGGCTACCTCAGTCGTGCCACCCAGCATCTCGTTTCCCACGCTGAGGGCCAGGGGTGACCTGTTCATCTCATAATGTATCGTCAGTCTCTGTGCGTCCTTAGGGGAAAGGCTGTCATGTTTCTCTTCTGTATCAGAACAGACTCACACGTGTTCAGTCACCACAGGGCGTGCTGGTGACACCTGCGGCATTACTGGAAGGTGGGCTTGAGGAAGAACCCCCACTGTGAGGTCACTTTGGAGTAAGAAGTGTCTCACCCCAGCTAGTCCTCCTCAAGGCTATTCTAGCCGTCCCTCCTCGAGGAGACGGGGCTGCTGTGCGGGAACCCTGGCAGGGACGCGGGCAGACCCCCTTACCTGATGTAGCTTTCACAGAGCCGGTGGAAGTTCTCTCTCTCGGCATCACACTTCAGGTCGTCGAAGAGCTTGCTGAGGAGAATGGAGGCGCTCATGCGGCTGTTCGCAGTCACTGTGAGCTCCCCCGGAGGGTCCTGCAAGGAGCCCCCCACCTCCAGAATCTTTTTCAGACCTGAAAAGATACCCCATTTATTTATTTTAACATTTCTCCCTTTAGTTGCTCACCACAGAGAAAGAAAAAGACAAGGAGAAAGCTAGGGCTGGCTGGCGGCGTGGTGGCTGAGGCAGCTGGACCCCACACTGTCAAATATGCGGTTGGAGTCCCGGACCTGGTACAGTCCAGAGGAGAAGGCACTGCAGGGTGACCATCCCCATGGCGGGCACTTTCTCACTTTCCCTTTCTCTTTCTCATTTTATGCTGAGCACACATGCCCTGTAACACCTTAGAAGAAAAAAGGGAGAAAGCACCCCCAATGGGGCATGGTCATGCCACAATCCCTTCTTCAGTTTTTCATCCTGTTGGGATTTTGGGTACACACACACACACACATGTATCTGGCATGTTATTCCAGCTACTGAGGCCAGATTTCGAAGTTAGTCATGTGGTCAGTCATGTGGGATCTGGCTCCCGAGGCACAGTACTTAACTGCTGTGTTATGGGACTGGCCCAGCACCCCCTTTAGACAGTAGGATGACAGCTGCAACCCCGACAGGTAAGGAGGGGCCTCCTGGGAGATGTACAGAAAAGCTAACTGGGAGGCTGGGGCCGGAGAATTGTGACATAGCAAGACCCTGTCAAAATACCTCCTTCTCGGTTCGAGTCCCGGACCCGGTGGCTTAAAATTCACGCCGGGTGCGTGTGTGTAAGTGCCCAGGATCCCGAGAGGAGAATGGAGGAGAAGGGATTGCGGTGTGGCCATCCCCTCTGGGGGGTGATTTCTCGCTTTCTATCTCTCTGTCTGTCTGGCGAGCACACGCGCCTTATAGCAAAAACCTCTCCAAAAAAAAAATACCTCCTTCTTTCTCTCCTCCTCTGCAAGAAAGAAAAATATTTTTTTTTCTCCAAGTCTAGAAGCAATACAATCAGACTCCCATATCCTTGGGTTCTCCATCTGCAGATTCAACCAACCATGGACAACAAAGATTGCTTGCTGACAAGCACCATGTAGTTAGCCTGACAATGGCTGCACATGTACGGAATTTTTTTCTCATCACTATACCCTAACAGGCTACAACAAAGATTTACATAGCACTTGCACGGTATTAGGTGTTACAGAGATCCAGAGAGGACATAAAATATACAGCAGGGTGTGCCAGTTACACGCAAACACCATGCTGTTTTATACAAGGGACTTGGCAGATTTTGGGATCCCTGGTAGGACCCTGGAGCCAATGTCCTGCAGATACGGAGGGATGACAGTACATGCTCACTAAAAACCCTTCAGAAGGAGAACGTTAATCCAGCCTGCTTGCAAGCCTGTGCAATTTGCTGCATGTGCATTTGCACACGTGCATGTCAGAAGGGTCTAACTCAGAGCTCCATAAGGTTAGGACCTTAGGTTAGGCTACGGGATGCACTTCTGTGGACCCTGGCTGGGCACAGTCGTCACTTTTCTTACTGCTCCAGGGGATGAGCAAGCCCCAGTGACCCAAGCACGTTTTCGTAAACTGTTATCACCAACCTTGGTCAATGACCCAGAGGGTGAGGCTGTTGTTGGGGTCCTTAGGAGACTTCCGGGGCACCATTTTAATCAGGAGGGTCAGGGCATTGTCTCGGCCTTGGCCAGAGACCCCCACTTCAGTGAGCAGCTCCAAGAGGTTACTGATGAGGACCTTCAGCTCCCGTGCAGGGTCTGGCAAGATGACATCAGTGGGTTACACAGTGGCCCAGCCCTCCATGACTCTTGAACTTTCCCACAAACCAGGGGGACACGGGTGGGGGCACCAGCATCCTGAGCTCCCGCCCTCCCTTGCGGGCACCTTAGCTGCTTGGAATGCAGAGCGGAACACCGTCGCTGCGCATTCCTGAACTCTGCTGCTGCACATCTAGCCCCAAAAGGTCTGGACCAGCTAGGTCCCATCCCCCACCCGATGTCAGCAACAATGAAGAACCACAGACCTGCTTCTACTCACCCACGATGACGGCACCTTCTTTGCCTCGGAAGCCTTTCTTGACACCTTCCTTGAGGGCATCAAACATCACCTGCAGCAGGTGGCAGGCAGCCAGGGACACGGCCTGGTTTTCCACGCCCAGGATGGAGACCATTCGCCGAGTTCCCAGCACACTCAAGGTTGCCACAGTCTGGGGTGGGAGACGGGACACGAGCCTCTGGGTGATATAGGACAGCTACAGAGACCCCTAACTCTGTGTTAGAGAGTGTGGCCAAGGTGAGAGGACATTTGGGTGGAAATAGCAGCTCAAAGTGAAAACAAAGTGGGTCTGTCTGACAGGAAAGCTGGGATAATTTCAGGAGTCACCCACTACCTCTCCTCTTCTCTCCTCTCCTCTCGTCAGAGAAGACAAGGGATGCTTCCCAGGAAGGAAACACACAGACACGAAGCTGCTGACAACCAGGCCCATAGATGCCTATTTCCTCCCTGAACCAGTCTCTGAGGATCTGTCCATGTGCACATGCATAAATGGGCCTGTATGGCCTTCCCATACCATCTAGAAAATTTTCCAGAAGGCGTGTGCACCAACTAGAAAGAAGAGAGGAGGAGAGGGAGAAAGCAGCCCCCTTGTGACACAGGTCATGCCGCAATCCCTTCTCCATTTCTCCATCCTGTCAGGATGTGTTCTTCAAGTTGCTGGGGCTGGGATTTGAACCATGGCTAGCCGTGTGGAATCTGGTTCCCTTAACCACTAGACTACAGGACCAGTTTCTGTCCACCCCATTTCTAAGCTGGGATGGGCAGAAGGCAGAGGGAAGTGATAGAATTCACATGGCTTTACCATTCTGAGCCCTGGGAGACCCAGAAATATAGCCCAAGCTTGGCCTAAAGAAATGTCATTGAAGGGACCAGCAAATGGCATAATGGTTATGTCACTGGACTCCCACATGGCCAATCGCAGTTCAAGTCCTGGACCCGGCGATTTGAAACACGCCGGGCATGTGTGTGTGTGGGTGTACCCATGATCCCAAGAGGAGGATGGAGGAGAAAGGGTTGCAGCGTGGCCATCCCCTTTGGGGTGGGGGGGGGTAACTTCTCGCTTTCTGTAACTCTGTCTCTCCTATGAGCAGATGTGCCATATAGCAAAAATCTCTCTTTAAAAATTAAAAAAAAGAGAGAGCAATGTCATTAAATATTTCAAGGTTCTACTCCTGACCCAGGATTTTGCGGGCTCCTCTAAAAGCAGCCGTGGGTCAAGTCTCTGTCCTCAGGCCAGAGCATGGACTTCACAGAGGCCCAGGCACGGGTCAGATCCTGCAGCACCGTCAGTGCTGGCACACGGCCGTTTCCACCGAGTTGTGCCGGCGTCAAGCCCTGCATCGGTGGTCACTGCCTCGACAGGGAAGACACTGTGGACAGCATCACAGACCACATCGCCCACGACGAGGGCAGAAAGGCCAGGCTGGACTTCAGAGCGAGGACAGGGGCCCCCTTCTGGGCAACAAGCTTGCTGCTGGGTGCAGGACGGCCAGGCTAACTCACCCAGCAAGTGCTCAGTGCACGGCTGCTGCTCTTCCTGGCTCTACTTCACCACGGTCTCTCCCACCTTTCTTTAGTTTATTTCCTCCATGGGTAACGGAGAGAGAGGAGTCCCCAGCAGGGTCTTTATGCTGCAATCTGCCCCCGGCCTCAGCCAGCCTTGGGTCATAGGCGCGTGTGTGTCTGTATACTCAGGGAGATGTCCAGATGCAAACTGGAACCTTCCACCTAGGTCCATCCCTCACATTGGTCTTTATTGTGTCACTCTTACTTTTCCCACTCTTTTTTTATGTCTTTTTTTTTTTTTTTTTTTTTTTTGAGAGGTTTTTGCTATAGGGCGCGTGTGCTCGCCAGAGAGAGAGAGAGAGAAAGAGAGAAGGTGAGAAAGCACCTCCCAGGGGGGATGGCGATGCCATAATCCCTTCCCCTCCATTTTCCTCTCGGGATCTTGGGCACTCACACACACACGCCCGGTGTGAGTTTAAGCCGCTGGGTCCGGGACTTGAACTGCAGTTGACGACATGGGAGTCCAGCGACATAGCCGTTACGCTAACTGCTGGTTCCTGCCTGAAGTTCTTTATGGAATAAGATGAGAAGAGGACGGAAGTGTGGGTCGGTAGGTGCGAGGACAGACATATTGAAACAGGATTCAGCCCCTCCGCCCCACCTACCCGTGACTGGTGCTCAGAGCAAATTCCGACCAGCGTGCGCAGAGCAGCCAGCATGAGGTCAGGCTCCCCCGTGTCCAGCAAGCGCTGCAAGAGTTGAACCCCATTGCTCCGGAAGATCTTCTCAGCGCCAGCATCCTCCCGGGCCAGCACCACCAGGTTCTGAGAAGCCTGTAAAGGGAAGCACAGTATAGCATGACACTGCATACAACACGGGACAGGCAAGCAGAGGCCCTGAACTGTGGACCTCACTGCTTCCCCTCAGCCGCTGAGTGACCTCGGCCATTAACCTAACCTCTCTGAACTTCAGCTTCCTTCTCTGTAGGTAGAGCACTGAGCGCTGAGAGGAGAGAGAAGAGTCTGCTCTCAGGGTTGACACTCAGAGTTAATGGGGCCCTGGGTCCCCAGTTAAGCCTGAAGGGCAGGGACAGTGTCTTGGTCACCTCTGTACATCCCTGTACACCTCCTGACATAGGCCTGGCCAACGAGGCACATGCAAACACAGGGTCCCTCTCCTGGGTTCACACTAAGACTCCAGGCCTCCAAGCTCCCGTCCAAACCCCGGGAGCCCAGCTTTGTGATCTGAAGACCAACATGCAGCTGACCAGACCAGCAGGGGGCTTCTGGGCCCAACGCTGGGGAACCGGGAGGGCACGATGGATGGCAGCTCTGGCAGGATCAGTCCCCACCTTCTGCTTTTTCTCCGTGCCTTTCTCTTCCGGGTCCAACAGTATCTGAAACATCTGTTCCACCTTGGCATCCGTGGAGGACATGTACCGCACCTACGACAAACCAGCAGGCATGGCAGAAATGGCGTTGGCCAGGCACCCCATCCCCTGTTCTCCACAGCTGCTCCCAGGGCTGCACTCCTGTCTCTGGGAAGCAGTGGCTCAGGTAGCACCTTTCCACCTCGGGCAGGCAGGGACTTGCCTGGCAGCTCCTCCTAAACATCTCACGGCTGTTTTCCTAACTGAGCCACTTCCTGCTGGGCCAGCAGGGGCAGCTCCCATGCTGGTGCAGATGCCCAGGGCAGTGCCTTTCAGAAGGGGAGGCAGCCTGCTCTCAGGGGTGCCATCTACGTCACAGTGACATGAGCATGTGGCCCATGGCACTGAGCTCAGCATTACTGCTCCTACAAGGAAGCTGGCAGACCGTGAGGGAGTTGCTAAGACTCCCTTTAGCTTCGCAATTTTCTCTCTCCTTTATTATTATTTATTTATTTTTTTTTTTTTTTTAAGAGAGATCTTTGCTATAGGCTGTGTGTGCTTGCAAGAAAGACAGATGGAAAATGAAAAATCACCTCCATTCTTCTCTCAGGACTTTGGGCACATATGCCCAGCATGAGTTTTAATCCTCCAGGTCCAGGACTCTAACTGTGGTCAACTATGTAGGAGTCCAGTGACATAACCATTATGTTGGTCCTTATTTAAAAAAAAATTTTTTTAACTTGTTATAGGGTATATGTGCTCACCAGAGAGAATCTGGGGGCAGAGGTGGGGATGAGAAAGCAAGCTGCAGGCCAGCAGGTGGCATGGTGGTTAAGGGTGCTGGACTCCTACATGGCTGACTACAGTTTGAGTCCCAAACCCGACAGCTTGCTTTCTCACTTTCCCTCTCTCCCTCTCTTCCTCCCTCTCACTCATCCTTCTCTGGTCAAATTAAAATAAATAAATAAGGGGAACCAGCAGTTAGCGTAATGGCTATGTCGCTGGACTCCCACATAGTCGACCGCGGTTCACGTCCCGGACCCGGTGGCTTAAAACTCACGCCGGGCGCGTGTGCGTGCATGCCCAAGATCCCGAGAGGAGAATGGAGGAGAAGGGATTGCAGCATGACCATCCCCCCCGGGGGGTGATTTCTCGCTTTCTGTCTCTATGTCTCTGTCTGTCTGGAGAGCGCACGCACCCTATAGCAAAAAAAACCTCTCCAAAAATAAATAAATAAATAAAGTTAAATAAAGACAATTATTTAAAAAAAAAAAAAGAAAGAAAGCCGCTAGGTCTAGGACTAGAACCACAGTTGGGGGAGTTCAGTGCCTTCACCATGCCACCTGCTGGCCCCATCCCTCTCTCTCTCTCTCTCTCTCTCTCTCTCTCTCTCTCTCTCTCGTGGCCATAGGGTATGTGCATTTACCAGAGACAGAGAAAGGAAGAAAGTAACTCCCCAGTGGGGTGTGGTTACTCTGCAATCCTTTCTCCGTCTATCCTTTCGGGATTTGGGGCACATGCACACAGATACCCAGTGTCTTTTTCAAGCTGCCAGGGCTGAGATTTGAACTGCACAGCCAGCCATGTGGGATCTGGCTTCCTTAACCAATCAGCTATAGAGCCGACCCTCCCGAATTCTCTTTTTGACAGTTTTTGAAAATGGTCTGAATCGGAAAGATCGTCCCAGGCTTACTCACCCTCGCCACCCCTGGGTCCTCGGCCCTGAGGGTGGCACAAGCCCAGCATGTTCCCACTCTCCCCTTCTGGTCTCACTTCCATGGCACACGTGACTAATCCATCTCGGCACATTCCCCTGCTGAGTCCAGGCCACCTGCTTCCTAATCCTTCTCAATGCGGGCCTCTAGGCAATGGTTGCAAGTCCAACAGAGCCCAGAGGAAAGCTATTCGCTTCCTGGTGTCTTGAATATTTTTTTCCTTCTCTTTTTTTACCAAAGGGTGCATGCGCTTGCCAGAAAGAGACGGCATTCCTCAATCCCTTCTGCCTCATTTCTCCCTCCCTTTAGGATTCTGGACACGCACACGCGTGCCTGGTGCTTCACAGGCGGCAGCAGTTGGCCATGTGGGTGAGATCCAGCTCTCTTAACCACCAGACCATGAAGCCTGCCTTCCCTTATGTATCTCTTCAAATATTTTATGTGGGGGCCAGCAGGTGACGTGGTAGTTAAGCTGTCAGACTCACATGGCTAACCACAGGTCAAAACCTGGACCTGGTGGCTTGCTTCCTCACTTTCCCTCTCTCCCTCTCCGAGGAATTAACAAAAATACTAATAATAGGTAAACATTAGGTAAATAATTCTTGTTAAAGTTAATATATATTTGACCTGGTTTTAGTGGCACAGGCAGTAACCTACTTATCAGCAGAGCTGGAAGCCACCTGGCCAACCATGGGTTTGGATCCCCATTGACCTGAAACACATTAGGCACTCATACCCAAGATCCTAACTAGCTGGAGGGGTAGAAAAAGGGGACTGCAGTGTTAAGAGACCCTGTCAGGGATGCCTGTTTTTCTCTTTTCCTCTCGCATGCACACACATACACTTTCTCCTCGTGAAATAAATGAAACAAATTTTGAAATAAATAAACAGGGCTAGCTCTATGGCACAGCAACAATGAAGAGAAGCTGGATCCCATATGGTGACTGCAGTTAAACCCCTGGCCCCTTCTGCCTGAAACATGCCAGACACACGCACAAGTACACAGGATCTGATGGGCTAGAGCACTAGGGAAAGTGGATCTTGGCATGGCCAGACCTGTGGAGGGTGCTTCTCTCTCTCCCGCTCTCTCTTCCCCCAATGTGCACATGTAAGCAGCTATCGTGACTAAAGGACTTTTTCAAAAATAATTATTTTATTTAACTTTTTACTTATTCATTCATTTATTTTATTTTGATCAGAGAAAAACAGAGAGAGAGAGAGAGAGGAAAAGTGAGAAAGCAAGCCACCAAGTCCAGGACTTGAACCATGGTCGGCCATGCGGGAGTCCAGTGCCCTTAACCACCATGCCGCCTGCCAGTCCCAAGAAATTTTGTTTCTTAAACAGAATTGTAAATTTTTCCTTTTTTATTTATTTATTTATTTATTTATTTATTTATTTTTAGACTTGTTAGAGTGCGTGTGCATTTGCCAGAGGAGACACAGACAGGGGGAGCGCATGTGCCCTATACCAAACTGAAAAAAAACAAATTTAATTAAAATTACTGAAAAAAAACAAATTTAATTAAAATTCTTAAACAACAAAAAAAAAAGACTCAAAGAAAAAAAAAAAAGTAAACATAACAGGGGCTGGTAGTATGGTGGTGGAGGTGCTGAACTCCTACATGGCCAACTATGGTTTAAGTCCCAGACCCAGCGGTGCAAAAGTCACAACCAATAAATAAACACGTTTTTTTTAAAAAAAGTTAAAAAAAAAGTTAAAAAATTTAAAAAGGAAGTAAACGTAACTGGATCATAGAATATGCTCACCTAAAATTTTCACATGCTCAAGTACTCTCCAGAGAAGTGGACCAATTTATACGCCCTGCAGCAGCCATGAGAGAACTCCTGTCTCCTCAACCTCACCACTAAAACATCCGCCTCTCTCCGACTCGCAAAGCGGACAAATGTTTGTCAAACAGATCACCAAAAACAAGTGGTATTATGCTGTTCTTTTACCTTGCTTTCCCCTAACCACTGGCAAAGCTGAGCATCATTTTCTCTCACGTGCTCTCAGCACTTCTCCAAATCACTGTGTCCACCGCCTTGACCCAGATCCTCTGACCACCCACCAGTGCCTTGATCACTCTCGGCCACTCACATACCTTCTCCTGAATCTGGCCCCCGATGTTCCGCAGAGACTCTTGGAAAACTTTGTTCTTAGGCTCCAGGCTCACGCATCTCTGCAGGTCCAGGACAGCCTGGTCCAGGCGGCCCAGCTTCTCCAGGGCCTGACTCCTCCGGTAAAGTGCTTTGACATCTCCGCCGTCCTTTTCAATGGCTGAGCACAAACAGGGGCTCTGTCAGCACCCGCGAGGCCACGGTCTCCAGGCAAGAGCAGTAGGGAAAGATCTCGAGGGCCAGAGGAAGGTGGGGGGACGGATGGGGACTCAGTACTTCGGCCTCAGAAATAGTGGGAGTAGCTGCAGAAAAGAAGATGCCCGAAGAAGCAGAAAAGAAAGAAGACAGATGTGTTTAAGGGGCTGGAGGAAAAGAATGTGATGGTGCAGTGGTCCCAGAGTCCTTGCCCCCCACAGAAGCCCAGACGGGGCCCACATTTCTTACCTTTGGATGCTTCTGTTTCTGCTTTGTCGTAATCCTCCTGTAAGAGAAAGAACAGGGGCCTTCAGAGAATGCTCACCTCCTTCTAGGGAGCAAGACCCTGGGGGCTGGGGGTGTTCTCATTTTCCGAAGTCACTCCCATCTCCCACCACCCCGAGGCCCAAATGACATATGACAAGCGAAGTGGCCTGGAAAAGCCAATGCCCAGTCCCAGCAGCCACCGAGGTGGTCAAACCCGGGCGGAGCAGGCAGGGAGAGGAGCAGCCGGTTCCCTCACCAGCTTGAGATGGCAGGCGGCGCAGTTCCGATGCAGAATGGCCTGGTCCTGGGACGTCGCGCCCAAGCCCAGGGCCTGGGTGTAGGCCGTCAGGGCGCCCTCGTAATCTCCGCATTTGAACAGCTCGTTGCCCTCCTTCCGCAGCTGCTCCACTGAGCTGGCCTAGAGGAGAAAACGGGTGGAAGCGTCGGAGAGGGCTCCGGGCAAAGCCCAGAAGCTAGGAGGAGAGGAGGGTGGGGGTCGAGGGCGAGTCTCGTGGAGGGTTAAGACTGGTGGACAATGGTCAGGGCAGGTGCAAAGGGTGACGGCGCGGGAGGAAGGGTACGCACCCCAGGCTGGGGATCAGGGGTCCCGGGACCACTCACAGTCATCGCGGAATCGTCCCGTACTCGCGCAGGCGCAGCCTCTGCAGCTGGCGTGAGTCTAGAGTCGGGAAGCTGCAGCGAGCCGCCCCGCCCACCTTGCGTCAGAGAGTGGGCGTGGCCAAGGAGCGAGCGCCTCCGGGCAGGGACGCGGCGCTGGGCTCTGGTACGCAGGCGCAGAGAAGCCCCAGGCGCGCCTAGTCTGTCCCCGCGGAGGCCTGCAGGGGGCGCGCTGCAGGGAGGCCCTTGTCGGCTCCTGCAGGGTCCTCGGCCTCGACTGCGGCAGAAGTGCAAGAGGTCTATGGTCATCATGACCACGAGCAGCAGGGTGTAGAGTCCCAGCGCTATGAGCGGCCCCGGGCCCCTGTGGGAGAAGGGAGAGTGTCGGGATCTAGGCCCCAGCCGCGCTGTCACTGCTACGGTCTGTAGGTTATAGTCACCGAGAGTCCAGAGGAAGCTTGGAGTCTCCTCCTTGGATTAATGTAGACATGCATACACACACGTGCATACAAATTTAGGGGCCCACGGGTACCCTGAAGCCATCCACGAACTACTAGATTCTTCTCAGTCTTAACAACGCCCCTGCTCGTCCTCCCCACAACAGAAGCAAGGGCGCCCAGTTACCAGCCTTCACAGCCTCCTGAACTTTTCCCTTCGCGGCTGACAAACCACGGTTTTCCATTTGCAGTCCGTCTCCTTTCCCTTGCTATAAGCGCTTCCCACCCCTGTTTAAGAATAAAACCCCCAGGGGACTGGCAGATGGCGTAATAGTTAAGTCGCTGGACTCCCACGTGGCTGACTACGGTTGAGTCCCCAACCGGAGACTTAAAACTCACGCCGGGCGCGGGCACGTGTGCATGCGTGCCCAAGATCCTGAGAGGAGAATGGAGAAGGGATTGCAGCGTGGCCATCCCGTCTTGGGGGTGATTTCTCGCTTTCTGTCTCTCTGTGTCTCTCTGGCGAGCACATACGCCCTATAGGAAAAATCTCTCAGTCTAAAAAAAAGAACAGAACCCCGAGAACCAGATGCCCTCCCAGTGGCTCTGGGGCCAGGGTTCTCACCTGAGGATGGGCGGGGGCGGAAGAGCAGACAGGTTGACTTGGTACAAAGCCTCGAATTCAGCCCGGGAGCAGCAGGAGCCCCCTTTGGCCTCCAGGTGGCAGCAGTAGGCGTCCTCCGGAGTGTCAGACAGCCGCGGGCAGAAGAAACCTGGGTAGTGGCGGCCGTCAGCATCCCGGCTGGTCTCGCACAAGTGGGGGTGGTGGGCCAATGCTGAAGAGAGAGGCCAGGGGGCTGGAGACAAGCAGGTGGGTCTATCCACATCCACCCAGCCCCTTCTGAAGAATAAAAGGAATCAGCCCCAACTGGATGAGCAGGCTCCCTAGAAACCCTTAGCACCTGCAGGGCACAGGGAGTGGGCATACCTGAGAGAGAGACCGGCTGGCCAAGGACCCCCCAGCTAGAGAGTAGCAGTAGCCCCAGAGACGGGCCTGCCAGCAAGAGTCCTGGCCTTCTCCTCTGGAAACCCATCAGAGGTCACCTCCACTTCAGCTCTGGTCCTAGGAACCCTGGCATCTCCCTTTCTGAACCATCACTGCAGACAATAAGGAAATAAAAATCAAAACCACCCTCAGGCCGCATTACCACAAACCTGAAGCTTCTTATTTTTTTAGAGAGAGATGGAAGTGATGGCGTTTCTTCTGCTGTTGGAAAACGTGGAGGCTGTGGCTCCAAACTGCTCGCGGTTTTCTGATCCAAAGTGGGAAAGACTCAGGAGGACCAAGGACAGAATGAGGGATAAGAGAGAAATTGAGCCAGTATCCCGAGAACAGAGTATTCCAAGCCAAAAACGTTCTCCCTCTACCTCCTCTCTGACTTGTGGGCTGCCGGGGAGGTCTGGGAATCCTGGCTGTTCCATTTCAGGTTATGGAAACCTCAGTTTCAGCGTACAGAGCTTCCCTCCTTAACCCCTGCAACGTGGCCACCACCAAGACTAGCTGAAAACCAAGCGAGAGTCCTTTCACTAACTTTTCCCCTGAGCCTCATCTGCCTCAGCTCGCAGCCAAAACACCAAAGCTACCTGTCTAATTGGAGTCTACTTAGCAACTAGCTAACCCCATCTCACAGGGAAGCTCTTTGGGAAGTCTCCAGATCTCTCGCTCCTCAGACCTAATAGCTACCATCCTTAGGACAGTGCGTTTCTCAAAAAGGCCCAAGGCCAGCAGGGTGAAACATTACTCCAGTACCTACCCAGGCCTGACACCATGCTCCCAGAACAGCCCTGTCAATGCTCATCACCCCAAGGTCCTTGCAGGTGCCAGAGGACTGGAGCAGGAGCACTTTTCCGGCACAAGACTGCAATGCAAACTTCACCCCAGCTCTGAGAACGAAGGCTGTTTCTGCAGAAACACCACTGCTCCCTGCAAGCCTAAATCTCAAGCGGTTAGGGCTGCTAGTGTAGGCGCTGGGATTTCCCAGGGGACAAAGTGAGGCTGCCTGTGCCCATCGCAACCTGGCGGGTCCCTGCAAGCACAGCTGTCTTTAGAGCACATTGAGAATTTTCAGAGCTTTCGTGGGGCGTAGAAGTTCCTCCTGGGAAGAGCTGTCTCTTGCTCTGAAGCGAGGTGAAGTGCCCTTTATCCACAGTCCCACAGTTCTCCCAGCCATCTGGCCGGGACCCTGCACACTGTGAGGTCGCTGCCTTATTTCTTGTCTGTTTTCCCCCATCCTAAGACTCCCGGAGAGCCAAACTATGTTCTTCCTGCATCCCCGGCAGAGCACACTGGACCAGGGCCTGCGATGCTGAAGGCAGCTCCGCACACAAGGAAGGCGTCTGGGTAAGCCACAGGTGCAGCTGGCTCGAATTAGGGACACCACGATCCCCCAGGCCTCCTAAGCGCGAGGGGGCGCTGGAGACGCTCCGCCTGGGCCTCCCGGGACCGCCGTCGCCAGCCCCACGGCGCGATGGGCTCCGAGGCGGCCCAGCTGTTGGAGGCAGCAGACTTCGCGGCTCGCAAGCACCGACTGCAGCGACGAAAGGATCCCGAAGGGACTCCCTACATCAACCACCCCATCGGTGGGCGCGCCGGGCGGGGAGCAACTGCTGCAGCGTCTGGGGGGGTGGGGACCGGGAAGTGGATGCGGAGGGTGTGCACCTCACTGAGCGCCTACGTAGTACCAAGCTTTGAGCCAGGCGCTGTCCTGTGATGTGCCGCTCCGGCTTCACTGCAGCCAGGTGCAGTAGGCATAAGTGTACCCTCTGTACGTTTGACACCCAAAGAGGGTTAAAGAGTTGCCCAAGGTCACCCAGCTAGTGAGGGGCCACATCTGGGTCTCCAAAACCCACCACCACACACCGCTTCGGGGCTCCCTCTGGTCTGACTGCTCTTTACCCCCACCCCTAACCCTATCAGGTGTGGCTCGGATCCTGACCCATGAGGCGGGAATCACTGACACGGTGGTGCTGCAGGTAACTTTCCATTTTCTCTGCCAGGAGGCCAGGGTGGGGAGCAGGGGTCCCGTTCAATGGGTACCCCGTGGCTGGCACCATAGGGCTGAGTAGAAGCCTGTCCCCAGGCGGCCCTGCTCCATGACACCGTGGAGGACACAGACACCACCCTGGATGAGGTGGAGCTGCACTTTGGGACAGAGGTGCGGCGCCTGGTGGAGGAAGTGACAGATGATAAAACGCTGCCCAAGCTGGAGAGAAAGCGGCTGCAGGTGGAGCGGGCGCCCCACAGCAGCCCCGGGGCCAAGCTGGTGAAGCTGGCAGACAAGCTGTACAATCTGAGGGACCTGAATCGCTGCACCCCAGAGGGTACGCTCCCCCACCGCCTCTATGGGCAAGGAGAGGGATGTCCATGTTTTGAAGACACAGGTTGATCAGTTCCCCTAGAAAAAAGCCTGACTGTTCTTGTCAATTCTCCAACCTGATCCTTCTAGACCGACCACTCTCTGGTCCACTTTCCAAGGTAAAAATCCCCAGCTGGGCCAGGGGGAGGTTTTTAGGACATATCAGGAACTCTTCTCATGGCCCTGCCCCATGCCCATCAGGAAGGGGGCCACAGGCAGTGCCACTCTGGATGTCACACAAGCAGGCTTCTGTCTACTCTTTGCAGGATGGTCAGAACAGCGGGTCCAGGAGTACTTCGAGTGGGCAGCACAGGTGGTCAAGGGGCTTCAGGGAACAAACCAGCAGCTGGAAGAGGCTCTGAAGCAGCTATTCAGGGAGCGGGGGCTGACACTCTGAGCAGTGCTTGCCCCCACCCAGTGGCACAGATGCCAGGCGGGCCCAGGCCAGGCGGAGTTCATACTCCAACCTTGTGGTGCCTCCTGACCTCCTTCCGTCCTTCACTCAGGCCAAAGGCGCTTCCATTTTCTCACTCGGAAGGTCTCCCACCAACTAAACTGAGCCCCAGCTGTGGGAATCGGATGTGCCCCATTCATTTCCGGTGTACTCACTGCCTCTCCCCAAGTCGTGGGTCTGTTTGCTGGTTTTGCATGGTGGGGTCTCTGGCTCCTCAAAGACTTGGGCTTGTATAACATAGTTTATGAGTCATGGTGGAAAATAAAGCATTTGGGGTAAAAGTTGAGGTTGCCACTGCTCTTCGTCCAGCGTGCTGAATGGGGGATGGTAGGCTGGCTACCTGCCTGCCCTCCATCAGGGGTCCAGGTGTATGAGCCCTGAGTTGGCTCCCTCAAGTTGAAGGCCTCAACTCCTCCAAGCCTGGCCTCCTAATCAAGATCTGTGGTGTACTTTTCCGGTTAGGTTCTATGTGTCTGATGGAGCTTGATGCTGAGGTGCTCAAGAAATAAACTAGGGAGACCAGGAGATGGTGTGATGGTTACATCACTGGACTCCCACTTAGTCAATCACGGTTTGAGTCCCAGACCCGGCAGCTTCAAACTCATGCTCGGCACGAGTATGTAAGTGCCCAACATCCAGAGAGGAGAATAGAGGAGAAGGGATTGTGGTGTGGCCATCCTCCCCAACCAACCCCGGAGGGCGGGGGGTGGGGGCGATTTCTCACTTTCTGTCTGTCTGGTGGGCACATGTGCTCTATAGCAAAAGTCTCTCTAAGAAAAAAAAAAAAAAGGAAGAAAGAAAGAAACTGGGATGATGGGTGTATTGGAAAAGAGCCCCACCTGCTCCTGGCAACTTTTGCTGGGCATAGAGTGACCCCAGCACCACAGCACCAACATGAAAGAGCCAGTGGGGGACTGCCCCAGACCACAAACTGCAGCCTTGCCTTGGGTCCACCACTGCGAGGACCTTGGGTGGTCAAGCAACAGGACTTCCGGGAACCTGGAAGTGGCCCCAGAAGGCCCCGCCCAGTGAGGCCAGCGGTGGGCAGAGCCTGGGATTGCTTGGCCCCGCCCCGGGGAGGGGCTTGGCCGGAGGACTTCCTTGAGTCCTGCTAAGCAGCTGAGGCTTCCGGGCTGCCTTGAAAAGCTGTGGTCTGGGGGAAGGGAAATTGTTAGGTGACAGGCTGCTTGCTATTGGATCACTCTAGTTATTTACTCACGTAAGTCCCCAGTGTAGGACTGTGAAACACTAGAGGAAGGGAAGAAAAAAAAAAGCGATAGAAAACGACTTTCAGGATGGTCCCAGATAAAGGAATGATCCAAATTCAGTGCATTCCATTTAAGGCAGACCAGGATATGGTACGTTTGGAATATTTTGTTTTTAAATAAATTTTTTTAAAAACTTTATAGGATTACAGGACTTTTTACTTTCTTCCTCCCACTTAAGAAATATACATATTATTAAACTTTAAAAATAAATCTAGGGGCTGGCAGGTGGCATGGTAGTTAAGGGCATTGGACTCCTACATGGCCAATCGTAGTTTGAGTCCTGGACCTGGTAGTTTGCTTTCTCACTTTCTGCCTTTCTCTCCCTCTCTCTCTCACTTTGTCCCTTGCTAGTCAAATTTAAATAATAAATAAATAAAGTTTAAAAGTAATTTTAAAAAGGAGAAAACACACTTAAAAAAAAAAAAACTAAAGGTTGGGGCCACCAGGTGGCGTAATGGTTAAGGTCCTGGATTCCCACATAGCCGATGTAGTTGGAGTCCTCTGGCTTGAAAATCACAATAAATAAATACATTAAAAAAATTTTTTTTAAGTTAAAAAATACAAATCTAAAGGTTTCTGGTTTTTTTGTTGTTGTTTTTTGTTTGTTTGTTTTTTCTTTTTGCCAGAGGGTCTATGTGCTTATGTGCTTGCCAGAGAGGGAGAGAGAGAGAGGTAGAAACGCCTCCCCCCATAGGCCTATATTTGAAGCTACCAGGGAGGGATTAGAACTGTGTACTTGGCATGTGAGATCCAGCTCCCTTAACCACCAGGCCCCAAGCTGGTCCATATTTTTTAAATGATTCTTTTTTTTTTTTCTTTTTTTTTTTGAGAGGTTTTCGCTATAGGGCGCGTGCGCTCGCCAGACAGAGAGAGAGAGACAGAGAGACAGAAAGCGAGAAATCACCCCCCAGAGGGGATGGCCACACCGCAATCCCTTCTCCTCCATTCTCCTTTTGGGATCTTGGGCACGCATGCACACGCGCCCGACGTGAGTTTTAAGCCACCAGGTCCAGGACGCAAACCGCGGTCCACTACGTGGGAAACCAGTGACATAGCCGTTACGCTAACTGCTGGTTCCCTTTTAAATGATTCTTTAGGTGCCTATATTTCCCCTGCCTGTACTCCTCTTCAGAGGACTGGTTCTAGTGTCCTGACATCCCTAGGTCATGCCTGCTTATCTGTTCCATATGGACTTGGAAGTCCCAGTACCTACTATCCTGAACTGATCTGTTCCTGAACTAATAGCTTCGGCTCTGCTCATGGCTGTAGCTGTTCTATTTTCAGTTAAAGGTTTCCTTTTGAGTTTGACTATGTTTTCACGTTTCTAAGATTTATTCAGCATTCCTACATACTAGAGTCAAGGGGGCAGGATTATAGGTGTGCCTGCTCTTCTAGGTAGAATGCCAATCCTGATTTGTCTTGGTCTGTTTTTGTGCTAGAACAAAATAGCCAACCCTGGGTAAGTTTTCAAGAACAGAAATGCATGTTCTCACAGTTCTGGAGGTTGAGGAGTCCAAGATAAGGAGCCGGCGGATTCGATGTCTGCTGAAGGCTGCTCTCTGCTTCCAAGATGATGCCTTGCTGCTATGTCCTTGAGGGGATGAACGCCAGGTCCCCACATGGTGGAAGGGACAAAAGGGCAATAAAGACATGAGTGATCCATGAAGCCTTAGAAGGGCCTAATCCCATTCACGAGAGAGAAGCCCTCATGACTCATCACCTCCCGTAGGCCTCAGCTCATAACAGGAGAGAGCACTGGAGATGAAGTTTCCATGAGAATTTTGCTGCGGCTCTCACTTTCAAACCTCAGCACCAAGTACACTGCATGGAAATGCTGTGTCCTCTCTACTGAGTGGCCTTCTCAGGGCCTACCAACTTAATGCTATGTCACGTTTTCAACTATCATTCCAAATGCCAAGGAGCCCTCATTCCTGACACCAGGTCCCCAACCCTGTGGGTTTCCTGTGCCTAGACCAACCAAATTTCATGGATTTCACTTTCAACTCAGGTTTATTTTCAATGACCAAAGACGGGAGTGAAAATGGGTGGAGGCTCTATGCAGACCCATTTGGGCCTAGTGAACTGTTAGGATCCTAATTCATTTCCCACTAGCCCCACGAAAATTGAAGTCTGTCAATGAAGTGTCTAGTCTCTTTCCCATCATCCCTTCTCACTGTGAGACTTGCCCCTTGAAATGTCTGGCCTTTGTACACATTTCTGTTGGAGAAACACAAGGTTCAGTCTGAATACCTATTCTGGATGGCAAGTCTCATCCCTATCACCCTGATTTCCCTTCAACAAGTGCACAAGTCTTGGGGCCAGCAGGTGGCATGGTGGTTAAGGGCACTGGACTCCCAAATGGCCAAATGCAGTTCGAGTCCCGGACCTGGTGGTGGCTTTCTCTCACTCTCTCTCCCCCCTTCTCTCACTCTGTCCCTCAAATTTAAATAAACAAAGTTAAATAAAATAATTTAAAAAGAAACAAGTGCACAAGTCTTTTCACTCGCCACAGTGACCCCAAACAAAACAAGCAGGTGAAGTTAAGGTTTCATTAACGATGCTCCCTCTGCACAGGTCAAGGTGATACCCTGTAGGCAGGCCACGTTAGAACACTGTCTGGGTCTGGCTGGCTGCGCTCGGGAAGGCCTGGTTCTTTAGGCTGCTGAGTCTGCTTTGCTCTCCACGGTCCCAGCTGGCCCCTGCCCTTCCTTCTTCATGGAAACTGGATGTAGGTGCCAACTCTGGGGCCCAATGCCTCTCCTCCCAGGAGGTGCAAGGATGCAGAGAGGGAAAAAAGTCCATCCATTCCCAGAGTTGGATCTTGCTTCTGTGTTGTGTCCTGGTTTAAGTGTACCTCTCAGAGCCATGAGACCTCAGGGTGAGCTCTGTGGTAAAGGGATTCTGTTTACCTTGGAAGTTTGGCCTGTTTTCAGTCATGGCCTGGGTGTGTGTGTGTGTGTGTGTGTGTGTGTGTGTGTGTGTGTGTTTAAGAATTATTTTAGGGGGACCAGCAGGTGGCATAGTGGTGAAGGCACTGGACACTCCCACATGGCTGACTGTGGTTCAAGTCCCGTACTTGGTGGCTTGCTCTCTCTGTCCCTCTCTGGTCAAAATTTAAAAAATAAATGAATTAATTAAAGAAATTAAGTAAATAAATAACAAGTTCTTAAAAAAAAAACTGAAAAAAAATTACTTTAGGGGCTGGCAGGTAACATGGTGGCTAAGGGTGCTTGACTCCCACATAGCCAACCGTGGTTCGAGTCTCAGACCTGGTGGCTTGCTCTCTCTCTCACTGGTCAAAATTGAAAAATAATAATAGATAATTCTTTAACAAATTATTTTATTTAACTTATTATTTTTCTGATTTGACCAGAGTGACAGAGAGGGAAAAGTGAAAAAGGAAGCCACCAGGTCCAAAACTCAATCTGTGGTCAGCCATGTGGGAGTCTAGCACCCTAACCACCATACCACCTGTCGGCCTGTGGCCTGGTGTTTAAGAGAGCTGGGTCTCACATGGTCAACCATGTGGTTCTAGTCCAGGACCTGGCAGCCTGAAAAACATACCAAGCACTGGGTGCATGTACATCTGTGCCCAAAATCCTGAAAGGAGGGAAAGATAGAGGAGAAGAGATTGAGGCATGGCCGTATCCCCATGATGAGTGTTTTCTCCATGGTCCCTCTGACAAATTAAAAAAAAAAAAAAAAAAATAGACCCATTTCCAAAATATGCATGCACAAGAATCACCCAGGAGCTTGTTTAAAAAATGCAAATTCTTGGGGCCGGCAGGTAGCATAGGCCAACCACGGCTCAAGTCCTGTACCTGATGGCTTGCTTTCTCACTCTCCCTTTCTGTCTCTCTGTGGTCAAAATTGAAGAATAATGATAATAAATAAAAATTAAAAATAAATAAAAATGCAAATTCTTTGTCCCCTAGCTCAGAGACTGGTTCAGAGGCTGTACCCAGAAACCAGCCTTTTCCTCTATTCATTTAACATAAAGCTTTTCTCCTGTTCCTGTGTCAGCCTCAGGGCTGACTCTGGAGCAGCAGTGACATCTGCTCAAGTGATACTGGATCTGCATGGAAGATCCTAGGTTCTGTTCCCCAACCTGCACACAGAAGGTGTGTGTACCCAGGATCCTGGTTGGCTGGCTAGGGGCAGGGGGAAGGTGGTGCGAGATCCTGCTAGGGCGCTTACCTCTCTCATCTCTCACAAAAGAAATAAAACAAAATCCTTGTATATTTCACCAACAATCGGGTGATTCTGGATCACACCTTGAGCAACAGTGCCTCAAGTGGCCTTAAAAGGCTGATGTTTGGGGCCAGCAGTTGGTGTGCAAGTTAAGGCGCTGGATTCCATATGGCCAACTCCGTGGTTCGAGTAATGTACCTGGCAGCTTAAAAATCATGCCAGGCATGTGTGTGTGCTCCAAATTCTAAGTGGAGAATGGAGAAGGGACTGCAGTGTGGCCGATCCCCCTGGGGGATGACTTCTCACTTTCCCACTCTCTCTGTACCTTTCTGGTGAGCACACATGCCCTATAGCCCCAAAAAAAAAAAAAAAAAAAAAAAAAAAAAAAAAAAAAAAAAAAAGCTAGTGCATAGGATTAAACAGTATAGTTCCTGTCAGACAAATAATTTCATTGCACATCTAAGACCTTTCCGAAGATATTATCCTTTATTCTGCTAACGTCCTAGGGGCTCACAGGTACTCCCCTATTATTTAATCACACACTGAACTCCACTAGCAAGTTATATCCTTTACTGAGGTGGCGCTATGAGACGTCCCAGGCAGCTCTCCACATTTGACTCACTTCTCCCTGTGATACCAGCAGGCCTCCATGTGAGCACACCCTTGGGTGACCTGGAGGGTGTCTTCAGGCAGCTCCTCCAGTGGCTTTCTCTAAGAACCTCAAACCAAGCTTTTCTAAGTGCAATCCCTGATTCGTGTGCTGCAAATTTCTCCCATCTGCCACATTTTTATTGTAACCTTGATGTTTCATACCATACAGAAACTTTTTTCTTCTTCCCTTTTTGGTGGTAAAATCTGTTCATCTCCCTCATTATCTTTGACCTTCATCTTATATTTAGAAAAAACCTTCCCACACCAGAAGTATAAAAATATATTTTGAGTACATTTGTAGTTTTCTCTCTCTCTATATATATATATTTTAGATTTTATTTAACTTTATTTATGTATTTACTTATCTTTTAAAATTTGATGAGAGAGAGAGACAGAGAGAGAAAGAGAAAGTGAGAAAGCAAGCCACCAGGTCTGAAACTCAAACCATGGTCGGCCATGTGGGGATCCAGCACCCTTAACCACCACGCTACCTGCTGGCTCCTATACATATTTTCCCCCCTCTGGAACTAATTTTTGTGGAAACTGTGAGGTAGAGCTCTAATAACTAGTTCTTGCAAAGTACTTTTTGTTAAATAATGTCTTCACCCCCTCTTAAATATTACTTTTGGGTGAGCAGATGGCATGGTGGAGTAAGGCACTGGATCCCACATGGCTGACTCTGGTTTGAGTCCCAAAGCTGGCACCTTGAAAAACATGCCGGTGCGTGTATGTGTGTGCCCCAAATCCCAAGAGAACGGGGGAGGGATTGCAGTGTGGCCATCCCCCTGGGGGGTGATTTCTCACCTTCTCTCTTTGCTGAGTACAAGCACCCTATGGTAAAAATCTAAAAATTTTTAATAAAAAAATTACTTTTATCCTCATGAAACTGCACACCTGGGTCTATATCTGCCTCTTTTTTTTGTCCCATGGTCTGTCCTGTTTCTCCCAGGTTACACTGACTGAGTTTATGGTAGCTTGAGTCTTTGGGGAAATGGGGCAGGACGATCGCCTCTCACTCCTTCAGTACCACCCCATGATTCATTATCATAGACTGTTTTAGTCGTCTCCTAATTTTGCTCTTCCAAATGACCTCCGGAACCTGTCAAATTAGAAAACGTACTCAATCTCGTGGGAACTACACTGACCTGATAGGCTGATCTGGGGAAGACCAAAATCTTTCCAGGACCACGACGTGTACCACTGGGCCACCTTACAGGATGCTCTTAACAGGGCTTCACCTGGTTCGCCTACCTTTCACCGTCAGTAGGTTTATTGTCCCCACAAATAGCGATGACGACGATCCTTCCTTGTCTGCCTCGGCCGCCTTACTGAAGCGGTTGGCGGTGCCAGGCCTGCCCTGGGCTAGTTCCTGACTTTCATGAGAATGCCTGTGGTGTCTGACTCTTTAAAATGCCATTAAGTGGTGGTTTCTCAGAGACCTTTATTTAGAGTAGGATGTTTCTTTTTAGTCTTAATTTACTAAGAGTTTTAATAAAGGGATGGATTTGAAATTTTACCAGAGATTTTTTTTCAGCATCTATAGAGACTATCATAAAAGTTTCCCTCTTAATTGAAGCTGAAAGGAAGGCTTACAAGCAGCCACCCTGCTGTCTCCAGTCTGCACACCCCGTGTCCTCAGGGCCAGGGATTGACCGCTTCTGCAGGAGTGACCACGGGGCGGGGCTGTGAGCCTGGCTGCATGTACTGGAAGCCTTCACAAGCTACCCACACTCTTGGGTCCTAGAGGCCTCGCTTTCTTTCCAGGAAAGGAAATAAGCCAGGACCAAACCCCACGTGACAGAAAGGCGCTCTTGGGACAGTGGCATACACGGTATGGGGACCACAGAGGAGCCGGGGTGGGTGAAGGACCCCCCCATACTCCCACTGCCATCCCACAAATCAACACACGGACCAGGGGCCCAGTTCAAGATCAGGGTTTGGGTACCTGGAGTACCAAATCTTCTGACCTCTGGCCGGGACAGTCTCTACCGAGTCCTTCCTGCCACTCCGCAGCTGAGCCAGGACGTGCAGGTGAGCGGCTGGCACAGAAAGCAGCAAGGCCTGTGGGCTCTTCGGCGATACCGGGATTCCTTCTGCTCCACCCACCCTGCCAGCTCTGGGTCCCCAGCCCTCTCTTCAGACAGAATTGTCTTTGTATTCTCCTAGTTTTGTAGTCACCCCAGGACTCCTTAGACCCAGCTTGCTTCCAGGGACCCTAAAGCTTAGCCTCCTTGCCTGTCTGCCCTGCTTCTCCTACATCCCTTTACGGGAAAAGGACGGGTACCTGAGCCCATGCCCAGCTGGGCGGCCACTCACAAGCTAAGGCCATGCCGGCACTGCACCCTCCGACCAGGGCTCCTCTCCCTGATCGCACCAGCGTCTGCCCTGTCCCCCCACCACTGGGCTGTGGGTTGCCCCAGAAAACAGAAGCAACAAGCAACAGAAAATGAGGGCCAAGCCCAGTCGGTCACAGTTCTGACAGGCAGATGAAGACAGAGTCCCCAGTGCTCCTGTCACACCGGTCTGGATGCTGAGGGGCAGTCTCGGTGACGGTCATCCTCTCTAGGCCAGCAAAAGCCCTAACCCAAGCGGAGGCGGAAGGTGGCAATCTCCATGGGCTCCACATAGATGTCAGTGCTGTTGGAGGGCGCGGCCAGAGGGTACAGCAAGGTCAAGGAGCTCGGCTGCAGGAAGGCCACGTCCAGGCCGTGGAAGAGGCTCCCCAGGGCAACCTGTGCAGAGGAGAAAAGGTGCAGGGCTGTGTCAGGAGCCAGTACACGAAATAACATGGTTCTTTACCTCTTTAACAATCCGGCAGGGGGACCAGCAGATGGCGTAATGGCTGTGTTGCTGGACTCCCATGTAGTCGACTGCGGTTCGAGTCCCGGACCTGGTGGCTTAAACTCAGGTGCATGTGCATGTGTGCCCGAGATCCCGAGAGGAGAATAGAGGAGAAAGGATGGCGGCATGGCCATTCCCCCACGGGGTGATTTCTTGCTTTCTGTCTCTCTGTCAAGAGCACATGCCCTATAGCCAAAAAAAAAAAAAAGTCTCTGAAAAAACAAAAAATCTGATGAACGCTATGGCCCTTCCTCTGCTGCAACACGTCTTCACACCCACAGGCGTTTGCTCCAGTCTCAGGGGCTCGCTGAGATCTGCTCGGCCCCGAAGGCTGTCATCAAACTCAGGACAGCTCTGTGACGGGGACTATGCCCGAGTCACTCGTGAAGCACCAGAGCACAGCAAAAGCTCTGGATAGGGGCATTTCTTGGTGCCCCGACACCGGGAACAGAGCTTACGACGTAACAGCAGGATGGTGTTTGGCTTTTCACTTCTGGTGTTTTCCTCTGTGCTTCGCAGAGGTCCCTCCTCGGGGACACAAGCTCTCACTGCCAGGCCTCGGGGGCGCTGGAACCCAGGTGAGCAGAAAGCCCTGAGAGACCCTTTCTTCCCCCCTCACCCGCCCGACCTCAGCTCTGGCTCCGGCATCCTCACCTTGGGGGCTGCATCCCTGCCTTCTCGTCGAGGGCTCCCCGGCCCACACCTGGCTCACCTTGCCTTGGCTTGTGGTGCAGTTGAAGCCCAGGTTCTTGGCCTCCAGGCCGCAGTCGAAACCCTTGCGGTGCAGGATGAGCGCGGTCTCTGCCGAGGGCAGGGTGTCCTCCTGGATGGCAGACGGCATGAAGGGCATGGGGGCCCAGTGCCCTTCAAGGCTGGGGGAGGCACCCGCAAGGGCGAGGAGCAGCGAGCGCTGGGTCCGGGGGTGCGGAGCCGAGCGGGCACTCACCTCAGCCTGGAGCGTGCGCAGGTTCAGCAGGTGGAAGTCGCAGGGCAGAGGGGAGGCCAGAGGATGGAACGAGCGGAGAACAGGGCCTGGTGGCTGCCTGTTGGCCACAGGCAGGGCAAGCACCGGGGTGTTCAGGTACATGGAGGTCAGGTGGCTGAGGAGGGACGGGTAGCTGGGAGCGCGGCTGTCTTGGACCTGCAAGTGGGGCCCGAGCCGTGGGTGAGCGCAGGGAGCCAGGCTGGGGGTGAGGGTGGGGCAGGACTGCACGGCCAAGGCAGTTGCCCTGGAAGGAGCGTTCCTGGCATGTCTGGGTTCACGGGGTGCTGGGCTGCATCTCCCAACCCTCCGAGTGTGGCCACTACCATCTCACCCCCCTCGGAAGGGCTAAGTCACTAGGCCATTGCCTCTCTGTTTTCTTTCTTTTTTTTAAAAAAAGAATTAATTAATTAATCATTTTTATTTATTTATTATTTTTTTCTTTTTTTGGAGAGGTTTCCGCTATAGGGCACATGCGCTTGCCAGAAAGACAGAGAGAAACAGAGACAGAAAGTGAGAAATCACCCCCCAGGGGAGATGGCTATGCCGCAATCCTGTCTCCACTATCCTCTCGGGATCCTAGGCACGCATGCATATGCGCCCGGTGTGAGTTTAAGCTACCGGGTCCGGGACTCGAACCGCGGTCGACCATGTGGGAGTCCAGCGACATAGATATTACGCTAACTACTGGTCCCATAATTAATTAATTATTATTTTTCAATTTGACCAGAGACAAACAGAGAGGGAGAGTGAGAAAGGCAAGCTGCCATATACAGGACTCAAACCACGGTCGGCCATGTGGGAGTTCAGCACCTCAACCGCCACGCCACCTGCCAGCCCCTTGTTTCTTTTTGTTAGTTTTGTTTTTATAATACTATGTGTGCCACACCCTCCTCAGTGACACCCCATCACACAGAGACTCAGTGCAGGGAAGAGAGCAGCAGACAGGGACGCAGGCTTCAGCTCAGCGTGTGGGCCTGTGACAGAGAGGGCCCTGGTAGTCCTGTGACTCCACAGTGCTGGCCCGGCGTCCCCGTGGCTCTACCCGCTGAGGCCCACTCCCTAGCTGTCCCTCCTGGATGTGGCACCCAGAGGCCCAAGTGCCACTGTCCCCCAAAACTGCTGTGTATCTGTACTCTGGGTTTCTGCCCCGCGTGCTACTCTCCTCCCAACCGCCCAGAACCTGCTCCTTCACTCTGTTCTTCCGGCTCCGACTCTGCCCACCTCTGCCACACCCTCACAGCCACCCCGTCTTCTCCCGCCCACACTTCCAACTTGACCAGCTTTCAACTGTCATCTGAGTCCAGGCTCCTTTTGCTCAGACCCAGCCTGCTGTCTGCTGTCACAGCGACAGAGTCCCAACAGCGTCCCTCCCTGCAGACACCTCCCTGGGCTCCAGAATCAAGTTCAAACTTGGCCAGACACGCGTGGCCCATGGTCTGCCTCGTATCACTCTTTGCACTGGGGCCCAGCACCAGCCAGGGGCTTTCTGCTATAAAAGAAGGACACTGCATCCAAACTGTTTACCATGGTAGCCGCCAGCGGCAACCAACTACTCAGCACGTGGTCAGCAAGAGGGAAAACCAAGTCTTTCACTTTATATCATCTTCTTAGCCATGTGCAGCTCATGGCAACCACACTGGACAGCCCGGTCTCGGCTCGCCTCTGACACAATGAACCCACGGCTATTCCGTTCATACTCTTTCCTGCCTCCTGCCCTGTGCCCTGGTTCGTGTTTACTTATTTTGTTTGTGGGGCAGAGGTTTTTGCTATAGGGCGTGTGAGCTCACCAGAAAGACAGAGAGAGACAGAGAGACAGAAAGCGAGAAATCACCCCCAAGGGGGATGGCCATGCCACGATTCCTTCTCCTCCACTCTCCTCTCGGGATCTTGGGCACACACGCACACATGCCCGGCTAAGTTTAAGCCACAGGGTCCGGGACTCGAACCACGGTCAACTACATGGGAGTCCAGCGACACAGCCATTACGCCAACTGCTGGTCCTGGTTCACGTGTTTAAATCACACCCGTGGGCCAGCAGGTGGCGCAGCAGTCAGGTGGCTGGATCCCACATGGCTGACTTCGCAGTTTCAGTCCCAGACCCAGGGCTGTGAAAAACATGTTGGATGTATGTGCATGTGTGTCCCCCCAAAATCCCAAGAGAACAGAGAAGGGATTGGGATGTGGCCTTCCTCCCTGTGCGGGTTCTCATTTTCTCCCTCTCCCTAGCAAGCGCATATGCTCCATGACAAAAATGTAAAAAAATTCTCATTCATCCAGGCAGAGCTTGAATAACACCTCCAGGAAGCTGTCCTCGATCCCCTTGTCCACAATGCTGTCCTGTTGCTCAGGACCAGTGGGACACATCCTTTCTACCATGTCCTCGTACACACTAAGTGGACCCCCAGACCCGCCCAAGAGGATGTTCCTGGTAGGGCTGGTGTGGTTTGCATCTCTGCCCCTCTGGTCCCTATGCCTCAGCAGGTGCATGTAGCTATTTGAGGAGGGGCTGAGCCCCAGGTGTGGGCAGAGCTGTGGCAGGCTCTGTCACCGCAGGCACCACCAGCAGCCACAGCTGGCTCACACCAGGTGGCTGCCCATCACTGACCCTTACCTCTTGGTCACTCTGGCTGCTGCTGAGGAAGACCGAGCCCCTAAACATGGCTGCCATTTTGGAGAAAAAGCCAGGCTAGTGGGGGCAGAGAAAGCCATATGAGCGGGCATGGAGGAGATGGACAGGAGGCGCGGGGGGAGGGCAGAGCAGGGCACAGAGGAAGGCAGGTGAGTGTGAGGGGCACGGCCACAGGGTGCCATGGGAGAGGGAGGTGCTGGGCCGTGGAGAGGGCTGGCCAACGCCTCGGCCTCCCCGTGGCCCAGGAACAAAGCCCTGCTTGCTCTCCCTTGCCCACCTTTGGCTGCACTCCCCCTCGAGCCCTCAGCTGGAACCCCAAGGCCGCCCAGGGACCTGCCTGACCTGGCTTGCTGGGCACCAGGCCCAGACTTTACCTCGCTGCCTGTGGTCCGCCGTTCCAGCAGGAGGCGGAAACGGCTGCAGGTCTTCTTGTTGTCCTTGAGCCCCTGGCCGAGGCCACGGTTGTCATCCTGCATGAGTCGCCGGTCCAGGATCACCTCCAGCTGGCCTGGGGAGAGGGACTGTGAGCCCTGCCCTGCCGCCCCCCACCCCAGGCAGACACCCGCCCTGGGAACAGAATCCCTACCACGAGCCCAGCAAGGGGGACAGGAGCTTGGCCACCCGGTGAGAAAGATGTCAGAATCCCAGAGCGGCACGGCCCCTGAGGGCCAGGAAAGAAGAGGCCCAGGAAGGGAAGGCTGAGCCTGGGGTGGATCTATGGCCCGTGTTCTGTGGCCCAGGGGTGGGGCTCGCTGGGAGCCCAGGCAGGAAACCACACCCAGATGGACTCCCCACCTCAAAATACAAACCAGCCAGCAAAACACTGAGATCAACGGCTGTCCGGTGTTGTTGCAGACCCTAACGGCAGCTTCACCAGGTTGGGCAGACTGTTTTCTCTCTCTCTTTTTTTTTTAGGTCAGAGGTACGTGCACTTGCCAGAGACTGAGAGTGAGAAGAGAAGCACCCCTCATGGGGCAGAGTCACCAGTCCTGGGTCAGGATTCGAACGGTGCTGGTCAGCCATGTGGGATCCAGTTGCCTTAACCACTAGGTCCCTGGGCAGATTTTAGTGTGGCAGAAACACATGCTCTCCTGTCCTGTTTTACACGGGGACTGAAAGCCCAGATCCAATCCCTGACAGCCTCATCCACTGAATGTGGGGCTGTGGACAGAACTGCCATGGCAGAGCAGGCAGACACCCAAGTTAGGGGTCATCTGATGTCACCCAGGGAAAAAAGGATGACCACCTCTGCATTCTTTTTCACTTGTCTCTCTCGTGAGAGAAAAATCAAGAGATGTTTGCTAGAGGGCGCATGTGCTCACCAGAGAGACAGAGACAGAGAGACAGAAAGCGAGAAATCACCCTCCCCCCGGGGGGTAATTAACTACATAACTCCATTCTGCTATCAGGATTTTGGGTAGGCAGGCGTACGTACTCTGCGTGTTTTAAGCCGCCAGGTCTAGAACTTGAACAGTGGTCGACTACGTGGGAGTCCAGCGATATAACCGTTACTCCATCTGCTGGTCCCACACTTTTTTAGTTTGCCAGAGAATGCATGTGCTCACCAGAGAGGCGAAGACAGAGAAAGAGGGAGGGGGGAAAGCACCCCTGAATGGGCCATGGTCAGGTTGCAGTCCCCTCCCCGACCTCCTCTTCAGGGTGTGCACGTGTGCAGTGCAAACACACACACTGTGTTCCTCAAGTCACCAGGGACAGGATCAGAACCACGCAGTCAGCCCTGTGGGATTCGGATCCCTTCACCACCAGATCACGTGACTGGCCACATTATTTTCACTTTTAATTAAAGTGGCGTGGTGGTTAGGGGCACTGGACTCCCACATGACCCGCTGCAGTTCAAATGCCAGACCTGGCAGCTTGCTTTCTTGCTTTCCCTCTCTGGTCAAATTAAAAATAAATAAATAAATAAAGTTCAATAAAATAATTCCCTTTTTTTTAAAAAAAAATTATTTATTTAATGGGGCCAGTGGTATGGTGGTTAAAGGCACTGAACTCCCACACGTCTGACTGTGGTTCGAGTCCCATATCTAGAGGCTTGCTTTCTCACTTTCTCTCTGTCCCTCTGTGGTCAAATTGAAATAAACAAATGAGTAAATAAAGTTAAATAAAATAATTCTTTTAAAAAAAGAATTATTCACTCATTTATTTTAATTTGACCAGAGAGAGAGAGAAAGCGAGAAAGCGGGCCGCCAGGTCCAGGACTCGAACCGTGGTTGGCCATGTAGGAGTTCAGTGCCCTTAACCACCACACCATCTGCCAGCACCAATAAAATCATTCTTAAATAAAACAACAAAAAACAGAGTGGGGAAAAAAAAAAAGAGTAGGGACCAGCAGATGGCATAATGGCTACATTGCTGGGCTCCCATGTAGTTGACCGCAGTTGGAGTCCTGGACCCGGTGCCTTAAACACATGCCAAGTTCCGTGTGCATGCATGCCCAAAATCCCAAGAGGAGAATGGAGAAGGGATTGTGGGGCGTGGCCATCCCCCCTCTCCCGGGAGGGGAATGATTTCTCGCTTTCTGTCTCTTTGTCT
Organism: Tupaia tana; assembly: GCA_026018925.1. Lineage (NCBI taxonomy): Eukaryota > Metazoa > Chordata > Mammalia > Scandentia > Tupaiidae > Tupaia > Tupaia tana. The sequence continues at coordinate 8,909,469 of JAKSZU010000028.1, read as the reverse complement.
CTTTCTGGCAAGTGTATGTGCCCTATGGCAAAAAACTGCCCCCCCCCCAAAAAAAAAAAAGACTATGTATTCTGCCAAGACAAAAAGAGGGAGAGAAGATAGAAGAAAGGGAAGGAAAGGGAGAGGGAGAAGGGAGAGGGTAGAAGAGAGAAAGGGAGGAAGTGGGTAGGGAGGGAGACAGAGAAAGGGAAGCAGAGAGGGAGGGTAGGGCACCCTGGACAGGGTCATCACACGTCGATGCACCCAGTCTCAGCTGACTGGACCAGCACACTCAGGGAGGCCGCAGGAGGCACGCCCAGGCCTTTCCCTGTGGGGGTCCGGGTGAGTAACTGCTGGGTCCCAGTTCCCACAATGTGCCCAGGGAAGGGGCTCACTGCTAAGCTGACACAGGTCAGATGGGCATTTGCCCATCCTCTTTTCCCACAGGATCCTGAGGGGAGCGCAGGCCAGTGTCTCCCACTCAGACGTCCCATCTGCCCTGGTCTCCCAGCCCTGGCTCTCCCTTCCGCAGCTCCGTGGCCCTCCATCCCTGAGCAGTCACAGGAGGGGGCCCCAATGCCCAAGATGATCCCCATTTCTACACCGTATCCCAGAGGGACAGAGGAGATGACATGCGGGGTCACTGGGCTGCAATCAGGAGGCACAAGGCTGAGAGACCCCAAGCTGCTCCTGCAGAAAGGGGCAGAGAGGCCACACTCCTCCCCGCAGAGAGTCGGGCCTGCACTCACCCTGGCCCGTGCTCGGCCACGGCAGGGCACCCTCGGCTCAGTCCTTCTCACAGGCTCCGTTCCACAGGCCGATCTCAATGGCCTCAGGGGCCGCCCAGACTGAACCGTTTATCGTGCCCTGAGGACAGGGGCTACCTGAGCCTTCCTAGTGAGCGGCTGGCCAGACCTGCTTCCCGGCCAGCGCTCTCACGCCCACGGCTCTCCTAATGACCATGAGTATGAAGCGAGACGTATTTTTCTCCTTTCCTAAGTGTTTCATTTGAACATGGAGTGTTGGGGCTGGACGGAGGTGCCGTGGCAAACTCGACACTGCGAGGCCGACCCATGTGGGAAGGTTGCCGATGCACATGTGGACACTTCCCAGAGTCGGCGAGATGCACGCGTGCCCAGGACCCACCACTGGCTGAGGCTGAGGGGTGGGTCATGGACTTGGGCCCCTGTTGGGGGTACTGTCTGCCTCTCAATTACGTGGGTGCATGGAAAACAGAATAAGCTTATGGGCCAGCTGGTGGCATGGTGGTTAAGGTGGCTGGGTCACACATTACTGACCGTGTGGTTTGAGTCCTGGACCTGGTGGCTTGAAAAACATGCCAGGGGGATGCAGGTGGGGAGGGGTGGCAGGTGGCGTGGTAGCTAAGGCACTGGACTGCCAAGTGGCCGGCCGCAGTGTGAGTCCTGGACCTGGCACCTTTCTTTCTCACTTACCTTCTCTCTCTGCCTCTCTGGTCAAATTAAAAATAATAATAACTGGGACCAGCAGTTAGCGTAATGGCTATGTCGCTGGACTCCCACGTAGTCGACCATGGTTCGAGTCCCGGACCCGGTGGCTTAAAACTCACGCCGGGCGCGTGTGCGTGCGTGCCCAAGATCCCGAGAGGAGAATGGAGGAGAAGGGATTGCGGCGTGGCCATCCCCCCTGGGGGGTGATTTCTCGCTTTCTGTCTCTCTGTCTCTCTCTGTCTGTTTGGCGAGCGCACGTGCCCTATAGCAAAAACCTCTCCAAAAAACAGAAAAAAAAATAACAACAACAATAAATAAAATAATTATTTTTAAAAAAGGAAAGAAAAGAAAAACATGCCAGATGTGTGTGCCCGAAATCCCAAAAGGAGAATGGAGAAGGGACTGCCATGTGGTCATCCCGTCCTCGGGGGTGATTTCTCACTTCCCTTCTCCGTCTCTCTCTGGCAAGTGCATGTGCCATACAGGAAATTTTTTAAAATAGATAATCTTAAAAAAAAAAAAAAAAAGAACCTACATAGCATGTCATGTACTTTCCAAACAGAATCTACTCTCACGCCTGGCCAGGAGAAGGGAGTTGCGTGTCTCCACTGAGAATCAACATTCAACACTCTGATGCTTCCTGTGGGCACCCAAGGACGCCCTCACTAACCAACTGCCGGCACCAGGGAGAGGGTGACAGCAGGTGCCCATGTGGGGTTGGCGGGGCTGTGAATGAGCAGACAGGAAGGAGGCAGGGGCAGGGTGGGGGGGAGCGCTCCGCTTGCTTCCTGCAGAGCTCATGTTCCCTACTCACCATTGCCAAGGCTGGAGACGCCCAGGGCCTGGGCAGTGTGCAGTGTGAGGCGTTTCTGCCCATCCTGGATGTAGGCCATGGTTGGCATGGGGTAGAAGTTGGCTTGCAGGGGCAATTTCTTGAGATACCGCCGTGGTTGCACCTGTAGGACAAGACCAGTCACTGTGAGTGACATTGGGGCTCCCCCCCACATCTGATGGGGTCCCTGATCGCTCTCGCCTGGGAGTCCTCAGAGTCCTCTTTCCTCATTAGGCAGACCACCCCTCCCATGCCTGTCTGCTCCATGGGGTCTCCAAGGTTCGTCCAGGGATCACCTGGAAGCCGTTGAGGTCTGTGAAGAAGGTGCCCTGGCTGTCAATGTCCGTACGGATGCGCAGGGCCAGTTCTTTGTTGACGTAGTCTCGGATGTCCACCAGGGAGGACATGTCCAGGGACAGCCCCTCCACTCCTGGCACAGAAACAGAGCGGGAGGAAGAGCCTGAGACCAGGTGGGGAAAAACCGGGGCTGAGGAAGGGGCTGGGCTGCCCTCCTCGGTGGGCCCCAGGGCATTCTGAGATGCTCTTTTCTCCAGGAGGGTTAAGCATCCCTGTCTCAAGTGACCCATCTGCTAGGGATAGACAAGACAGAAGGAAGAGTCCAGCATGGCCCGGGGAGCCCATACCTTTTTTTCTTTTCATACAACTTTGTCAAATTTGCTATATGGTACACGTGCTCCCTAGAGCGAGAGGGTGAGAAATCACTCCCCAGAGGGGATGGCCACTCCGCAATCTCTTTTCCATTCTCTTGGGATACTGGGGATGCATGCACCTACTCCCAGCATATTTTTCTTTTGTTTTTTTGTTTTAATAATATTTACATAATTTTATTTATTATTATTATTATTATTTAAAATTTTGCTATAAGGCATGTGCACTCACCAGAAAGAGCCAAAAACAGAGAGAGAGAGAAGGAGAAAATGAGAAAGCAGGCTCCCAGGTCTGGAACTTGAACCATGATCAGTCATGAGAGTACATCTTAGCCATCATACCACCTGCTGGGCCCCCAGCATGTTTCTCAAGCCATCGAGTCTGGGACTCGAACCATGCAGTTGGCCATGTGAGATCCAGCTGCTTACCTACTGTACCAGTCACTGGCTGGCCCCCTTCCTGCCCCTTTCTCCTCAGCCCGGGGGCTTACCTGGCAGGTTATAAAGCCGGACCACCTGATGGACATGCTCGTAGTATGCAACCACCTCTGAGAAGAAAGGGCCTTCTGTGACACGCAGCACCGGGGGCTCCTTGGGGACATAGGGCTGGGGAGAAAGAGGGTGCTCAGCCCACAGCCCAGACAGCAAAGCAGGAAGGTGCTGGCTTGGAGCTGGGAGAGAGAGGTGCAAACGCTCCTCTGCCACCTCGGGAACTGCTAACGTCATCGGTCAAAAGTACGCTGAATGCCACTAACCAACCGACCGAACACCCTGGCTGAGCCCTGACCACCCTGACGGCTCGGGGCACTCGCATCAGCCTGAGGTTGGGCAGAGTTGCTAATGCAAGACCTACTCACAGTGAAGTGTCGAGCCTCACAGCACTCACAGGACACTGAACTGAAAGCAGGAGAGAATGGCTGTGCAGAATATGAACGGCTTGCATCACTAGACAGTTACAAAGCTGCAGTGGAAGCACGGCAAGTCGGGGCCGTCTGTGCTCACTGCCAGCAGGCTCTGGCCCCGCTCACTCTGTCCCCAGTAGGCAGTGATCACCCTGGAGGAAGGCCCAGGCCCTCCTTGTGGACTCCCATCAGCGTGGCCCTGAGGGCCTGTGGGTCTGTGGGGAGTCTCGGGGTACCTTGGCCTCGCCATCAGGCAGGAAGAGGTAGGCTCCACTCTTGTCTTTGGACGCACGAGTGCCATAGACGAGGAACTCCATGTCAGCCTGCTGCTCCTGCTCCTTGTCCACCCTCCGGATGCTCTGCCGAAAAACACAGCCCTGACCCCTGGCCCCACACCAGCACGTCAGGCCTGCCCCGGGAGGGCGCCACTCACTAACCCCAGGACCAAGTCCAGCTTCCCTGCACCGTCGGCTGGGGGGCAAGATGGCCCAAGCCCGGGGCTGCCGTCAGTCAGGTGGCAGCACACACGGGGAGCTGGCAGGCAGCTCTGCACCCCCACCAACACACACACCACCCCTGGGCCCGACCCTCCCGCTGGCCCGCCCCGTCACCCCTGGCCCTTTACCTTGAGGAGCCCAGTAAGGCCTGAGAACCAGACCTGCATGTAGCGGTTCCTGAGGGCGAAGTCACTGCTGTCTGAATCGATGACTCGGACTGGGAATGCCTCATGCCTGCTGACGGGGAGCGGCCGGCCGTGCAGGTAGATACGCACGGAGGAGGGCAGTGTGCGGTGTCCGTCCAGGCCCAGTTGCAGCTGCAGCACGCCCAGGCCCAGGGCTGGCAGGCGGATGGGCACCGACACCTGCAGGCACAGGAGGGTGAGGAAGCAGGGCATCAGCTCTGGGCACAGGCCTGGGACTCTGGTCCTGAGTATTCACCTCTTGAGAGCTTGAGTGAGTCTCCTGCACCTGCCCTCGAGGCAGAGGTGATGCGACCAGCTCTTCCTCGTCAGACTCTGTCTCAATATTTGGAAACCTCTGAAAACTACAGTAAGCTTTTGATAAGTATTTATGCAATGAATACATGATATGGTCTTAGAACTGCTGCATTTTTTTTTTTTTTTTTGAGAGGATTTTGCTATAGGGGAGTGTGCTCACCAGAAAGAGAAAGACAGAGAGATAGAAAGTGAGAAATCACCCCCCAGGGGGGATGGCCACGCCGCAATCCCTTCTCCTCCATTCTCCTCTTGGGATCTTGGGCATGCATGCACATAGGCCCGGCGTGAGTTTAAGCCACTGGGTCCGGGACTCAAACCGCAGTTGGCTACATGGGAGTTTGGTGACATAGCCATTACGCTAACTGCTGTTCCTAGAACTGCTTTTTTTGGAGAGGTTTTTTTGCTATAGGGCGCGTGCGCTCACCAGACAGACAGAGAGAGACATAGAGACAGAAAGCGAGAAATCACCCCCCGGGGGGATGGCCACGCCGCAATCCCTTCTCCTCCATTCTCCTCTCAGGATCCTGGGCACGCACGCACACGCGCCGGGCGTGAGTTGTAAGCCACTGGGTCCGGGACACGAACCACGGTCGACTACGTGGGAGTCCAGCAACATAGCCATTACGCTAACTGCTGGTTCCCAAACTGCTGCTTTTTATTAGGCTTTTTCTATAGGTTGTATGTGTTGACAGAGAGAAACAGAGAGACAGAGACAGGGCAAGTGAGAAGTCACCCATGCCACAGTCCTTTCTCCTCCAGTCTTCTCTCAAGATTTTAGGTATGCATGCACATGCACCTGGTGTGATTTTCTTATCCCTCCTTTCTTCTTACTATTTTTTAATTTGCTATAGGGCACGCATGCTCACCAGAGAGAGAGAAATGTGAGAAAGCAAACCGCCAGGTTCAGGACACGAACCACGGTTGGCCATGTAGGAGTCTAGTGCCTTAACCACTGCTCCGCCTGGTCCCAACATGGTGTGATTTTCCAGCCATCATGTCCCAGGCTTGAACCACGCAGCCAGCCATGTGGGATCTAATGCTTAACCTCCATGCCACTTGCTGACTCTGAAACTACTTTTACTTCCATTATTACTACACCAACCTTCACCTTCTTTTCACGGACATGCTCAAATCCCAAGAACAACTGTCCTCTGGGCAGTCCCCTTCCCCGAGACACCTGTCCCCAACCTGGTGAGTAAGCAGGGTCAAGGCCAGGACGGTGGGAGGCTGGGGTTGATAGGTAGGGCGAGGCCCCGGGGAGAGGCCAGCGACTGGCCCGGGGTGGCACCTGCCTCACCTGGTAGACATCTGGGACCAAGCTGGTGGCGGAGCTCCAGTGTGGACTGATCTGCACAGCCAGGGGCTGACCCTCTTCTGAAAAAACGCGCACCCGGGGTGAGTTGACCAGCAGGGACACCACACTGAAGCGCTCCTGTTCCAGTGGGTTGAAGAGCACCACAAACCTGTAGGTGGAAGTAAGAGGTTGACACAAGCAGGTAGCGGGAGTGGGCATAGTAGCCAGGGCAAGGCACCGTGCCAGGGGGACAGAGGGGCCCCGCCTCTGCATCTGCCTGGCCTGCTCACCTGGGTGCAGAGTCCAGCTGGATCACTGTGCGTTCAGGTAGGGCATCTTGACTTAAGCGGGTCTCGTCCTGGAATCGAGTGGGCAGAAGGACCACGGTGGGCTCAGTCTGCCTCAGAGTCCCGCCCCACGCTGCCCTGCCTGTCCTGGGTGTGGACAGCCAGCCTGGCTGGGCATGGTGCTCTCAGATGGGAAACGGGAAGAGGAGGGACACCCCCACACAGCAGTTCTGTGGATGTGACCCTTGTGCACCGGATGGTCATCCCAGCAGACTCAGAGGCTTACCATTTGCAGAAAGGGGGCTTCAGGGTCAAAGTGGTAGGTCTCCTTGTCCCCCAGCATCAAGTAGTGAGCTGCATTAATGATGACCTGCTTCAGGCTGACGAGGGAGCGCAGCAGCCTAGGGGTGGGGGCAGGACAGGGACGGATGAGCCGCGAGAGGCTGTCACCACTGCCAGCAGGACAGCCCTCAGCAGGCCTGCCCTCTGGCCACCCAGCCCCCTTCTTTGGGACACCAGGCAAGGTAGGGAACATGGAGCTGACCTGACCCCATAGTCGACCACAACAGCCTCCTTGGCGGTGCCTGTGATGGCATCATGGTGCTGGAAGAGGCCCAGTGTACGCCGTGCTTCTGTAAGAAGGGCGAAGTCCGAGAGCGGGTACTGGGGGGCCAGTCCAGAGCGACGGGCGTGAGCCACTGCCAGGCTGTACAGAATCTCTGCCCCCCTGCCCGGAGAGAAAAGTCAGCTGCCTGCCTGAGACCCAGGCCCCACCCATGTGCTGCAAGCCCCACCACTGCTCCCATCACTTCGTTTATCTCATTTACATTTTTAAGAGAGATTTTTGCTATAGGGTGTGTACGCTCACCACAGAGACAGAGTGAGAAATCACCCCCCGGGGGGATGGCCATACTGCAATCCCTCCTCCTCCATTCTCCCCTCAGGGTTGTGGCATGTATGCACATGTACCCAGCCTGAGCTTCAAGTCGCCGGTTCTGGGACTTGAGCTGCAGTTGGCCATGTGGGAGTCCAGTAACGTTACCATTACACCATCGCTAGTCCTGCACTGATTTTATTTTCTTTTATTTCTGCTAGAGGGCATAAGCCTTAGCCAGAGAGAGAGGGAGGGAGACAGAGGACAAAGCACTCTCCCACGGGGCAGTCACGCTGCCATTTTTTTCATATCTCCATCCTGACACAATTCTAGGCATACAAGCGCACATGCCCAGCGTGTTTCTAAGCCGCCAGGGCCAGGACTTGAGCCTCAGTTGGTCACATGGGATCAAGCTCCCTTAACCACTAGGCCACGGGGCTGGCCTCCCTGCCGGTCCATCCCCTCCTGAGCCAATCCAGCCGTCATGAAACACTAAAGGCTAGCTCTACTTCCCCAGCCTGTTAGGGACCAGGGGTCTCACCGCAGGTGGGCTTCCAGCACACGGTCCAAGCTCTTGTAGAAAGGCCGGGAAGTATAATAGCCTGTCCAGTAGTGATCCTCGCGGTCAGCATAGGAGAAGAAATCCCCGGTCAGCACGGGAAACCCGGGGGGCCGGACACCAGGCTCCACCCCTGTCCTCTTGTACAGAGCGTCAAAGTAGTCGGAGAGTGTGCCAAACTGGACCTGCGGGGAGCCCAAAGACCGGCTCCTGTCAGGTCCCCAACCTTCTGGGGATTCCGACCCACAGTGCTGCAGCCGGGGCAGGGGCAGGGTTTGGCCTCAGCAGAGGACAGCCAATATCCACCTACCCTTGGGACCCTGGGGACGGATGCCTATGTAAGGGGGGGGGGGGCTAAGAGTTGGAAATAAAGCCTTTTTTGCAGCCAGTGACGTGGGGGCAGGGTCCCTCACCCCCCACCCACAAAGGCTGGGCTGCAGCACTGCAGAGGGTGCCCCCTCCCCAGCCACGTACCCCTCACACCTGCACGTGGAGGTCGGGCTTGCTGTTGAGGAAGTCGAAGAGCCGCTGGTAGTTGAAGAACTGGGCATCCCACTCTTGGGGCTTGTCATAGCGGAAGTCGTCACCAAGCGGCACCAGAAGCACATTGCTCCGGAATAGTTGGGACTTCTTGCGGTACTGGTCTAGGAGGAGGGCTGCCCTGGGAAGGGAAGTGGAGGGTAGTGGGGAGGGGAAGGGGCAGGGACAGGACCAGAAGGAAAAGGACAGATGGGATGTGGGTCCACTGTGAAGCTTCAGGGCTCAAAGGTCAATTCACCGAACAGAGCCAACCTGAAGGCAGGCCCTGGAGATACCCAATCAAGGGGCAGTCGGGCTGTGCCTGGCAGATCCCCAGGGACAAGAAATCTGTCCCAGTGGAAGCCAGTGTTCTCTGGACGGTGCTAACAGGAAAGTTCTTCCTAATCCTAGGCAGCAACTGACGGCTTCCATTCTGACCCCACGTCTGCCCTCTGGCAGATCAGTCCTTCTCCAGGACTGCCCTTTGACTATAACGACGATGGGTTCACAGGCCAGCCTGTTGTGTGGTGGTTAAGGTGCTGGGACCCACACAGCCAATTCCACAGTTCAAGTCCTGGACCAGGTGGTCTTGAAAAACACATTTGGTGGGAACCAGCAGTTAGCGTAGTGGCTATGTCGCTGGACTCCCACGTAGTCGACCCCGGTTCGTGTCCTGGACCCGGTGGCTTAAAACTCACGCTGGGCACGTGTGCGTGCATGCCCAAGATCCCGAGAGGAGAATGGAGGAGAAGGGATTGCGGTGTGACCATCCCCCCCTGGGGAGTGATTTCTCGCTTTCTGTCTCTATGTCTCTCTCTCTCTGTCTGGCGAGCGCACGCGCCCTATAGCGAAAACCTCTCCAAAAAAAAAAGAAAGAAAGAAAGAAAGAAAGAAAGAAAGCAAGAAAGAAAGAAAGAAAAACACATTGGGTGCCTGTGTGTGCATGCCCCAGATCCCCAGAGAATGGGGAGAGGGCGTGGGTTGCAGTTTAACCATCCCCCATGGGGAGTGCTTTCTCATTTTTTTTTCTCTCTCTCCAGTGAGCACATGATCACAACAGCCCTAGATTCTTGCCTGGAATCTGCACTTATATTTCTGTAAACAAAAGACTATTTTCTCTCCGTTTTGGTCGGGTTTCACCTCTTGGACATCACGGAAATCAGAGCATTGCAAGGAAAAAACCAGTTCAACTTGTTATGTTCTTAAGGTTCTGGCTAAATGGTTGTTTAGGTAACTCTTAAGCATTTTCCAGAGGGGGCTTGATTTCAACAATAGTGACTTTTTTTTTTTTTTTGGCCAGAGAGACAGAGAGAGGGAAAGCGAGAAAACACCACCATGGGGTGTGGTCACACCATAATCTCTTTTCCTTCCTCTTCCTCCTTCCAGGATTTTGGACATGCAGGGACTCGTGCCTGGTTGTTTCCAGGTCTAGAACTTGAACTTCGTGGTAGGCCATATAGGCTCCAACTGCCTTAACCCTCAGGCCGTGGACTGGACTGACAACAGTGACATTTTTAGGGGTCCCTACATGATTTTCTCAAAGATACCGGGCTTATTTTCTCAGTGTAAGGGGACTCCAAGGCTGCAGGGGTAGAAGCAGTTTGGTGGGGCTGTGGATCTGAAGTGGGATTCGGGGTCCAGTGAACACTGAGGATTCTGGTCAACTTAGAGTCAAGTCGGACTGCCTGAGCTAAACAATGGCATGTCAGCCTGAGGTTTGTAAGAAATATACTTAAAAAAAAAATCCGCCAGGAGGTGCATGCACTTGTAGGAGAGAGGCAGGGAGAGAAAATGAGAAAGCTTCCCCCATGGGGAGTAGCCACGCCACGATCCTTTCTCTTCCATTTCTCCCCTTGGGATTCTGGGCATGCATGCCCATGTGCCCAGCATGCTTCTCAAGCCATCAGTTCCAGGACTCAGCTGTGCAGTCGGCCACGTAGGATCCACGGCCTTACCCACCACACAGCCGGCTGGCCACAAATACACTTAATCTGAGAATCCTTCACCTCTGTTAGTCAGCTGGCTCTGACAGTCTGTCAGAACATTTGCAAAGCTCATCTGGGAAACTAAAAGCATCCTGGAAGAAGGGGCTCCCGGGGCCCATGCCAGTTTTCCAGGCTACCATCTGCATCCACCATGTTTTCCTCATGTGGCCTGCATCGTACAACTCCACGTGGCAGTGCCCAGAACAGAGGCCAGACCTTGGGACTCCCCTGTGAGCCCGAAGAGCCAGGGCTGAAGCAGATACCTCTCTGCCACGTTAGACTCTGTGATGGCCCGGGGCGGCACCTTCCACGGGCAGTTGATACGCCCCCCGGGCAGGCGTTTGAAATCGAACTGGCAGCAGATCTTGGGGTCCGGGCCGCAGGTGTGGGGGATGTCATAGCTGTAGAAGGGCATCATGTGGCAGAAGATGTCCGTGCTGGCATCCGAGTCTAGGGAAGACATGCCACAGTCACCACGGCAGGTGGTCCCCGTGGACACAAGGCTCAGAGGACATGTAGGCCAAGGGGCAGGACATGGCTCCTTCTGGGGAGGTGCCCACAGGGCACGATTAGGCCCTCGGAAGTCAGCCGGACCCACGGGGCTAGAGGCCGACAGCCTCACCAGCGCCCATGGAGGTCTCATTTCTGACGTCCCCCTCAGCCCCAGTGAAGGTTACGCGCTGTGGCTCCCTCGGCCCTACCTGGCCTTACCCCATGTCTGCCTCCACATGAACTCGAGGCTGTGGGTGGCAGCGAAGTACTTCTTGATGGCGTAATGCACCCTCTGAATCAGCATGCTGGTCAGGTTGGCACGGCGCAGCAGGTAAGGCATGGTGGAGCTGTATCCAAAGGGGTCCACTGCCCAGCCCGAGCGTGGGGTCACACCTGCAGGGCAATGCACGCAGGCAGAGGCCTGAGGACTCTTGGCCTCCCAGGGATTGGGCCCTTAGTTCCTACCTTGGCAGGCAGAGAACGGATGCCACCCACCAGGCACACACTGTCAGGGGAATCAGCCTCGAAAGGAACTGCCCCCTGCCAATCCCTGTGCCACAGCATGCTGGGTCCAACCATAGGGACAGAGCCCCACCCCAGGCCTGGACTCACCCAGGTTTCTCTCCAGCCACTGATGTCCCTCGATGAGCTGGTCGATCAGCGCAAAGTAGTGAGAGTTGGCCTCGTCAGGCATGACCCAGCCTCCTGTCGCAATCTCCAGCTGCCCGTTTCCCACCAGCCTGCAGTTGAGGACTCACACTCAGCACAGGGTGGGACTGTCTGTTCCATCCTGCCCTCCAGAAGCCCAGGGCTTGTGTGCACGGGCCTCGTTGAGTCAACTCACCCGAACCCAGGACCAAGAAATGAACACGTGCCCTGCTTCCCCCCGGCCACCTCCACGCTATCCTAGCCTGCCTCATCTGGGGGCGTCTTTCATGTTTCAGGCAGGGCCTGTGCCTTCTCTTCACTGATGCTTGCACACTTTCAGTTTCTTCTGATGCTAGTGACCTGCCACAGTCGTGCCCTTGCCTCTGCCAGGGGTCCCTGTGCCTCTTCTCTCTGCCCTGGTGGCACCTGCAGCTGTCAGTGAGTCCTCCTCACTGAGCCCGGGGCCCGCCAGCACCCCCCTGGCAGCACTCCCCGCCTGGCACTGGCCTTCGCACTGCCGCCTTCTTCTGGGCATTGATGTTGTCCCACCACTTGGCGAAGAAGGAGACTTCTGCCCAGAGGAAGCGCCGCCGGGAGTCCTCCTGCAACTTGGACACCATGCTGTTGAGGATGTGCTGCGTCTGCTCCGTGTAGTACTTGTCGAAGGTCTTGATCCAGCCTGGAGAGCCAGCACAGGGTCTCCTGAGGACACTGCCACCTTCTCCAACTGTCCCTCCCTTATGGTCACCGTCAGAAAGCCCACTCCTTGCCCAGGTGCAGAGCTCTGCAGGGCCCTCACCTGGGTCATTGTGCGAGTGGGGCACCACAAACACCTGCAGGTCTTCAGCGTCCCAGTCGTTTGGGCTGTAGGTGATGTCGAAGCCTTGCCTCCACACGCCACCCTCCGCGTTGTCAAACGGCAGCCACTCCGACACGGCCAGCACCTGCCAGGCAGGAGAGCAGCTCAGGGTCCCGCCCGCAGCCCCTGCAGGTTCCTGCTGCTCTGACTCTTACCTGCAGCTCTGGCTTCTGGCCCCGGCTCCCCAAAGCAAACTGGCAGTCTTGAGGGGAGACAGAGAAGAAGCTGGGCCGGGGCTCCGGCGGCACCACCCAGGAGCCATTGGCCGTGTAGTAGGGCAGCAGGGCGGGTGGGCCCTCCACGTTGGCCGTCAACTCCAGCACAGAGTCCTTGATGTGGCTAATGATCTCATGGTTCTCCTCCAACAGCTGCTCCAGCTGCTCGATGCGGTTCTGCAGCACAGAAATTTGGCTCTGCCAAAAAACCAGAAAGCAATCACCCCCAGCTCCCTGTGCCACCAGGACGGCCTCTGCTCAGGGTCCACCAGAGGCCTGGCCATGAGTCTTTTGTCTCAGTCGAAGCTGGACCATGAACCTCCAAGGCCTTCCCTATGGTCAGATAAGGGAGCTGAGCACCTCAATCCACTCGGATGGGAAGCGTCATCACTCTGGCTCACGCACGGCAGAGATTTCACCTCCCATACCTAGTTCCCAGTCGGTGTCGCCTGTCTGGAGCTCTGTGCTGAGAACTGAGTGGGAATGAGTGCTGCAATCAATTAGCACTGTCTGCCCGGAACACAGGAAGATGGAGCAGACACACACACGGCCATTTCCCTTCCTTCCTTCATGCCATCACTGTTTTTAGCCTTGGGTTTCTAGAAAACCTGCCTATTGAGAAGGCACGGTCTTGTCCTGGGTTGACATGACTCTCCAGCTGAGGTGGCAAGCTGAGCCCAGATGACTTGGGGATGAAGAGATGGATGGGCTGCCAGGGATGACTCACCCGGGGGAAGTTCCCACCGCTCTGGTGTCGGGTGGGGTCATGCTGCACCCGGTCCAGCATGAGGTAGAGCGAGAAGACCCCCACGCAGAAGATAGCGGCGCCGCACACTGTCACCTGCTTTTTCAGCTTCATGCTGGCTTCCTCGTGCACCTGGCAGGATGGACATTCCTCTGTAGCTCCAACATTCAAGGGGCTTTCCACTGCATGCCCCAGTGGGCACCTGAGGGCTGCTCCCAAGGAACACCTCTGCCCGACACTAATAAGAAGCTTTTCAGCACCCAACCCCAGCCGTGCCAGGGGATGCTGGCCAGCTTTGATTTCCGTCTCTTGGCTGAGATGTGAAAGGACAAGGAAGCAGCATGTCTGGGCTGCCCCTGCCTGGTCCTGGTGGCAGCTCTGCTCTGACCGTGGGGAAGCTGCTCTCCCTAGGCTGATGCTACAACACGGGGACAGGATGAGGGAGCCCCAGTTCTCACTCCAGGGCCCACACGCAACTTCCTGAGGACAACCAGCTTCCCAGAGGGCCTGCCTCCAGGAGATGCCCGTCCAGGTCCCTTGGCATGTCCTCCTGGTCTCTGATGAACACACTGGCCTCTATTTTTCATCAGAAAGTATACCCAGAGTGCAAAGAGACTGGCAGGAAAGCCTTTCTCCCCACTCTCCTGGGTCAGACTGGCACTCACAGACTCTGCGCCTGGTACAGATCCTCTCTAACAGACACAGCAGTGACTTTCTCTTTCCAAAAAGAAGAAAGGCGCTTATGTTCCTAACAAAGCCAGTCCTCCATGCCTTCCTTCCCTGTTAGTACTTATTCCTGCAGCAAGAAACTTTCAGCTGCATGTAGGGGACCTCTGGGAAGCCAGCGGTGATGCCGAAGGTCCCCTGGGTAAGGAGAAGGCTGGCACGACTGCTTGGCAGAAACAACTTCAAAGGACCACTGCCCGCTGCCACCCCGTGGGCCCCACTTGCCTTCTGGGGAGGGAGGATGCTGTCGGCTGGGCCCAGTGTGGGCGGGACCGTGCTCCGGAGCTGGCTACGAGGGCCCCGGGGCCAAGGAGCTCTTTCCTCTGCGTGCCCTACTTAGCACGATCTGATTCCGCTCAGCGGCCCCCGGGCAATATTTTTAACCCTGGGAGCCGGCGTCCAGGCCAAAGTGGGAGGAGCTGGGGGGAGAGAGTTGGTCCTAGCAGGGCAGGCACCTGCCGCTGGATCTTCGGCCGCCCGCCAGCCGGCCCAGCTCCCCTCCCGGCCCTCGCCGACTCCGCTGGTCCCCGGGACCAAAACGACAGCTGCCCGGCGCGGCCCACTCCGACCCCGCAGTGCCGACTGCGCTCTACCGTCTAACCCGGTTGCTCAAAGCAGCCCGAGCCTGCCCCCGCGCCCGCCTGGCCCATTACCGTGTGCGGCCGGCCTCCGCGCCGCTCCGGGCCCAGCCAGCCGAGCTGCCCGCCGTTCACATCTCCGGGGCAGCGGCCCGCGCGCAGGTAGCGACGCAGGCGAGGGCGGGCGCCCGCCTACCAGTGACCCCGGCTCCGCGCGCCGCAGCCGCGCTCCCGTGGGGGCCAGGGCCGCCGGCGCGCTCCGCTGCGTCCGCCTCTAGCGGCGGCCGGGCCGAGCAGCGTGCGGGGCGGGGACAGCCGCGCCGCCCCGGCCCCGCCTGCGGGTCCCGGCCGAGCTGCCTACCCCGGCCCCGCCGCCCGCCTGCGTGCGCCCCGTGGGGCGTACACTTCCGCCCCCCGCGGCTCCGGCTCTGCGCCGGGGGCCAGCCCGGCTTTGCGCGCGGGTTCGGACCCCGCCGCCCGCGCCCTCCGCGTGAAGACCCCCCCCCCACCCCAGTGCCGGCAACGAGTACGCAGTGCGCAGCCGCAGCCAGCATCCGGCCTTGCGCGCTGCGGAAGCTCGTGGAGGGGCGCGCAACTTAATTTTTCTGCATTTTACCAGAGAAAGCGCGTTATCAAGCAGTAGTGGAAATATTGCCCCTCCATGTCTCCCGCCGACAGTGGAATGCATTTTCCGCGGCCCCGCCCTGTTCTGGTCTAGGTCGCCTTAGTTTTATGTAATTAGGTGCTCAGGCCAAGGGGTGCTGCCTCCTGTTGGTGCATTAATCCAGATCTCCTTCCGGGCTCGCTTTAATTCCCTGACACCCAGTGAGGAAGACCTATCCAACAATTCCTGGTTGTCTCCTGTTATTGGACATTTCGTTTGCTTATAATTTTGCAGCACGAGAAGTTACACTGCAACGAACATTGCGAATTCCACATTTTTAAGTTTTTGGGAGGTTTTTTTTTTTTTTTTTTTTTTTTTTTAGATTTTGCTATAGGGCGCTTGCGTTTGCTATAGGGCGCTTGCGCTCGCTGGAGAGACACAACGAGAAATCACCCCTAGGGAGATGACCAGGCCGCCATCTCTTCCCGTCTCCTCGCGGGAGTCCAGAGAAGTAACCATTACCCATATGCTGGACCCTCCGCATTTTTCTTATTAGTTCATATGTTTGTGTCTCCCCACATGTTGAAATCCTCACCGCCAAGTGATGGCACTAGGAAGCCCGCCAAACCTTTGGGAGGTGATTAGATCAAGCCAGATCAGTGCCCTAATAAAAGGACCCTGCAGAGTTAACCGGCCCTTTTCATCCCTTGAGAACACAGCCAGAAGGCTCTCTGAACCTTTAAGGCCTTCGCCAGACACCAAATCTGCTCCTGCTTGATCTGGGACTTCCCAGCTCCCCAAACCAGGACAAAAAATTTCTGTTGTTTGTAAACTACCCACTTTATGGTATGTTTTTATAACAGCTGGAAGGGACCAGCATTGTAACCACTACGCCACCTGCTGGCACCATGCACAAATCTTAAATAGAAGCTTGGTGACTTTTGGTGAATGTATACATGCCTTACAATTGATAGTATGACACATACTTAAACATCATTCCCGCAATATATTCAACTGTGTTATTAATAGTTACAGCAGGGGCCGGCAGATGGCATGGTGGTTAAGGGTGCTGGACTCCCACATGGCCAACTGTGGTTCCAGTCCCGGACCCAGGTCAGGCTTGCTTTCTCACTTTCCTTCTCTCTCTCTCCTTTTGACTCTCGCTCTGCCCCTCTGTGGTCCAATTCAAATAAGTAAATAAAGTTAAATAATTTTTAAAAAGGTTACAGCAACTTGGGTGTATGTTGGTTCAAAAGAGCTTGCTTGCCCCCAAACTACATCAATCCATTATCCAATTTCAGTTACTTGAAAATATAATAAGAATAAACTTTTGTGCTTTTTAGATTTTTGTCATAGGATGTGTACACTCACCAGGGAGACACGGAGACAGAGAAAGTGAGAAAGCACCTTCCCGAGGGGGTGACAGCCACTCTGTAATCCCTACTCCTCAATTCTCCTCTTGGGGTTTGAGCACGTATGCACACACATCTGGTATATTTTTTAAGCTACTGGGTCCGGAACTTGAACCACAGAGTAGGCCATGTGGGATCCAGTGCCTTAACTACCATGCCACCTGCTGGCCCAAGAGTAAGCTCTTAGCCAGCCTGTGGGCATGTCTCAGATTCAAAGCGGCCAGTGCCAGAGTGGCTAGGAGGGCACAGACGGTTTGGCAACTTGGTAGCTGTCAGTTCCCAAAACACCTGGACCACTGCATGGGACCTCTAGTCTTCCCTGCCATCGGAAGGACCTAGGCCTCCAACCCAGTCCTGCTCACCTGTGAATGGGTAAAGGGTAGTGCTCAAAGTGTTGGGTCAGTTTATCCTAATAGCCAAATCTCAACTGGGAGGTCAAGGCACTCTTGGTGTCCCTCCTGTCTGCCCACTGGAAAGGCCAAAGCGGGCTCAGTTAGAGTCCAAATCTTTAAATCCCATGACACCTGTTCCCCAAGCTCTATATCAAGAGACACTCTTCCCTGATGGACAGGCCATCCCTTTCATCTTTCGGGAACTCCTGGCATAGTAGCCAGGCCCGTGTGGCCTTGTTGCTCCCCTACCTTGGGCTCTAGTGTATTATCTTGGCCTTTACCAAGCCTTCCACTCTGGGAAACTTATTGCTAATAACTGGATAGCTTCCCGGAAACTATGTCCTGAGTGCGAGGAAAGATTCAGTTTCCTTCCACAACCTGGTCTGTCGCTCGAACATGCAACCCAACTTCAGGTGGCTATCTAATCACCTGGGCTCTCCATTGTGAATTCAGGCTGACGTCACAGTGGGCTAAAAGTGGCCCACAGCCCCCTTAGGACTGTCCCCGGGCGCTGACAGGATGGCAGGAGAGTCCACTGTTTCATTAAGCTGTAAAGAGTTACAGCAGCCACCCTGACTTAGCCTTACAACCTCCTCCACCCATGTCACTAGCCAGGGTGGTGATGGCCAATGTGGTTTGTAGGGTGCATGCGCTCGCCAGAAAGACAGAGAGAGACAGAGAGACAGAAAGCGAGAGATCACCCCCCAAGGGGGGATTTCTTGGGCATGCATGCACACGGCATGAGTTTAAGCCACCAGGTCCAGGACTTGAACCACAATCGACTACGTGGGAGTCCAGAGACATAGCCATTAAGCTAACTGCTGGCCCCAACATGGGGCAGTCTTTAAGCAACTGAGTGACTTCCATTCCTCATCCACAGACCTTGCACTGCACCTGCATCCACAGGTGGCATTGCATTTGTGGTCACCTTACGGTTTCTTCAGTTCTGAGACTCCCTCTTTGATTTTTTGTTGTTGTTGCTGTTGTTTGTTTGTGTGTGGTTTTTTTGGTTTTTTGTTTTTTTGTTTTTTTTGGCCAAAACCAAATTGAGTATGTACTTGCTGGAGAAAGAAAGAGGAAAAGTGAGAAATCACCCCTCAAGGGGGATGGCCATACTGCAGTCCCTTCTTCATTCTCTTCCCAAGATTTTGGGCATGCATGCACATGCACCTGGTGTGATGTTCAAGTTGCTAGGTCCGGGACTCAAACTGTGGTTGATCATGTGGGACTCCAGGGCCTGAACCAACATGCTACTGCTGGCCCCAATGCCCTCTTTGATTTCTAATTATTTTTTGGAAAGAATTATTTATTATTATTTTAAATTTGCTACAGGGCATGTGTGCTCAGCAGAGACAGAAAGTGAGAAAGCAAGCTGCCAGGTCTGGGACTTGAACCACAGTCAGCCACGTGGGAGTCAAGCACCTTAACTACGCCACCGGCTGGCCCCTGATTTCCAACTCTAAACACTAATGGAACTCATTGGGGATCCGGGCCAGTGGTCAAAGACCACTCATCTCTGCTGTCATCACACACCTCAACACTAAGTGGTCACTCAGCAGACATGGAGTCCTCTGCCGCCCACCAGAGTTCAATCCTATACTTGGCCAGACAGCCCACGGGACCCTGTCTCTCCCTCTTTTTTTTCTTTTTTTGTTTAAATTATTATTATTACTAACCTGTCTCTTCTTTAAAAGGGGATTATGGGGGCCAGCAGGAGGCATGGTGGTGGGATGCACTGGACTCCCACATGACTGACCGTAGTTCGAGTCCTGGACCTGATGACTAGTTTTCTCACCTTCCCTTTATCTCTCTCTCTCTGGTCAAATTAAAATAATAATAATGATGATGAATAAAATGAAATAATTCTTTAAAAAAAAAGGGGTGTGTGTGTGTGAAGCCAGCTGGTGGCGTGGTGGTTAAGTGTGACTGGATCCCACAGGGCTAACTGTGCAGTTCGAGTTCTAGACCCAAGGGCTTAAAAAATACCCCCAAGGCACGTGTGTGCCCAAAATCCTCAAAGGAAGAGGAGAGAGAGAAGAAGGAATTGTGGGAGCTGGCAGGTCACATAGTGGCTTAGGGCACTGGACTCCCACATGGCCAACTGGTTCGAGTCCTGGACCTGGTGGCTTACTCTTTCTCTCTCTCTCTCTCTCTCTCTCTCTTTCTCTGTCCCTCTCTGGTCAAATTAAAATAAATAAATAAAGTTAAATAAAATAATTGCTTTAAAGAAAAAAAGGAATTGTGGTGTGGCCGTCTCCCACAGAAGGTGCTGTCTCTCGTCTCTCTGTGGTGGGTGCACATGTCCTCTGACAAATTTTTAAAAAGGGCGGAGCGGGGAGGTTTGTGACCTTGTTGGCCCCACATTATGTTCCAGACTGGGCAAGTGGTTCTGCAGTCCTGAAGTACAGCTTGGTGGCAAACAGGGCCACAAGGTGGGGCTGGCTGACACACTTGCATGGACTCAGGTAGTGAGGGGACAGGGAGCCCGGAAAGATTCAGACGGCTGTTACACAGACGCTTATTTTACTTCATTTAGTCTCATGTTGTCTACTACACTCCATTCTCTTTAAAAATAATTTTCTGGACCAGCTCTATGGCCTGGTGGTTAAGAAAGCCAAATCCCATGGTTGGCTACACAGACACAGTGGCTTGAGAAACATGCTAGGTGCATATGTGTGTGCATCCCCAAAAGCCCGGGAAGAGAACAAGATGGAGGAGGGATTGCAGCGTGACCATTCCCCACACGGAGTGCTTCCTCCTTGCTCTCCCCCCCTGCTCCTTTCTGGTGAGCACACATGCCCTTAGCCAAAAGAGGGGGGTGGGGGGCATTTTCATCTTATCTATTCTTCCTCGTGGTTGTGATGGGAGTGGGGCCTGCCTACAGAGGCCGACCACATCCTTCCCAGAAGTTCTTCATTTCTGCTTTTTACCACTTCTATTGGAAACATGATCTTACTTGATTCATAGTATTTTAATTTAATCACACTCCAATGTGACTTCCTCTTGTTGAAATGAGTTATAGGGTTATCTTTTTTGAAATAAATGTCAACTATTTCCTGAAATTTTTTTTTCCTTAGAGAAACTTTTGCTATAGGGCGCATGTGCTTGTTGGAGAGACAGAGACAGAAAACGAGAAATCACCCCCACCAAGGGGGATGGCCACGTCGCAATTCCTTCTCCTCCATTCTCCCCTTGGGATCTTGGGAACGCACGCACACGTGCCTGGTGTGAGTTTGAAGCTACCGGGTCCGGGACTCAAACTGTGATCGACTACGTGGGAATGATGTAACCATTGTGCCATCTGCTGGTTCCTCCTGAACTTTCTTGAGGGATAACCATTTTTCAAGGTTCTCATTGCTTTGTTCTTTTGTATTATATGTTTTTCTGCTTTTGTTTTTCAGCTTGTTACACTTCCTTACCTCCTTGATCACTGCTGTTATTGCTGGTAATTTTTCAGATGACTTTACAGATCTCAGTGGGTTTAGGGGAAGAAGTGAGGGTTCCCTAATCTGCTATCTCATTGCTCAGAGGAATTGGTACAAGTATTTTCTTCTTCAGCCACATCATTTCCCCTCACTTTCACTGACTCTCTTCTAGTCTCTTCCTGAGTTTTATGTGACTGTTATGTGAGGGGACTTCAAAAAAAATCCATGGAAAATTAGAATTAAAATACACGTCTATTTTTTCTAAGAGAGGTTTTTGTTATAGGGCACGTGCGCTCGCTGGAGACAGTGAGAGACAGAGACAGACAGAGTGAGAAATCACCCCTCAGAGGGGATGGCCACATTGCAATCCCTTCTCCTCCATTTTCCTCTTGGGATCTTGGGCATGCACACACACGCACCCAGAGTGAGTTTAAGCCACTGAGTCCGGGACTCAAACCGCGGTCGACTACTTGGGAGTTCAGCGACATAGCCATTTCGCCAACTTCTGGTCCCTCAGCATGAGTTTTAAGCTGCTGGGTCTTGGATTCAAACCACAGTCGACTACATGGGGGTCTAGCAATGTAACCATGACATCATCTGCTGGTCCCACCAATAACTTTCAAAGCTCTGTCAGCCTTTACCTCCATCTGGGCTTCCAGAGTTATTCGCTCACATATCTCCACAGGCACCCTAAATGCATAGTCTCTAAACTCACCATCCATCCTCTCTGCCACTCTGCCCCTCCTCCTGTGAGCCTAGCTCAGAGAAAGACACCACCATCCGGCCGATGACTATATAGCGCTGTTTCACACCCATCTCTGGTCTCGCATCCACCCGCTTCCAAGCGATGTCAGCTCTGCCCTCCTCTTGCCCCATGGCCACTGCACAGCCCTACATGCCTTCTAAGACCTGCCCTCTGGAGGAGCGCACATGCCAAAAGCACTCAGTGGGCACACGTGGTTTTATTATTTCTGCCTGGAAGGAGGCCATGGCGGAGCAGGGATGCAGAGCATCCAGGATGGTGACGAGCTGTCCAACGGTGTGAACCGGAGCTGCAGAGCAGGTGCGCTTTGGCTTGCAGAGGCTGCCAGTTTGAGAAGGGGGTCCTGGCCTCACCGATGCCGCTTCCGGATGCTCTGCAGCTCCTGGTGGATGGTGCTGAAGCTGGGCCGCTGCACAGGCTCATAGGCCCAGCACTGCTCCATGAGCCTGAACACGGCATCAGGACACAGCTCTGGGCAGGGCAGGCGGCCCCCTGTGAGGACGGGCAGGGCACGTCGGGCATGAGCAGGGAGTCTGAGCGTCTGCAGTGGCCCCCGGGGGCATACTGTGACAACAGGAGCAATTTATGATGCGCTGCTTCCAGGAAGCCACTCTTGTTTATCAAGGACCCCAAGGACAGACACTGGGGTTCTAATCCTGATCCTACCATGTGCCTGTCGAGTATCCTCTGAAAGTCCCAGTTTTTCCATTTATAAAAGGGGTGTCTTAATTCCCACTTTACATGTCAGGAAGAGTAAATGAAGCAGCACAGAACAAGTGCCCAGTCAGTAGCAACAGGGTTATTTGTTCTTTTTTTTTTTTTTTCAATTTTGCTAGAAGGCACATGTACTCACCAGAGAGGAAGGGAAAGACAGAGGAAGAGGGAAAGTGAGAAAGCACTCCCCTTGGGAGATGGTCGCAATGCAATCCCTTCTCCTCTATTTCTTCCTCCTTTTGGAATTTTGGGCACGCAGGCACATGCAACCAGCATGCCTTATAAACTGCCAGGTCTGGGACTTGAACCATGCAGTTGGCTATGTGGGATCCAGATACCTTATCCGCCAGGCCACGGGCTGGCCCCAGTTATTCCTCTTCTACCCAGTGGGAAGGCAGAGAGGTTAAGTGAGGAGGAAGAGTCCATTGGAGCCCTGGGAAGAGGGCTGGTCCCAAGGGTCGTCTTACCATTTTCCACGAACTCCCGAGTCTGCTGATTGCTGAGGTTGGGGTAGGGAGAGGCCCCCAGGCTGAAGGTCTCCCAGAGCAAGATGCCAAAGCTCCACACGTCGCTCTCAGAGGAGTAGCGGCCTGCAGAGGTGGTGTGGCAGCGTGAGCGGCCTGTCCCTGTGCCCCCGTGGGGCCAGTCCCAGTCGCCCAGAGAGACGAGAAGCAGGTACCGTAGTTAAGCGCCTCGGGTGCGGTCCACTTCACAGGGACTTGTCGGAGGCCCCCTGAGGCTGCATAGATCCCATCGGCTTCCTCCCGGGACATCCCGAAGTCGCTGATCTTCAGCACGTTCTTCTCTGTCACCAGGCAGTTCCGAGCAGCCAGGTCCCTGGGTGAAGCAGGGCAGGGGCTCATCTGGCCAATGTCGCCAGCCCAGCCTGGGCCAAGCACTCCAGGCAAAGCCATGGGCAAAGCTGCAGGGGTGCCGATGATGGGGCCTGGAGGTGATGGCTCCTCCTGACTGGCCTGGGGACGGCGCAGGCAGGGCTGTCCACTCACCGGTGAATGCAGCACTTGCTCTCCAGGTACTCCATGCCGGCCGCTGCATCCCCCACCATCTGCAGCAGGGTCTTCACCCGCAGGCGGGCTCCCTCCGTCCGAAGGAAGGTCAGGAAGTCGCCCCCTGTGGGGTGGAGGGCCTGGCTGAGCCTTCTGGCTGGGCTGAGCTCCCCGTCCCTAGAGGTCAACCCCTCTGCTCACCCTGCACGAGCTCCATGACGATGTAGATGGGCTGTTTCTGGGTGCAGACGCCAATGAGACGCACGATGTTGGGGTGGCTGTACTGCTTCAGGATTCTGGAGGGGCTGCTGCTTAGGTGACGAGTGGCCCGGGCCTGCCTCCCGCCTCCCTTCAGGGCACCCAGGGAGGATGGGAGAAAGGGCACTGAGAGGAGAGCTTGGCCTCTGAGACGGGATGTGAGACCTTGGCCAGGGCCCTAACAGCCTCTACCCCTCGGCACTACGGGGGAGGGCGCCACCTGCAGAGGTGGGGGGCCTCGAGGATTAACCGCCACCACAGCTCACACTGGGCCTCGGTCAGGGAACCTGCGTCTGTGGAACCTATGGTGATCGTTATTCATTGCGCACCTTGCTTCCTGCAGGAACTTGGCCTTCAGGTCAGGGGGCAGCGTCTCTCGACAAGACTTCACAGCCACCAGGGTGTTGTCGGCCTTCAGACGTCCGCTGAACACTTCTCCGAAGTTCCCCTGAAATGGAGGTGGCTCCTGCCAAAGCCTTCCCTGGGGTGCCGTCCTCTTGTAGCCTGTCTGGGCCCCACCGGCTCTCCTCAGCCCTGGAGCTCAGCTGGGCTCACCCTGGCTCTCTAGGAGTTTGCTGCCTCATCAGGGCAAGAATGCCCATGGGGTGGGCAGACCACTCCTTCATGAGAGAAGCCACACTCACTGAAAGGTGATGGGAAATCCAAAGATCACCTTCCCTTAGGTTTGGAAAGCAGTCTGATTTTCAGGAAGGTGATTTCTCTAAGCAGGTATTTTGCAGCTTAAGTCAACAGGGTATGCGTCTCCCTGTGCACACACAAACCCCTGAGGGCACAGGGCCTGGGCTAGGGTGCTGGCAGCAGAGCCCTCTCCTGGGAGTTTCGGGGCAGGTACTCCCTGTTTCCTGGCAGTGGCTGAGCAGGGAGTCAGACTGAGGCAGGGGGCCCAACAGGTCTCTGGGGTGGGGCCTCAGAGGGCTGTGGGCTGGAAGGCTGCAGCCAGGGGGTGCACTCACCCGCCCAATCTGCTCGCCCAGCACCAGGTCCTCATGGTTTAGCGCCCACTTGTCCTGAGGAAGAGGAGGAGTTGGGGGGTTCGAAGTCAGTGAAGAGAAGCGGGGTGGGGCCCTGCAAAGGCCTGAACAGCTCTCCCACTGGAGCTATGTCTTTCATTTCTTGGAGCCTCAGTGTGTTGGTCTATCAAACAGGCTATGGGTGACCTCGGGGACTCCCTGAGTGAGCACCACCCTGGTGTGCAGGCCATAGAATAAAAACGGCCTTGACATTCCAGAACCCTGTGGAGTGAGGGGCAGCGTGGCCTTGTATGTGGACCAGGACCGGGATACCTTCCTGTGGGTCCTGAGCAAGCCTACTCCACACTCGCCAGGTCACAGGAGCATGTCTGGGCTGGGTCTGGCTCACCTTGGGCACAGCTCTGTGCAGGACGACGCCGCTCTTCTTGGTGAGGGGCTGCTGGGAGCACAGCAGGTGGTCGATGAGCAAGGGGATGCTGGGAAAGCCGTCCCCTTCCAGTCGGTACAGGTTCTGCAGGGCAGGGAGACCTGGGGTCAACAGACTCCACAGCTGAGAGGGCTGGAGCCCAGGGGAAAGGGGAAGAAGAGCTGCAGGACAGAGGCAGGGAGGCCTCAGGATGGTGCCCTCTGCTTGTGCACCACGACTCAGCTGTCCCCAGTCTTAGGGAAGGACATGTGTTTGAGAGCCCCTTCTTGCAAGGACTCGGTGGTCTCGTGGCCCCTTCCAGCTCCGCTAGGGCCCATCCTCTTGGGGAGGGAAGAGAGGGGTCCACTCACGTCGGAAGACTGGATGATGAAGTGCCGGGGCAGGCCCTCCCACAGCACCGACAGCACGTACTCCTGCTTGCCCTGGCTCTCCCGCACCAGGAAGTCCCCAGTGTGTGTTAGCAGCTCGGCCACTTCCACCCGTGGGATGGCCCCATGGTACCACAGCTGCTCGTGCAGGGGCTTCTGCACTTCGGGAACGAGCTGCAGCGGTGGGGGGAGCTGTGTGGGGGCAGAGCAGAGCAAGGAGGGTCATTTGGCTAGCTTGTGGGGGAAGGCCACAGACCAGCCAGTGGCACGTCTCCAGGTCCCAGGGGCAGGTGGAGGACTGGCCTGGACATGCTCTAGACAGAGCTGGGATTAGAAACCCAGGCCCCTGATCCCAAACCCAGCTGGTGCCTTCCTCCAGGCCAAAGGTAGGTTCCCCGCCACCCCCACAGCAGGGAGAGCCACGGGGTGACCATGGCTGCAGGTCACTGCAGCACACGGGCGGGAGGAAGAAGGGGGCCCATCTGCAGCATGGTACCCAGAAAAGAGGGAGCTCCGATAAAAGCAGGGTGGGTAGAGCCTCCCCTCCAGCAGCCCCAGTGACCAAACCTCAACGCTATGGTGAGAGGGTCAGCCGGGGGCATCTTGGAGACCCCCCCCCAGCAGAGGCAGGCAGCCAGGTGAGGTGCCACTCACCGAGAACTTGGGGCGGAAGATCCCCGAGATGTGGCTCTTGAGGAGCTCCAGTGTGGGCGTCCTTCCCCCATCTCGCTCGGGCTCCTGAGGCCAGGGACAGACGTCAGCGGGTGGCCAGGCTTGGGGAGGGGGAGGGCAAAAATGAGGAGCGCGGCCCCAGGCGAGCACGCTGGCAGGCGACAGCGGCGGGTGGGACAGCTCACCGAGGATGATGTGGAGTGGCGGTCATCCTGCAGCAGGAGCACCGGCGGGGGCTCACCAGGACCCAGCTGCTCCACCTTGGCCTGCAGCAGCTCCTGCTGGGCCTGCAGCTTGGCCTGGCTGCACAGTGCCACCTGCAGCCCCTGCAGCGCCTCCTGGAGCACCTGCCTCTTGCTGAGCAACTGCACCCTGCAGGCAGGGGTGGGGGGGAGAGTGTGTGAGAGGGCTCGTCTGCAGTTCCAGCCAGCACAGGGTGGGCAGGGGAGGGAGGGCAGGCCAGAGGTCATTGCACGTCGAGCCCATTCACCTCCCGCGAGGGTGGATGCTCTGTTCCTCGTTCTGGAGCTCACGCTGCAGCTGGGTAACCACCTCCTGCCGCCTGAGCACCGTCTCGGTGGCCAAAGCCAGTTCATCTGTCACTGAGGTCAGCCTACACCCAGGAGTAGGGCAGTGTTAGAGCCACGTCCGCAGATGCATCCATGCAGGGTCAAGCAGGTGCGGCAGCCTGACCCCGGCTCTGCATGGACAGGGTCCACTCCCCAGCCCTGCCCACAGAAACCCCAATGGTCGGCTGGGACCAGATACAAGTCACCACACACGTATGCTGTACGCTCTCCACGGTCAGCTCGTTTAGCTGCAACTCTCCAGGCTCCAGTGGTTCACCCTCCTCAAGCAGGGACTCGTCGAAGGTGACGCACGGGGGGACGTCTGGTGTGGAGCTGTGGGGGGACAGTGTGCCATCAGTAAACAGGCCAGCAGCCCTGGTGCCCAGCAGGGGCAGGGATGCGCTTACCCGTACTGTCGCAGGAAGCCTTGGTACTCAGTCTCAGGCTGGATGCGGGCAGCAGCTGCAGCCATCTCCTGGTGGATGGCTACCACCTCGTCCTGCACCAGACTGCTGATCTCCAGGTATTCTTGCAGAATCTCCTTCCTGCCCCCCAAGACGGGACTCCAGTCAGAGCAGCCTCAGGCTAGGCAAGGCAGGGTAGCTCAAGACTGGGCTAGGAGTCAGGGCTGGAGTTGTCCCCCCAGCCCATGGCCTCCTGTGCAGGTCAGGTGACTGCAAGCAAATTATTCGACCTCTCTTCTATTCCCGGATCTGTATAATGGGGATGCTGGAACTGTACTAAGAATCCTCTGAGAACCCACACGCAGTGTGTCTGGATTACGGAAAGTACTTGTAAGTGGGAGCCAGCCAGCCTAAGAGCTGGGGAGCCGGGCTCCTGACACATATAAGCCTCCGAAATGCTGCTGATTCCCGAGTCTAGATCTCCTGGTCCTGGTCCTCTCCTTAGCTGCAGTCGCATCTATTCATCCACCTACTGAAATGCCCCACTACACATCTCTCACACACCGTCACTCTACCAGTTCAAAAACGAACTCCTACTCTCATCTCATCTCTGAAACCTCTTCCTCCCTAGCCTTCTCTGTATAAAGGTAATGGCAATTCCACCTTCTACATGCTCAGAGTCCTTTAACCCTCTATCTCACAGTCCATTTCCAATCCAGAAGGAAAGCCCCCTGGCTCTACCTTCCAAATATACCCAGAACCTGACCACGCCTCACCTCTGCTGCTACCACCCTGGTCCAGGTGCCCGGGATCTCTGGTCCAGATTACAGCAAGGGCCTGTTATCTGGCCTCTGTCCTTGCCCTTGAAGCCTGTTCTTAGTATGGCAGCCTTATGAGAACAGGTCTGATTCCGTGACTCTTCTTATTCACCAAGAGCCAACATGTGCACAATGGCCTGTCAGACCCTTGAGGCTCAGAACCCCGACCCTGACTCCTCCAGCCTTGTCTCTGACTCTCTCCCTTCCTGGCTCTGCAAGAACTCCACAGATTCTTGCTGTTCCCCAATCCTTTCCCATCTCAGGGCCTGTCCCTCTTTCTGGAATGATCTTTCTCTTACCCCATGGCTCACTCTCATACCACTCTCAAGGCTCTCTTTTTAATGCCAGAGAACATGCATGGTCATCAGAGAGAGAGAGAAAGAGAGAGGAAGAAAGGGGAGAAAGCACCCTCCCACGGGGTGGAGTCAGGCTGCATTCCCTTCTCCTCCATTTCTCCATCCTGTCAGGATCTGGGACACACACACCAACTTGTGTTTTTCAAGCCACCAGGGCTAGGATCTGAACTGAGATTGACCATGTGAAATCCAGCTTCCAACCTCCAGCCACAGGGGAGGGGTTGCCCTCTCAGGTCTCTCTTGGAAGGTCACTTCTCGGAGGCTTCCCCAGACTTCCTCCCTGCCCCAAGGCCCTCCCAACCCCCTTCTCTTGCCTTCTTTTCCTCCAGAGCACTTACTGCTTTTAATCGGCTTTATTTACTTTCTGACCTTTCTCTACTAGCGAGAAAGATCCTGGGGACAGAGGTTATTGTCTACACTGTTCTCCGCTGCATTCCAGAGCCTAGGACAGTGTAATAAAACCCAGGAGTGAGGGCCCTGGAATCCTGAGATCTGGGTGAAAGTAGGTCCACTCCAGGGGCCAGTCAGGTCCCATTCTCACGAGCTTATGCAGCTGGCACTTTTACAGGACTCAATTTTTCTTTTCTCTTTAATAACTTGCCAGAGGGTGCGCATGCTCACCAGAGAGAGCTAGAGAAAAAGGGGTAGAGTGAGAAATCATCCCCCTTGGGAGATGGTCACACCACAATCCCTTCTCCTCCATTTCTTCTTTTAGGATTTTGGCCTCACGCGCACGTGCACCAGGCGTGTTTTTCAAGCTGCCAGGTCTGAGACGCAAACCATGCGGCTGGCCATGTGGGATCTAGCCACAAACTGGGTAGCCCTATAGGACTGAATTCTCTGGAGGCCTGGTGGCAGGGCTGGGGCTGCTACAGGACAGGGCAGGGCTGCGGGCTCACAGGATGCGTGCCATCTCCTCGTGCAGGTCCTGCAGTGACTGCAGTAGGCTGGGGAGCATCAGCTGGTGGTGGTGCTGGTGGTGAAGCTGCGCGGCCCGCACGCCCAGCACATAACGGTTATGGTGGGCAAAGAGCTTCCACAGGCTGCGCACGTACTTGTCCTTGGCCTTGTCGCGGTCCTTGTCTGCCAGGTGGGAGCAGGGGAGGGGTGTAGGTGACAGTGGAGGGCCAGGCAGTCCCTGCTCCCAGGACACTCATCGACAGGTCTGCACTGGCTTGGGATTCCCTCCCAGCCGGCGAGGGGAGTCACAAACCTTTGCTGGCCTCCTGGTACTTGCGCCTGGCCTGGGCGCTGTCCCGGGCCAGGGCTCGGTACTGGCTCTTCAGCTTCTCGATATCCTGGCTGTGGGTCTGGGGAGAGAGGAGAGGCCTGTGTGAGACAGCGGGTCCCCAAGCATGGGAAGTCCTGCCCGAGGAGCAGTCCTGCAAAGGTCCTGCTGTCCAGGATCTAGGATCGTTCTCCAGGAACGGCCCGGAGGCTTCTGAGGAAGCTGGCTGCAGAGGCTAGAGTCAGAGGAGCTGAGCTCAGGGCAGGTCCCTGGGGAAAGTAGGGAGGTGGGCTGGGCAGGCTACAAAGGTCCTACCCTGGTGGGAGAGAGGGCCAGCTTCAGGTCTGTGTTATCTGTGCAGTCACAAGAGTTCCACATGTGGAAGAGCCCTGTGCCTGCCTCTTAATTGAAGTTCTTCATAGTTTCAAAAGGGGCCTCACATTTTCATTTTGCACTGGGTCCTACAAATTATGTTCCGGGTGGCAGAAAACATTAGACATCAGTCCAGAATCAGAGTTCTCATCCCACATCTCCTGTTTATGTGCTTGGATGCTTCAGGCAGGCTCCACTGCTTTCATCTCAACCTCAGTTTCCCCATCTGTAACCGAGCAAAATGCCTAGACTAGATCGGTCTTTTTCTTAAAGGGCCAGGCTAGTATTTTAGGGTTTCTGTTGCAACTACTCAACTCTGCCACTGTGGTTCTAGATGGCAGCCATGGTTGTGTTCTAGTAAGCTTTTAAAAGCGAGCAGACCTTTGAGTTAGATCTTCAGGAGAGAGGCATGGGGCCAGGTTGGCCACCAGGGGCCGCTGTGGGTCCGTGGCAAGGGTCGGCTAGCCGCTGGTGGAAGGGGTGTGGTACAGAGAGGCTGACCAAGGCTGCCTTACCCAGGGCAAACGGCCAGCCCCAGCCCCTGAACTTTACATGGTGGGATTCTAACTTAGGCAGGCCACCATCACAGCCCCAGTCCTTGACTGGAAGGGGGCTACACTGCTGTCTTGTCTCTGGTGCTCTGGGAAGAGCTTACCTTGGTCAAACAGACTGGCCCTCACTCCTGAGAATCGCATTGATTCTCATGCCCCAGAGGCTGGCAGGGTGGTGTAGGAGGCAGAGCACAGTGCCTCAGCTGCTCCTGGGCAGTGGCCAACTCACTCATCCTTGCCTCCTGACACTTTGCCCAGGCACAGACAACACACGAGCAGGGGCTCCATGACCCAAGCAGGAGGGAGGGAGGCAGGGAGGAAGCTGTGGTAGAGGCCAGGCAGCGGTTAGGGACTTCCACTTCCCCCAGTGAATCCAGAGGCTGTTGTGTAAAGCCAACCCTTCAGGGCACAACATTCAAACAGACAAGACCAAAGGCCCGGCTCTGCCTACCCACCTTGGTGAGTTCCTGCTGCAGCTGCTGCCACTGTTCGCTGTAGCTCTTGCGCAGTTGCTGCCGTTCGCGGATGAGCAGGCTCAGCTTGCTCAGGGGCCCAGAGTTCAGGTCCTCTGCATGCTGTCGCAGCAGCCGGCTTAGGCCCTCCGTCTGGCTGGTGATCTCTGCCCAGGACTGCAGCAGGGGGATGAACAGGCAGAGAGTAGGGGACGGTGGCTCCCAAACTGGGCCTGCCAGGCTCTGGGAGAGGAACAGGTAGGCAGCACTCCCTCACCCCCAAGACCCACCTGGCCGATGGGGCTGTCGGGGTTGCCCCGGCACTGCCCTGCACTGTCTTGCAGGGACATGTGGTGAAGGAGACCTGCATATTCCCGGTCACTCTTGACCCGCTGGGCCATCCACTTCCTCATGCCCTCCAGGAGGCGAAGTTCGGCCTCCTGCATCTGCTGCACTGCCCCGTGGCCCTGGGGGCTGCACAGCTCTGATGAGAAGCCCATAGTGCCTGATGTTCTGCAGACAGAGAAGAGGCTATGACCCGGGGCCAGGCAGCACCTGAAATGGAGGTGCAGACTGGCAGGAGAGTGGTTCTGCCCTGGTAAAATGCAGCCTAGGAACACAGGGCAGCCTGGGGCCTGGGACTGGCCTTCACCGCTTTCAGAACCCTTGTGCCAGGGGGACACCACCTAGTGCAAAGCCTGCTTCCCAAGACTGTCCACCCAATACCCGACGTTACAGCAGGCGCCCACAGTGGTCCCCAACAGGGCGAAGCTGCCCGGACTTGGCTCCAGGGCCGCTGCCTAATCCTGCCGCTGTGGCCGTCCCACCCTTCCCTGGCTCTTACCCCACCGGGTCAGATCTCAGGCTCTCGAGCGTCTGTCCCGGCCCGCGCCCCGCGCCCCACGCGCACTGCCTCTTGGGTCGAGAAGCTGTTACCCGCGCAGGCAGCTGCTCCTGGGGCGGCCGCGAACCGACTCAGGCCCCGCGCCGACCCCCGGCCAGTTCCTGATTCCGCGCTTCCTCCTCCGGTGGTTTCAGTTGGCCAGACCCGGGGCGGGCCCGAGGAGGGGAAGGGGCGGGCGGGAGCGGCCAGGCCGCCGATGCCTGCCGGCCCCCCTCCGGCGCTGGGCCGCAGCCTGGGCGGCTGAGCAGCCACGGAAACGGAAGGGAGGAGGGGGCCAGGAAAGAATGGCCGTGCAGAGGGCCGGCCCGGCACTCCTCCGGGCCGCAGCGCCCTGGGACCTTGGGAAGGAGCCGTGGGGGAAGGCGGGGGAGACCCCGGCAGGTGTTAGGGCGGGAAACCTGGGGTATCCAGGGGCTGGAGGCAAGCCTAGCGCCCAGCCAGGGCAGCCGCAAGAGGAAGGGGGACGCCTAGGCCAGGCCCTCCCCACCCCATCAGATTCCCTAAGGAGCGCTCAGGCGCCAGCATCGTTTGAATAAAATCGCCAAGAACAGTAAATAACGCAAGCAAAGGCCCGTTTCTCAGGCACCAGTCTTGACACCACAGTCCCCGAGCCCTACCCCAGAAAGGAACTTAATGTCCCAAGGGCAATCTGGGGCAGGGGCTGTGGGCCAGTGAGAGGGAGTTTCCCTGGTAGGACTCAGGCTCTCCTCTGCAAAAATCATCTTGGTCCCACCAGGCCCAGCCAGCCTCAGCCCTAAGTTGGTGGCCAGGACACTTGAGCCCAGGAAGACACTGAATAATGAAACTAGGCCCAATGACTCTCCACTCTGCAGGACACCAGGACTGAGGCCCAGGGGGTAACTTGACACCACCACCCCCAGCTTGCTCCCCACTGTTGGCTCCTACTGGGGCCAGTGCGTTTGCTCCGGGCAGGGGTCCCTGGAGCTCTTGGAGAAGACTCTGGCTTCTGACATAGGCCACCACCAGGCAGGCAGGACACCAGTCCCCGCAATCCCAGGCCTTCTCCCCAGGAGGGATGACGTGGTTCCTGGTCCTGGGAAGAGCAATACCACCACACTGGAGACCCGGCCTGGTTTGCATAGTCTGCACGTTTAATCACTTTAAAACCTCTAACATTATCTCGTGTCCATTAAATAGAACCAACAATGCTGGGCCTGTTTAAATTACAAGAAAAAAAAAAATCACTGTGCACCAACCCAGTATCTTACAAAACCAGCCGGGCTGGCCACGATGGGGCGGGTGGAGACAAGGGGGCACCCCTGGGCAGGTGACTGGGTACCAGGGTTAGGAGAGAAAGAAAAGGGGACTCCCAGATGGGAGGGGACTGATTGTCCTAACGGGAGGGGTGCAAAAGGCACGTCGGAAGAGGGGGTTGGGGGCGTGACAGGTCAGTGCTTTCTCCACCAGGGCACAGTGTTACAGGGGGCTCAGTGCCACCTCCCACCTACCCCCGGCACTTGGAAAGCCAGTGACCCACAAGCCCTTGGCACGATGAGTCCCGTTTGAAACACGGATGTAGCCTGCTCCTCGCACTGTGACCCCCTTTCCTTGAGCCCGCCTGGCTGGCCTGCCTCTTCAGGACCGAGGGGCTCAACGGCTTGCTCCTTGCGCCTCAGCAATCTGCTGCAGCCCCTACAACTCAGGGCCAGGGCGGCCAGGGGAAGGGCGGGGTGGACGGTGGGTATGAGAAGGCGGGTGGTCCAGCTGCTACCCCCGTTAAAAAATACAAAAAAAAAAAAAAAAAAAAAAAAAAAATCAGCATCTAAAGTGAAATAATCACAAAGTGAAAATATATCCTCAAACAGCCCCTGAGATCCCCACAGGGGAAAGCAGCATCGGGCGAGAGGCGGGAGAGGCCGGCAGGGCCACCGTCCCTCCCCACCACCCACCCAGGGGCTCCGGGACTGTGAGTGCCAACAGCCCAGGCAGCCCCGGGCTCAGAAAACAGGGACGTGGGCCCTGGTGAGAAAGGAGGGTTGGAGAGGGAAGGGTGGTCAGGGACACCAGCATGGAGCTTCAGCTGGGGCTGCACCAGCCTGTCCAGGCCTGCCAGCCTGCTGTGCAGAGGCACAGTGGCCGGGCAGGCCAAGAGACGCCACACGCGTACACACCTGCAAGCCACCTGCCCTGCCTTGGTCCCTTCCTATGATCGCCGCTTCCGCCGAGGCTCAGCAGAGATGGGGGACGGGGTCAAGGATGCAAAAGCCCTTGGAGAGGTGGCCACCTCCTTCGAGTACCTCCTAGGCCAGCCTCCCTGCTGC
Organism: Tupaia tana; assembly: GCA_026018925.1. NCBI lineage: Eukaryota > Metazoa > Chordata > Mammalia > Scandentia > Tupaiidae > Tupaia > Tupaia tana. The sequence goes on along the minus strand of JAKSZU010000028.1, from coordinate 8,875,871 downwards.
CTGGATGGGGACCATTATTGCTTTAGAGGGACAGGGAAGGGGCCAGAGCTGCAGCCTGCATCAGAAACCCCGGAAAGGAAGGGCTGCCCCTCTGCACTAGGCAGACTGGCTGGGGCCTGGGGCCTGGGCCTCGGAAAGCTGCCCTAAAGGGTTCACTCCTTTCTCCGTGTGGAGTGGGTGCTGGGGTGCAAGAGGCCCTCCCCTGCCCCAGCTAGTCCTGGGGCCCCACCTCTGACAGCCAGATGGACTCAAGGGTAGGGTGGGACACAGTTTCTGCCCCCTCTTGCCTCCCAGCTGGGGTCCAAACCCAGTCCCAAGATAAAAAAATACTTTGGTGAATTAAAAAGTGCCCGAGGAGGGGATCGGCTCGAGGGGGCAGGCAGTGGGCTCGTCAGAGGGCGCTCTGGTCTTTGATAAAGGCGGTCCTCTCGCCCCGGCCCTCGTCCTCTTCGGAGTCGGACGGGCACTCCTGCCAGGCTTCGGGGGGCAGCCCCTTGTAGGAAATGAGGCCCCGGTCCATCGTGTACACCTTCACTCCCCGGAAGCTGAAGCCAGAGCGCAGCTGCAGGACCAGGAAGACAGTGACGAAGACCAGCACGATGAAGGCACAGCTGAGGCCAGCCACCACCTCAGGCAGGTGCGAGGGCAGCAGCCCGGCCTGCAGCCGCGGCTCCACCTCCACCTCCGGGGGTGGCCGGGGCGGCGGCGGCTGCGCCTGCAGTGGGGATTCGCGGCTGCTCTGGCTCTGCCGGGAGCACGTCTGCTCCACAGGGTCCAGGGAGGCATGGCTGGGGCAGCTGAGGCAGTCTGTGGGGGCCGGCCCCTGGCAGGTGGCACACGAGGTGTGGCAGGGGGCACAGACGCTGGCCCGGATGGTCTCGACGTCGTTCTCGGTGCTATAGTGCGTATCGAGGACTTGGGGAGTGAAGCCTGCTGGGCAGTGCTGGACGCAGCTCTTCTGGTGCAGCGAGAAGCCCTCCTCACACACTGCCGGCATGAGAGGTGGGTGGGGTCAGCTGAGTGAGCCACGGCCCCAGGACCACGTGAGCCTTCAGCCCCCAAACTGTGTTTAACCCAAGGGCTCCAGGAACCCCAGGGTCCCTGGAGACTGCTTTTCCTCCTAGAGCTGGGCTTCAGGACAGGCACCCCCATCCCCCCACAGCCTCAGCCCCAGTCCCCGACAGCACCCATTACTGACCCACACAGGCCTGGCTGGACGTGAGGGTCTTGCAGCCGCTGCTCTCAGGAGGCGTGGGCAGCCCCTCAGGGGCTGTGCCGTAGAGCACGAGGGTGAATTTGGTCAGCGTCCCTATTCCCGAGTGGAGAGGAGGCAGGATTAGAGGGCACGGGTACCACCTCTAGCCTCACGGACCGTGTCAGCTCTCCTTGCCCACCCACCCTTGAGCACTCCCAATACCATAGTTGTTGGCTTCGCTGGTGTTCTCAATCTCCAGGACCCACTCGCCAGAGGGGTCCTCGTCCCAGGAATGGGTTGTCATGAAGGCCCAGTCATTAAAGCCATCTGCGGAGTAGTCGTGTGGCCTGGGGAGGGGATTGCACATCATTGTCTCAGGCCTCAGGGTACCCCAGGCCAGGGGACATGTGACCTACAACGTATGGACCACAGATGCTTCTCCTGCAGTCCCAACCCTGCTGCGCGGGGAGTGCCTACTGGCTTGGTTGTTCCCGAGGCCGAGTGTTCTCAACCAGGGAATTCTAGAATGCTGTAAGGGTACTACACAAGGGTTGGCAGTAAGAGGGCAGAAGCCAGGGTTCTTACAATATGGGGCAGTCCCATGGGACAAAGCTATCCTTCCCAGCATGTCACAGGTGCCCACAGCATTTGATGATGGGCAGGGGGGTGAGTGGATGATGGGTGGAGGGGTGTGAGTGGCACATGGGGAGGCACATGGCAGCGAGGGGAGGAGCTGGGGAGGTGAGGGCAGGAGGTGGAACGGGGCCAGGGCAAGCACCTGGCAGCCAGCAGGGTGGAGCGGGTGCCCATGGGGCTGACTAGGTGGATGGCCAGGTCGCCACGGCGATTATAGGACAGGGTGAGGCGCGCCTGCGCGTGCTCCAGCCGGGTGATGTGGTTGGGCTCGCCCAGGCATGCGGTCACGCTCTTCCGCACCTCTAGCCGCTTCCCGATGTCCCTGTGCAGAAAGCACCATGACGGTCTGTCAGCCTGGCCCATAGGGACCTGCAGGCACCCTGCAACTCTCAGGCCCCACTCGCCACCCCTCACCCCCAGCCCAGGTCCAGCCCTCACTTGGGCTCAGTGAGGATGTCGATGATGCACTTCCGCTGTGGTGCCACCGTCGTCCAGTTCTGCGCCAGGGCGACCATGGCACCTGCGTCCAACAGCCCGTAGCCATAGGAGTGGCTCACTGTGGGGACGGGGAAGGTGGGTCAGCTGGAGGCACGCAAGGCCCCCACCTGCCTCCAAGGCCAACCTCTAGGCCTCCCTGACTGCACCTTTCCGGCCCACGCCATTGGTGGCCCAGTCATTGGCATTGAGGTGGGCTGGCTTCGACGTCTGTACCACCAGGTGCTGCATGTCCCGCCAGGTGAGGTTCTTACTGCAGGGGAGGGAGAGACCAGGGCTCAGTATTTCCAGAGAGAAGCTAAAGACAAAGGGCTGCCCTGCAGAGTGCTGGGAGGGACAGGGTCACCCCCTGCCCACTTACTTGGCCTCCAGGGTGAGTGCGATGATGCCGGCTGCCAAGGGGGCGGAGGCTGAGGTGCCCGTGTGAGACTCCGTGCACTTCTGCCGCAAGTCTGTCGTCACCTACCAGGGGAACAGTGGTGTTGGGGCTGTGAAGGCGGGGCGGGGCAAGTGGGGTCACCTGCCCTCCCTCTGCCTACAGATCCTGGGCACCACAGATGGCACAGTGAGCCAGGACCAAGACAGCTCGTCCCAGCTTACCACCTGGCCGTGGATAGGCCAATGCCTGGCCCTGGCTAGGATCTAGTTTCCCAAGAAAGGAGTTTAACTTGAGACCAGAAGTCATCAGGAACAATGTAGTTGTTTGTTTGTTTTTAAGCAACGACTTTCATTTTTCTAATTGCCAGAGGGCATGCGCAACCAGGGGTTTGGGAGAAGGCAATGGGTATGGTGATACCACAATCTCTCCTCCATTTCTCCATCGGTTCAGGATGTTGTGCATGCACGCGTGAGTCTGGCATGTTTTTCGAATTGCTAGGGCTGGGATTTGAACTGTGGTTGGCCATGTGGAAGCCTACTAGGCCCCAAGGCCAGCTCTGGTGCACATTTTTAGGGAGAGTCTACGTTTCTCAAGGGCTTTACAAACAGTCCACAGTCTCCTAGCTCACAATCCATGAGACCTGAGCTATCACTGCCCAGCCACACACGTGTGAGAGGCAGCCAGGGTCCACAAGGGTCCTTGGGCAGAACTAGTCAGCACCCCCACTATCCCAGGCAAGACTCACGATCTGCTTCTCATTCTGGTTGCCACTGCTGTAGGTCGTGGCCAGTGTGGACGAGCAGGCCTCGCTGTACCAGGGCACGTTGCCGAACTGCGTGGCGCTGCTGATGGACAGCGTGTAGATGCTGTTGGTGTAGCCGTCGCAGTTGCAGCTGTCATGTTCCCGGCCCCCGTTCCCCGAGGCCCAGACAAAGATGGAGCCCAGCCCCCCTCGGCCCTGTGGACAGAGTGGCCTGGGGTCACTCCAGATCAGAGCTTGGGGGAGACCTGGCAGGAAGACACTGCTAGAGACTGGGAAGGTCTCTGGGGGTTCCTCACCCACCCAGGTTCCCAGGGACATCCCTGCTGATCAGGTATATATGCGAATAAATATTTTTTATGCAAAAAAATTAGCAAAAAACACAGAGCAGGATAACCACCAAAATGCTCAGAGTTGTGAGCTTTGAGGGGTTGGGGGGGTGGGGTTTTGGGTGAATTTTATTTACTGGACTCTTACTGTCCCTCAGTTTTTTTTTGAATTATTTTTTATTTAACTTTATTATTATTTTTATTCTTCAGTATCATCAGACAGAGAGAGAGAGAGGGAAAGTGAGAAAGCAGGCCACCAGGTCCAGGACTAGGATGGTGGTCAGCCATGTGGGAGTCTGCTGCCTTTAATCATCACACCACCTGCCAGCCCCCCGCTCAATGTTTTATTACAAATACTTTGACTAACATTAAAATTAAACACAATAATGAAACAAGATAGAAAAGCACAAGGACAAGAGTTATGGAAAAGACAGCACTCAGCCTGGCCCAAGGCGGGCCTGTTTCTGTGCTGGGCTCACCTGGCTGACCCCCCTGAAGAAGGCCTCCTCGGCTAGGCGGGCTGGCCCGTCCACTGTCTTGCCATCGTCCTCGGGGCCCCAGCTGGCGCTGTAGATGTGGATGTGGTTGGGGTTCAGGCCCAGCGAGCGTGCTTCCACTGCATCTGTCACCTCACCATCCAGCATACGCACCCCTGGCCACGAAGGGGGGCAGGAAGAGGGATTCTGCGTGGGTTCAGCTGCCAGAAGCACCCCGGGGAGTATAGCCAGTAACCGAGGGATGGGCAGGGGACAGAGGACCGTGCTGGGAAACCACGAGCCCCTAACTGCCAGTATGCCTGTGCCTTCCTTGTAAAATTTATTTATTTAATTTTAATTATTATTCTTAATTTGCTATAGGGTATATGTGCTCACCAAAAAGAGACAGACAGAGAGAGACTGAGAGGGAAAGTGAGATAACAAACCACCAGGTCCAGGACTGGACCTGCAGTTGACCATGTGGGAGTCCAGGGCCCTAACTACCATACCACCTGCTGACCCCAGCTTGCGTGCTGACGTCCCTGCCTGTGCCTTTCAAACACAAGACCCAGGGAGGCGAGAAGAGAACACCTCCTGCTCCCAGCCCCCAACACATTCAGACTCTTGTTCTGAAAGGACCATGGTGGTTAAGACCTGCCACGTAGAAACTCAGGGCAGACTGTGAAAATTTAGGGAAACTCCTGCTAAGAAACACCCACCCGTCTATGGAGAGGCTAGCACGGGGGTCTAGCTCTTTGCACCGCTAAGAACCCTCAACAGAGGCTCCACAGTGGGAAGGTGGCAGGCAGGCATGGAAGACAGGAAGTGGGAGGGGAAAATCCCACATGGAAGGGGCCCCCCAAGAGTGGCCAAGGCCCACACCCACCTCCAATGCGGGCGTTGTAGGCCACACCTACACCACAGACACCATTGTTGGCCACTGCAGCCACTTCGCCCGCACACCGTGTACCATGCCTGCCAGAGCCAAGAGTGCAGCATTAGTTGGGTGGACAAGGTGCAGCAGATATGGTCCTCTACCAAGACAACCCTCCGTGTGTGCATGGCCCCCTTCCACACCCACAGCCCGCTGGGCCCGGTCCGAACCCTCCCTGTGAGCCCCAGCTGGACCAGGGCTATGAGGAAGGCTCAGCCTCAGGCAGGCACATCTTGTCCCAACTTAGCCCTGCTTCCTTGGAAGAAGAGAGGGGCCGGGAGGCGGAGGCTGGGCTGCTGCTTACCTGTTATCATTCATCTGTGTGTACCGGGGCTGGGGGTCAGGGTCCTGGTCATTGACATCAAAACTGGCCCCAGGATCCTGGAAAGGATGTGACCTTTGTCAGGAGCAGCCCAACACGCTGGTCGAATAGGACGGCCCTAGCCACCCCTCCCCTGGGGATCACTGCCCCCCTCCCTGCTCCTCACATAATTGCCTGCCAAATCCGGGTGGTTCTTCTCAATGCCGTCGTCCAGAATGGAGACCACGATGCCACGGCCCGTGTAGCCCTGGGCCCAGGCTTCCTTCACATTGAGGTCCCGCTGAGTGACACCCGACTGTGGAGACACCACCCCCGTCGCTTACCAGATGTGGCTGGCTGTGTGAGGGTAAGTGGGGCACCCCAGAACCTTCTTCTCTGCCCAGCCCTGCTCCTAAAACGCCATGGATTGTCTGAATTTCATGGAAACGTGAAGGGCTCTGGGAGGGCCAGACCGTGGCGCAGTGGTAAAACGTGATGCGCTGCAAGGCTGACCCACATGGGAAGGTTCCGGGTTCACTACTGGAGACCTCCCTAAGTACATGGGGCAGTGGGTGTCTGTGATCCAAGGCTGCTAGGGCTGGGGGTGGACAGTGGAATCCGGACCCTGTGGGAGGTGCTGCCTCTTTCCCCCATGGAAGAAATAAACTTTAAAAAACAAAAACAAACAAAAAACTATTGGCGGGCAACCCTCAGGCTTAGCAGGATGGGCTAGGGAGAAAGCATCAGAGGCAGGCTTGAAGTCAGCCTCAGGCACCCACAGGACCTCACGTCGGAGGGGTGAGTGCATCTGGGAGGCGTATGTAGGCCCCGAGGTGGCAGCATACCAGGTACCACTGCTGGGGAAACTTGGGGTCCGTGGGCTCCTGGTACACGTCTCGTTTGGTCCGTCGCTTGACCACTTGCTGCTCCAGCCACCGCACCTGAGAGGGTGAGGAAGACACGCGGGTGTGGCTGAGGGCTGGGAGGAAGCAAGAGGGCCTCCTCAGAGCAGGAAGGGAGGGCGGCAGCAGGTGGCACTGGGCTCCACTCACTTGAGGCTCCCGCTTCAGCCGGCTGTGCCGCGGGCGGTGAGGCGACAGAGACCGCTTTGTCACTGCTCGATGCCAGAAGTGGTAATAGTCGCCGAAGATCTGCAGCAGAGCAGGGAGACTGAGCTGGGCTTCCCATCTGTCAGTCCCAGGAGGCGGGGGCCGGGGGTGGACAACGGCAGCAGGGGAGGCTTGCGACCGCAGGCGTGGTGGGGCGCCCGCTCCCTGCCTGGGACCCTGCAGGGGCCGAGGGGCATTTGCTCTCCCTGGGACACGCTGCCCCTTCAGAATCTCAGCTACAAGCCCGCAGGCAGGACAAGCCTTTACTTCCTGCCCATTGGCCACCTAAGTGCCCTGGGAAGACAAGCTCTCTGGTGCCAGAATCCTGCCCCCTCTGGCCCCACCCCAGCAATTTCCTTGTGTCCTGTGCCTTGGCCACCAGGCCAGGAAAAAACACCTACCTGGCCCAGGTTGAGGAAGCCATGTTTTTGTGCCACGTTATTAGCCACCTCTGGGCCTCCGGGGATGTGCACGGCCCACGTGTTGGTGAAGACCTTCTGGCCACGAGCATCAGCTTCCAGCAGGACCAAGGTCCCTGCTGCTGCTACCACCCATAGCAACCAGGGCCTCAGCTCCATGGGGGGGCAGGTGGCCGGGACCCCGGAGCTCCCGTCTCCTTGGCCTGGTCACAGGGCCTCGGCTCCCACGTGCCTGTTCACTGCCTGTGGCCCGGAGCTGACTGGCGGGGGCATGGGGCTGAGGCGGGCAGGGCTGGAGGCAGGAAGAGGGCTGCCGCTCTAGAGGAGCAATGGGAAAAGGGTAGAGAGAAAATCAGTCCCTCCCCAGCTACGCACTGAAGCTACCCTGCCCAGCCCATGGCTCGATTGGGCCTGACAGGTGTTCTGGGGGAGAAGGGTTACAAAGGAAAAGAGAGTCCCTCCTCGCAGCAGAAATCTAGTCCCTCAAGGTCAGCCAGACAGATGGACCCTCCACCCCCACAAACCCCTCCTGAGCCTTTCTCCACACAAGAACACAAAAAGTGTGGCACAAGTGGGATGGGGAGTACCATGGCTAGGGCACTCAAATCAGAAACAAGTGAATACATACTTGCCACAATCCAAGGAAAAAAGATACATTCTAATGCAGTATGTACACAGGATCCCATTTTGTTTTTTAAAAACTATTTATATGTGTATATTTATACATAACCCAAAACAAAATCTGGAGAGACACACGCTAAAATGTTAACAATGGTTCCCTCAAGATGGTGAGAACTGCCAGTAATTGTTTTCTTGTGTCACTGTACGGTCTCCAAACTACCTAGGTATGGCTTATAAAGGAATAAAACGTTGGCTTTTAAACACTCGCTTTTTAAGTAAACGGAGTCTCCACAACTCACTAGGGTTTCCTGGTTCAGCAGAGCGGATTCAGTCATGGGGAGTTATTTGCAAAGACTCGCAGCCCCTGGGAGGAAAGCGTGGGCTCCTCTAAGAGAGACGGGGCTTTGGGGGGCCATGCTCTGAACAGAGGGCTTCACCTCCCTGCACGGCTGAGCCAGCAGCCACCAGAGGTCTGGGCTCTTGATTGTTTCCTGGGGAATGATGGGGGGAGCACCCAGCCCTGCTCGACCCAGGCCTGGAGGTCCCCGGCACCCCCTTGCCTGCCCCACGCCCACCCCCACTGGCTTGCATAACCTGAGCCTGGGCAGCCAGGGCAAACGCGGCTGCTGAGCCAGGAGCGCCAAGGTGAGGCTGAATCAATAGTCTGCGTGTTGTTTTTTCCTCCTTCAGCAAACAGACAGCAGGACCTCTCTGCTAGGGGCCACATAACTGTCCCTACATAAGGCCCCTGATTATCAAGAAGCCAAGCCCCCTGGGGTAGGGGAGAAATGGGGGAGTCCTGTGATCACGGCACCCTGATACCACTACCACTCCCATGGCCCGTCCCCAAAGGAGGCCACTCTTGCCAGATGGTGAAATGAAGGCACCCCAATTTGCACAGGCCCTGGAGAGCTGAGCAAGCCGGCTCGCCACTAGAAACCCCCACTTCTCTAGGGGCTGCTCTTGGCCACACCAGCCTCCCTGGCTGCTGTGGTCCCAACCCGCAGGCTGGGGGGGACTCCACACACAACTCCGGGAGTATTTTCAGTTTACACCAAAATAACCTGACAGCTGATGGCAGGAGATAGCCACGATGCAGGTCCTCCACCCCTAATGGCAGAGTTCACAGGGCTCCGGGGCAGGCAGGGGCCATGGCCCATGGTGCCTTGGGGGGGGGGGGGTGATCCAGAAAGCCAGTCTGAGCAGCAGCTGGGCAGCCAGAGGCCCCAGCCCTAAGGGGGGTGAAGGGACCCAAGCCCCTCGACAGAGGATGTGGGTATTGAGGCAGAGCCATATAGGGCCACCACAACAGCTCCCTCCTGGGTCCAAATGTCATGCAACCCCTACCTTTCCCACAACAGTGCTGTGTGCCCTGCTGGAGCCCCCACCAAAGCTGGGTTCATCTGGGCCTGGCCCAGGTTCCGGCCCACTGTGGGTGCAGCCACAGCTGCTTTGACGTTAAAGGTGATTAACCAACTATTTAATTACCTTGCAGCACCCGGAAAGAAAGCAGGTTTTGCATCCAATCAAACAGTCCCCCAAGCAAAAGGGCCTTCCTCCCTCTGCCCAGCGATCCCAGCCATGGGGAGGGGTGGATATGGCCTCCAGTACCCCCAAGTCGCCCAGACAGCTTTGCCTCAGCATCCGAGACAGGAGGAGGACTCCCCCCAAAACAGCGAGAGCTCAGAACAATAAATGAATGGGCTTCTCCCCACCCCCACCCCAGACTCTGACTCACCCTCTGAGTCCCAGTTTGTCTCCAACCCCGAGGCTTGCCGTACTGCTTGCCTCCTGTGATCCCGACTCACATGGGACTCTGCTCTGGGCTGTGGCCACAGAGAGCCTGAGTGCTCTTCCTGGCTACGCTGGTGGGTAAAGCCCTGATCTCCAGCCCCAGGACCCTATACCCAGACAGCTACTCCCAGCCCACCACACTGTACCTACCCCAGATACCACCGCTGCTTCCCAGGCAATGGGGGTCTGGCTTGGACACAGAGAAAGCCACTCCACTCAAGGACCACTTGGAAACCAACTGGTCTCTCCAGCAAAGAGACTCCAAGCCGTCCCTATTAAAGACGCTGGGAGGTCCCTTCTTAACTCTGACGTCTGACCCCTGTTCCACTACGACTTGTTGCGTGATCTTAAACAAGTCATTTCCTCTCTGTGCCTCAGTTTTCTTGTGGTAAAAACTGCTAGACCGGCGGTTTTCAAACTTTTTTTTTTTAAGCCACGAATATCCTAAGAAAAAAAAGAAAATCTTACGTGGAAGCCCACTATAGTTAATAGTAAAACGAGAGCCTCTCTGCTTACGATGGGGCCAGGCTCGGCTACCTCCCTACGCCGTGTCCACACCTGGCCAGCGGCCACCTGGCCCTCACTAGGCCACATCACCTGGGCTGCGCTCCTACTCCCAAATCTGAAAGCAGCCCCAAAGCTGTCTGATGCATGAGGGGTCAGGGGCCGGGGATGGTGGGAGAGCCGGCACCGACCAGTGACTGCTGTCAGACCTGTCTGGCAAGCAGGCCGTCCCTCAGTCCAGCCACCCCCACGGGGGCAGCAAGAGCCTCCGCAGGCCTCGACCGGAGGCAGCCCCCCAAGCCTACCTGAGCCGGCCTGCCAGCGCCCGCGGAGCCCGCACCTGAGTCCTGTCCCCGCACAGGTGTGCGGGCGGGGGCGAGGCCCCGGGCGTGAATAATCCCTCCGCCGTGCGAGCGGCCGCTCCTCCTCTCCCCGGCGGGACGCGGGCCCTCCCCGCCGCGGAGTGGGCGAGCCGGCGGCGCCCCCGAGGACCGCGGGGAGGCGGGAGCACCCGGCGCCTCCGGAATTCTCTCCCTATCCCGCCCCCGGCAGGGGCCCCGCGGGCGCTTCCTGAGGTCAGAGGGCTCGCCCCGGCCCCAAGCGGAAAAGTACCGGCCGGGGCCGGGCTGGGGCCGGTGGCGAGGCGGGCCCGGCGCGCTCAGGTGGATTGCGGGGCTCGTTCTGTGCTCCCCGGGCTCCACCCTCGGGGCTGGCCCCGGGGCCAGTGTCCAGGGCCCAGAGCCGGGGGGCAGCGGGCCCTCGGGGGCCCGGGTCGGGGCTGCCCGGCGCCAGCAGCGCCGACTCTGCCCGCCGGGGCGCCCGGGCCGCGGAGCCCGCTCCTCCCGCAGAGCGCCCGGGCCCGCCTGGCTGCCCTCGGCCCGGCTCCCCGGCGCGCAGCCTCCCCGGGCCCCGCGCCCTCGCCGCTTACCCCAGGGAGCCTGGGCGGGGAAACTTTTCCAGCCGAGCGCCGCGGCGGCTCGGGCGCCCCTCGGCCGAGCGGAGAGCCCGGCGGCGGGGGCCTGGGCTCGGCGCGGTCCTGGCGCCCGGGAGCAGCGTCACCGCGCGGAGGCGGGGAGGCGCGGCGGCGCGGCCTCGGCCCGGCCGGCCACCAGGGCAGGGCTCGGCCTCGGCTCGGGCTCCGGCTCCGGCGCGGGCAGGGGCAGCGGCCGGGCCGCGGCGGCGCGGCTTGTTTACTCCGGCCGCTGTCAGCGGCGGCGGCGGCGGCAGCCCCGGCTCCTCCTCCTCCGCCGCCGCGCCCCTCCCCCTCGCGGCGCCACCTCCGCGCTCCCCCGGCCGCCGCCGCCAGCCCCGGCCCGCCGCGCCGCCCATGCCGCCCGGCCCCGGGCCTGGGTTCCGAGCGCGAGCGCCCCGCGTCCGAGCGCGCCGGGCCCGAGCGGCGGTCTGCGGCCTTCTGGGGCGTCCGCTGCCTCCGGCTCCCGGTAGAGGCAGGTAGGAAGTGGGGCCGGTGATCCCAAAGCCCTCGCGGCCGCCCTACGCGCCCCCAGGCCCCGCTGCCCGCGGCCCCGCCGCCCGCGACCCCGCCCGTGGACTTGGCTCTTCGCTCCGCGAGTTCCGTGGACATTTGTCGGTGGAGACCCGAACTTAGAACCTTGGAATGGAATGGGAGCGCTTGGACAGTCACTTGGAGCCCAGGCTCGGCTGGACCCTGGGGGCTGGCTCTCTTCCCCTACCTCCCCACTCCTGAACCCCGAGTTTGGGCATAACCAGGCGGGATGGTTCGATCTCCCTGGGCAGGGCCGACTCCTGGCCTCCTGTTAACCGAGTCACGATTTTATATGCGTCTCTATAGACAGAAGAATCTATCAACAGAAGTAGCCCATCTCCTCTTCAATTTTTATTTATTTTACTTTCACACTAACCGCGTGCCAGGCTCAGGGCCAGTTTTTGCGTATTATCTCTTTATGTACATTATTTAATCCACATAATCCTTTTAGGCTGACGTTATTAATCCCATTTTACAGATAAGGAAACTGAGGCACACCAAGTTTAGATTATCTGCCCAGAGTCTCAAAACTAACAGGCCTGGGAGCCTGAAAGATGCCAGGCTTTGGCGGAGCCTGAATCCAAGCTGCTTGCAATACACCAGCCGAGCCTCCCTGGGTCTCTGCCCTAGAAAACGTCTGTGCTACTTGGCCCAGGCCTGCACTGCTTGAGCTAAGAAAGAAAAGAGGGAGAATGCAGCCAAGCTTCCCAAGCTGGGTTATTCCAAGGTCGCAGAGCTGCCTCAGCCCATCCCTTCCAGCTCCCTGGACAGTACCTGGCCGGACAGTATTCTGAGGCAGAGCTGTGGCTTCCCTAACGCAGTGATAAAACACGAATGCCACCGGCTGCTTTCTGCGAGCCACGAACCACTCTGAGCTCTTCTCATTCATTCATTCATTTCATCATCCCGCGAACCCCACCAGGTAGGGACAATACATTTTCCTTTAGGTACCTTTTACGTGTCACTGCCCATATGTCACAAGGAGGAAACAGAGGCCCAGGGAGGTAAGATAATATCCCAAGGTAACTCACATGAAGTCAACCAGCAAGCGCGGGTTTGAATCCCTGTGGCATTACACAAGTTGTTGAATTTCTCAAAGACCCGTGGACTGTTCTGTAAGATAAAGATAACGTTCAATCATGGCCCTAGGTACGATATGGGCGCCCTTACCAACCACTGCAAAAACGAAACTGGAGGAAAAACGCGGGGTGGTCAGAGCTGAGTTGGGGGGACAGATGGTGGAGCAATGGTAGTATGCTATGCTCTGCGAGGCGGACACCATGGGAAGGTTTTAGGTTAATGTCTGGAGATCTCCCTGGGGATATATGTATTCACATGCCCCGATGCAGGGATAGCTGAAGCTGGGGGTGGACGGGTCAAGAACTCTGTTGAGGTGCTGTCTCTGGTGGAAGAAATAAATACATTTAAAAGTAAGCAAGCTTGGGGCCAGCAGGTGGCGTGGTGGTTAGGGTGCTGGACTCCCACATGGCCGACCATGGTTCGAGACCCAGACCTGGTGGCCTTCTCACTTTCTCCTTCTCTCGCTCTCTCTCTGTCTCTTTGGTCAAATTAAATAAATAAATAATAACAAATACAATTAAATAAAGAAATTAAAAAAAAAAAAAGTAAGCAAACTTAAAAAAAATGGAGCCTCTACATCTGATTGGTTCCCTCTCCCAGAAGGGGAGGGAACTTCTCTCACAAGAAAGTGAGACTCAAAGGGGCTACCCTGGGCTACCCCTGGGGTAGCCCCTGCCAAGGCCAGCGCAGTTAGGAGAACAATACTACTGTAGTCAGACTGAGCAGGAAGTGAGTCACGGTTCTTCCTCAGGGTGTGAGCAAGAGAACCCCATTGAGGGGAAATCGGGACAGGGCTGGCCCCACCTAGCCTCAGAGTCCCCCAGTACCCTACCCACTTGTCCTCTGGCCTGGAAGAAAGGTCAACCCACAAAGAGCTCTACTGGCAGCCTCAGGTGCCCCACCCATCCTGGAGGCTGGCCCCAGGGGAGCCGCAGTGGGTTTTGGAGGGGAGGGACTAGCTGGGCTCAGATGGTTGCCACCCAGGCCGGGCAGAGGGAGTGACTGCCCTGCTTCTCCCGGCCAGCTTGCTGTTGCCATCCTGTCTTTGGCATACGGCAGAATTCTGTAGATGCAGAGGAGCATCCCTGCGGGGGAGGAAGGAGGAGGAGATGGAGCAGCGAGCACCTGTCCTTGCTTCACTCAGAGCAGAGCTATCTCCATTTTCGTCCTTCTCATACTTTGGGATTTCACAAAAGATTGTATTTTACACCAATTCTGCTGCTCAAAAGAACTTGAGGGGCAGGACAGTGGTACGGTGGTAACAGACGATACTCTGTGAGACTGACTCATGTGGGAGGGCTCCGGATTCAAGTCCAGAGATCTCCTTGAGTACATGTGCCCGTGATCCAGGCCTAACCTGGAGGTGGATCATGGTACAAAGACCCCGTGGGGGGTGCGTGCTCCCTCATTAATGGAAGAAATAAAATAAGAGAATTTGAAACCTATTCTCATTGAGACCCTTCTGGAGAGAATCCCATCTTGCCACGGCTGGTGACAGTCAGTGGGTTGGTCTTTGTTTATCTCAGTAACACAAGTCTTGTGGGCAGGTATTGTTCTTTTTATCACTCCCAACCAACGATCCAGGCCTTAAGCACCCAGGGAGCTAAGCTATCCCTGAAGTCAGTCTACTACTTGGGACCTTAGGAGTCCAAGGTCCTCTGCATCACACTCTTATCAGTCCAACACAGCAGTTAGGAGGGCTTTGGGCCCATCCCTGGAGCCAGGGATGAGGACCTGGGCAGGGTTCCACCTTTCCACTGGGGCCCTGGGAGGAAGGGTCCAGCCAGGCCAGACCTCTTTATCCTTGGAGTTGTGGATAATCCAGGAGACTTCTGAGAGCAACCACATTCTTAAACCCACCCAGTCACGCTGACTCTAACACTCCCAGTGTCCCTTTGGGGTGCACTGGGAGTCCTCTCAAACTTCTTCCCTACTTCGGCACCTCTAACAAAGCTTCCAGTGGCAGCGCCCACACCTGGTTTTAATGACAGTGTCTACACAACATCCATGCATAGAAAGGCACATGACATTTAATTGGTGTTTTCTCCAAAAGGGTGAGATTTTTTTTTTTTAGAATTATTTATATAATTTTATTTACTATTACTTTTTTAGGACACAAGTGCTCACCAGAGACAGAAAGAGAGAGAAAGTAAGAAAATAAGCCACCAGGTCCAGGACTCAAACCATGGTCCAGGACTCGAACCATGTGTGAGTCCAGCACATTAACCACCACATCACCTGCTGGTCCAAAAGGGTGAGATTTTTGAGAGCTTTTTGTTTTCTTCTTGTTGCTCACCTACATTTTCAGGAATGTCTACAAGAACGCTTCAAATAAAATAATTAAACCTTTAGGTCATTAGAAATCATAAGGGGTAGTGGGACCAGCAGTTAGTGTAATGACTATGTTGCTGGACTCCCATAGAGTCGACTGCAGTTCGAGTCCCGGACCCGGTGGCTTAAACTCATACCGGGTGCGTGCACGTGTATGCCCAAGATCCCGAGAGAAGGGATTGCGGTGTGGCCATCCCCCCGATGGGTGATTTCTCACTTTCTGTCTCTCTTTCTCTTTCTGGTGAGTACACACGCCCTATAGCAAAAACCTCTCCAAAAAAAAGAAAAAAAAAAGAAATCATAAGGGGGGTCGGCAGGTGGCATGGTGGTTAGGGATGCTGGACTCCCACATGGCCGACCAAAGTTTGAGTCCTGGATCTGGTGGCTTGCTTTCTCACTTTCTTCTCTCTCACTGTCTCGCTCAGTCCCTCTCTGGTCAAATTAAATAAATACATAAAGCTAAATAAAATATATTTTAAAATTTTTTTAATTAAAAAAAAATTAGGAAATCAAATAAATAATGCCCATACTTCACCAGCCAGCTCCGGAAGACCTGGGACCCATCCTGGCCGCTGCTGCTTGCCCCTCTGGCCGCTGCTACAGCAGACTCCTATCCCTTGCCAGCTTTGGCTAAACCACTTTGGAGAAAACCTCCTTTATATGACAGCAGGCAGGGTGTCTGTGGGTGGGGGGAGGAGCTGGAGCTAGAAGTGATTTGCTGGTGACATATCTGGTCACATGCTGGGACTGGATCCCAGCATGGCCAGCCCTCATTTTCCGATTTATTGGGGTGGGTCTGCACTTACCTTTTACCGCCTGGCTCCTCCACCTCCCAGTCACTTGTTGGTTTAATAGTGGCTGCCTTCGGCCAACTCCATGCCTTCTGCCTTGCTTCCAATGCCCAGCCAGTGCAACCCACAATTAGGCACCTAATGAATGCGTTGGGTGCGATCTAGCCTGGAATTCATGGTGCACCTGCTGAATGCTGGGCCCTCGTGCTTGTCCTCGATAGTCAGAGACCACCTCTGCCAGAGTTGAAGGAGGTACTGAGACACGCCAGGATCTTCCAGAATCTATGACCTCTGTGGCCTTGCAACTCCCACATGCCTGCTGCCCTTTCTTCTCCCTCTTGATCCTGAAAAGTAAAATAGTCAGCCATCGTAACTCTCTGCTGCGTTTTCTAGTCAGTTTGTCATCAGGAACAGGGCTTCTCAACCTTGGCACTATGGACATCTTGGGGCAGATCATTTTCTCTATTGTAGCCACTATCCTGGCACTGTAGAATGTTCAGTCCCACCCCTGGTCTCTAAACACTGGATGCTAGCAGCACCCCCGTTCCATGATGACAACCAAAAAAGATCCCTATGGAATGGCCCTGGGGCCTGGTGGTTAAGAGAGCTGGATCCCATATGGCCAATAGTGTGATTTGAATCCCAGAGCTGGTGGCTTGAAAAACATGCTGGGGAGCCAGCAGATGGCAAAGCAGTTATGTAGCTGGGCTCCCACATGGTCAACTGTGGTTTGAGTCCTGGACCTGGTGGCTTGAAAATCATGCCAGGCACGTGTGCATGCATGCCCAAGATCTCAGGAGGAGAACGGAGGACAAAGGATTGTGGTATGGCCATCTCTCCGGGGGGATGATTTCTCACTATATCTCTCTTTTTCTGGTGAGCGCATGCACCCTAGCGCAAAAACATCTTAAAAAAAAAAAAAAAGAGTGCTGGCGAGGCCAGCAGGTGGTGTGGTGGTTAAGGACACTGAACTCCCACATGGCTGACTATGGTTCGAGTCCCAGACCTGGTAGCTTTCTCTCTCTCTCTCTCTCTCACCCCCCCTCAGTCAAATTAAATAAATGAATAAATAAAAGTTAAATAAAATAATTCTGAAAAAAAAAAAGGAAAAGAAAAAAGTGCTGTGCAGGGGCCGGCAGGTGGCATGGCGGCTAAGGGCTTTGGACTCCCACATGACTGACCATGGTTCGAATCCCAGACCTGGTGCCTGGTGGCTTTCTTTCTTACTTTCTCTCTTTCGTGTGCACATTCTGTTCTTCTCTGGTCAAATTAAATAAATAAAGTAATTTTAACAAAAAAAAATGCTGGGCACATGTACATGTATGACCCAAATCTTTATTTTTTTTAAGAATTGTTTTATTGGGGCCAGCAGGTGGCATGGTGGTTAGGGTGCTGGACTCCCACATGGCCGACGATGGTTCGAGACCCAGACCTGGTGGCCTTCTCACTTTCCCCTTCTCTCTCTCTCTCTCTCTGTCTCTTTGGTCAAATTAAATAAATAAATAAATAAATAGTAACAAATACAATTAAATAAATAATTTTTTTTTAAATAATTGTTTTATTTAACTTTATTTACTTATTTATTTTAATTTGACTAGAGAAGGACAGAGTGAGAGAGACAGAGAGAGAGAAAGGGAGAAAGGAAGCCGCCAGGTCCAGGACTCAAACCACGGTTGGCCATGTTGGAGTCTAGCGCCCTCAGCCACCACGCCAGTTGCTGACCCCCTGCCCCAAATCTTGACAGGATGGAAGAAAGGAGAAGAGATTATGATGTAGCCATACCTCTTTGGGGCATGCTTTCTTCCTCTCTCTCTTTGTGTTTCTCTCTAGCATCACACACATTTTTTTGACAATTAAAAAAAATCAGATAAAGATCTCTAGACTTTGTCAAATGTCCCTTGGGGGACAAAATCACTCCTAGTTAAGAACCACTGACATGTAGTGATGAATGGGGCCCGTTACAGGGTGACGGTTGATGTGCCAGAGTTCGAGGCGACAGGATTTGTCTGCTGGGACCTAACTGTGCACTGAGACGGCTGGAAGCGAGAAACTCCCAAACCCCAAACTGCCTCATGTGGCAGGACAACAACAGGCCGTTTAGCGTTTGGTGCAAACCATCGTATGCATCTTCGTGACATCTGAGGCACTTTCTGTAATGTTAATGGCAGTGCTGAATCAAGGGAAGGATCGATGGCATGATCGCACTCAATTTACTACAGTGGGGAAGTGGGCAAGACACCAGCATTAAATGCGTATTTACAAGAGCAGCGGTTGCTTAGGGAAGAGGGGCAGGGAGGGGTGGGAAGGATCTCTGGGGAAGATGGATGTGCTCATTATCTTGATGGCAGCGATGGTGTCATGTGTGTGCATATGTCAGAATGTGTCAGATTGTACACTTTAAGTATGTGCAAGGGGCTAGCGTGGAGGTGAAGGTGGCTGGATCCTTCATGGCTGACTATGCAGTTCAAGTCCCACACCTGGAGATTTGAAAAAAAAATAACAACAACAACAACAAAAAACACACCAGGTGCATGTGTGTGCATGCTCAAAATCCCAAGAAGAGAATGGAGGAGAAGGGACTGGGGCTTGGCCACCCCACCTTGGGGGTGATTTCCCTTTGTGTTTCCAACAAGTGCACATGCTCTATATCAAAACTTAAAAAAAAAAAAAAAGTACAGTTTGTAGTGTGCCTCCATAAAACTGTTTTTACGCTAACTGCTGGTCCCCCATAAAACTGTTTTTAAAAATGGTCGGGACCAGCAGTTAGCGTAATGGCTATGTCGCTGGACTCCCACGTAGTCGACCGCGGTTCGAGTCCCGGACCCGGCGGCTTAAACTCACGCCGGGCGCTTGTGCGTGCGTGCCCAAGATCCCGAGAGGAGAATGGAGGAGAAGGGATTGCGGCGTGGCCATCCCCCCTGGGGGGTGATTTCCTGCTTTCTATCTCTCTGTCTCTCTCTGTCTGTCTGGCGAGCGCACGCGCCCTATAGCAAAAACCTCTCCAAAAAAAAAAAAAAAAAAAAAAAAAAAAAAAAAAAATGGATGGAACTGTTGGGGTTGGCAGGTGGCATGGTGGTTAAGGGTGCTGGACTCTCACATGACCAACTGCAGTTCAAGTCCCGAACCTGGCAGCTTACTTTCTCACTTTTCCTCTCTGTCTTTTTCTCTCTCTCTCACTCTGTCCCTCTCTGGTCAAATTAAAATAAATACAATTAAATTAAATACAATAATTTAAAAAACAGATATGATTGTTTAAAGTCTTAGTGCTCAATGGACATTATTTTCGAAATTCACTAGCACAGTGTATCCCGTATTTTGAGTGTGCTACTTACATAAGGGGTCGTTACAGTTCTTAAAAAGAAAACTGAAAAGGAAGAAGAGAAGGAAGAAGGAAGAAGGAAAAAGGAAGAGGAAGAAGAAGGAAAAAGGAAGAAGGAAAAAGGAAGGAGGAAGAAGGAAGAGGAAGAAGGAAAAAGGAAAAGGAAGAAGGACAAGGAAGAGGAAGAAGAAGGAAAAAGGAAGAGGAAGAAGGAAAAGGAAGAGGAAGAGGAAGAAGGAAGAAGGAAGAAGAAGAAGAAGGAGATGATCATGGGCTGCAAGGTTGGCCTAAGAAAGGACGTCAGGGAACAGTAAGAATAGTTGGCGCAGGCGGCGCTCAGCGAAGCCAGCAGGAGATCCTATCTTCCTACATGGGGACCAGAGGGAGGCCTTCTATTGGAAGATGCTATCAGACCAACATGTCTGGAACTGTACTGTCAGGGGCTTGGGAAAATAAAATAAATGTTGTGCTGGCTGCCAGGAAAGGAATAGATGATCCTGGAAACTATAAACTCTTTCACGAACTTTAATCCCTAGAACAAACATTGCTGGGGGAAAAGTCAGTCAATACCTGGACGAGCGTGGGTGCTGTCCCTCAATGGGGCGTGATAAACCTGGGAGCAGAGAGCATTTATAGGAACCCGATGTCATGTGCCAGCCTGCACACGACAGGCTCTTGCTTGAGGGGCTGCCCCTTGCAGGGAGGGATGTCTCAGCTGCTCCAGAGGGAAGGCTGTGAGGGGCAAACAGTGACAGGCCTCTCACTGATGGAGACCTCCACTGAGGTTTTCAGGAGCCCCCTGAGTTAGCTAGGGAGTGAGGAGAGGGGGTGTAATTGGCTAAGTAATATATGAAAATAAAAACCCCTGTTTGCTGAAGGTTAACTGTGTATTTCATTCATTCATGTCTTGAATGCTGACTGAACACCTACCAGATGCTGGACTTCTGGTGCTCCAGCTGCAGCAAAGACGATAGACCAGTTGATAAGAGGTGGTTAGGGGCCATCATGGACTGGTGGTTAAAAGAGCTGGATCCCAGATGGGTAGGATCAACCTGATGGTTCGACTCCTAGACTGGGTGGCTTGAAAAACATGCTGGGCATATGTGCGTGTATGCCCCAAATCTTGACAGAACAGAGAGATAAAGAAGGGATGGCAGGGTGACCAATCCCCACTGAGGGGTTCTCTCTCCTTCCCCCCCTCTTAATTTTTCTTTCTTTCCTTTTTTTTTTTTTTTTTTTTTAGAAGTTTTTGCTATAGGGCACGTGCGCTCGCCAGACAGACAGAGAGAGACAGAGAGATAGAAAGCAGGAAATCACCCCCCAGGGAGAATGGCCACACCGCAATCCCTTCTCCTCCATTCTCCTCTTGGGATCTTGGGCACACATGCACACGTGCCTGGCGTGAGTTTAAGCCACTGGGTCCAGTACTCGAACCGAGGTCGACTACATGGGAGTCCAGCGACATAGCCATTACGCTAACTGCTGGTCCCTTAATTTTCTTTTTTTGATAGAGATTTTTGCTGTAAGGCACATGCGCTCTTCAGAGAGACAGAGGGAGACAGAGACAGAAAGCGAGAAATCACCTCCCAGGAGGGATGGCCACACCAAAATCCCATCTCCTCCATTTTCCTTTCAGGATTTTGGGTAAGTGTGCACATGTGCACATGTGCCTGGCATGAGTTTTAAGCCACCAGGTCCAGGAATCAAACCATGGTTGACTACGTGGGAGTCCAGCAACATAACCATTAAGCCATTTACTGGTCTCCTCTATTAATTAAAAAAAATTAATTTTATTTAGCTTTATTTATTGACTGATTGATTTATTGAGATCTGATCTTATTTATTTCTTTCTCATAAAAATCTTATTTTTGACTGGATTCAGACTTAGAAGTAGAAGCTCTCAGAGAGGACAGCCTGCGTCTCTTCGCAATCTGTTCTTGGCGTTTTTCTTTAGCCTCCTTCATTCTCTTGGCCAAAAGTTTAGCATATTCTGCTGCCTCTTCCTTATTTTTCTTAGTGCATTGTTTCTTGAGAGCAATACGCCGACGTTTGTGTTGCAAGACACGTGGAGTCACAAGATGCTGAATCTTAGGTGCTTTGGTCCTGGGTTTCTTGCAACATATTGGTGGACATCGTCTTCTTTAGAGATATTGAAGTTTTCGGTTTCTGCTAGCTCTCTTAGGCCCCAGGCAACAAGGCACAGTAGTATTAGCCAGTCCTGGAATATCCTTCTCTCCTTTTTTAATAGCCAAGTTGAGAACACTCAGATTGGTATCCACAATGCAACCCCGAACAGATTTGCGCTTTCTTTCTCCAGTTCTCCTTGGTCTGTGACAGGAATGTCCCTTTACTCAGTTTGTTAACTTGGGGAGCAGAGCTTTTTGGAGCACAGTGGGAAGAGGTGGGAATGGGAAGAGATGGGATGAGATGAGAGAGACGGGCCAAGCCTAAATCACAGAGCACTTGACAGGCTGGGTCCACATGTCAAATTTAATTCTCAGAGCAATGGGCAGTTTGGGGAGAATTTTACTAATTTACCCTTTTAAAAGTAACATTGTGATCACCTTTATTTATTCTTTATTTTTATTGCCAGAGAGCTTGTGTGCTTGCTGGGGATGGAAAGAGAGAGAAAGACAGAACAAAACTCTCCAATGGGGTGGGCTACACCTGTAATCATTTCTCCTCCATTTCTTCATCCTGTGGTTTTCTTGGGGCAGGCACATGAACCCAGCATGTTTTTCAAACTGCTAGGGTGGGACTTGTATCATGGTTAGCTATGTGGGATCAGACTCCCTATGCATAATGCTGTTAACTGCTGTGCTACGAGGCTGGCCTAATTTATTCCTTTTTCTTTTCTTTTTTTTTAATTTGGTAGCAAGAGTATGTGCTCACTGGACAGGTAGAGAGAGAGAGAGAGAGAGAGAGAGAGAGAGAGAGAGAGAGAGGGAGGAAGTACCCTCCCGCCAAGAGAAATGGTCACATTACAACCCCTTCTCCTTCATGTTTCCTTTCAGGGTTTTGGGCATGCATGCACACATTCCCATCCCGTCTTTCAAGCCTCTGGGCCCAGGATTTGAACTGCCCAGTTGGCCATGTGAGATCCAGCGACCTGAACCACCATGCCACCAGCTGGCTCTAGTTTACTTTTGTAAAAGCCCTTCTGACTGCTGTGAGGAAAAGAGAGGTGAGGTTTGAGTGGGAAGCCACAACAGCTCCAACCCAGGAAGCACCATGGGTAGCCCTCCTGAGTAAAGGTGGGAACTGGCTTGGGGAAACTGGCCAACTTTCATAAACAAGGACTCCCGAGCATGCCTAGGAGGGAGGGCCAGGAGGGGTGCTACAACCCCTGGCCATGGATGTTCAGCTGGTGGGGGCAACAGCTCTGGGGGGTCAGGCCTGGGGTCCCACAACCACAGCCTGAGGGTGCTTTTTCCTAAACCACACCCCTGTAGGCATCTTTAGCAGGAGACTTGATAATAAAATTTTTTTTTTAAAGTTTTCGCTATAAAGCACATGTACTAGCAGATGAGAGATAGAAGGAGAGAGCAGGAAAGTGAGAACTCACCCCTCAGGGGGGATGCCACACCACAATCCCTTCTCCTCCATTCTTCTCTTGGGATTTTGGGCATGCACACACACATGCCTGGCTTGTTTTTTAGGCTGACATGTCCAGGACTTGAACCGTAGAGTCGGCCATGTAGGATCCAGCTGCCTCGGTTAACCACCACACCATCCGAGTGGCCCTGTATGTATTGATTTTTCTGTACCATTCATGCCACTGAACCACTGAACTGCCCTTTGCCCATGACAACCTGTCAGGAGGCTGTCCTGGGTGCTGGGATCTGCCCGGCCCTAGATTCCATTTCGGCTCTGAAACTCTCTTGGATGCTTCCGGGCAAATGACTTAACCTCCCAGGGCCTCAGTTTGCTTCTCAGCAAGATGAGGTAACAGCATTCCTTCCTGCTAGTTAGGTGATAACCGTAAAGTGCTCGGCACAGCCCAGATGGGCAAGGGGGGCTGCCGTGCTTGTGTTACTTCCTCCTCCCTTCTGAGGCTGGAGTTCTCTTCTAGCCGGCTGGCCTGCAAGGCTTCTCTGACCCTTCCCTGTTGGCCTCTGTCCAGGACTTGGTGGGTGAATCTCCGCCCTAACTGCGGCTCCCCTTTTGTGCTGTTCGGTTGTATTTTCCTAGACAGGCAAGCTGCCAGCTTGCTTGCACAGCTGTCTACACTTGCTGCAGCCTTTGGTGTGGTCAGGTCCCTGGATAGCCACGAGGTGCCCTTAGCCCATTTCGCAAGCTGCTTACCCTTCTGACCACTTTCTCCCAAGGTCAGAGGCCAGCAAACAGTCCTCAGAGGCAGTACTTCCCAACTTGTGGGCTGTCCGCTGGGGCAAGTGGCCCAGATTGACTGAGGCTGGCAGTGGCCACCCCGGCTGGGCCCTGGTACTTGCTGTGGCACCGAGAACCCAATCCAGGCACACTAGTGGGCAGTGCTTTCTAAGGGGCACCCAGTGGCCTGGCCACACGGGGAACAGGTAGCTATACTGGCCTCCCTCTGGCGGCCACCTCGCTGAGCTTGCCAAGTTCTCTTGCTGAGTTCTCTCCTCACGAGGTCCTGCCAGGACCCATTGCCCTAACCTTGTTCTTAGAGAGGAGTAATCTCCAGATTAGTGTTCCAGGAATACTGTTCTCCTGGGAAGCACCAGGGCTCTGTCTCGGTGTGGTTGTAGATCTCTAACCCAAGCTATATACATTCTCTTAAGGAACAAAAGGCCTGCAGCGCTCCCGGACCTCCACGTGGATATAAGTCATCTTCGTGCTGACAGGTATCTATGCCTTCCCAGAGCTCCTAAACCAACTCCAATCCAAAGTGAATAGGAAACACAGGATTCAAAGGTCACAAACATATCAGAAAACATACACAAGGCAGTTCTGCTCCTCCCTTTGCACTTACTATGGAGTCCCTCCACACCCAAGTGTCATTTGTTTATTTATGAGAGAGTACAAGAGACAGGGTCTCGTTGAGACCCTCCTATCCCTCAGCCTCTCTCCTAGTTACAACCATGGGTGCATGTCACTATGCTTGGCCTGTTTGGGTTGAGCTGGGAATTGAACCTGGGCTTTTCATTTGGCTTTAGCCACCGGGTAGAAGCATCTTAGCAGTGCCTACCACTGTGACTGAGCCCAGGGTACTATTATTATTGGATGTGAGATATTATTCTAGTTTCTTTTGCCAAATACACACACACACACACACATACACACACACACCCCTCTCTCCTCTATATTCTTTTTTAAAAAGAATTAATTAATTAATTGGAGAGGTTTTTGCTATAGGGCATGTGCACTTGCCAGAAAGACAGAGAGAGACAGAGACAGAAAGTGAGAAATCACCCTCCAGGGGGAATGGCCATGCCGCAATCCCTTCTCCTCCATTCACCTCTTGGGATCTTGGGCACGCATGCACACGTACCTGGCGTGAGTTTAAGCCACAGGGTTTGGGACTTGAACTGCGGTCGACTACATGGGAGTCCAGTGACATAGCCATTACACCAACTGCTGGTCTCCCATTCATTTATTTTTTAATTTGACCAGAGAGAGACAGAAAGAGAGAGACAGAGAGATGGAAAGTGAGAAAGCAAGCCACCAGGTCCAGGACTCGAACTGTGGTTGGCCATATAGGAATGTCCAGCACCTTAACCACCAAGCCACCTTCTTCTCTCTATTCTTAACACACTTATCTCTCTTCTATTTTTATGTTCCTCTTTCTATCAAAAGGTGGCATACTACAATTAATTTTTTTTTTTTTTGCTAGAGGCCGCAGGCACTTGCTGGAGAAAGGCAAAGAGAAAGGAAAAGTGAGAAATCACCCCTGTGGGGGATGGTCACACTGACAGCTTCTCCTCCATTTCTCCTTTCAGGATTTTGGGGACACATTCACATGTGCCTGGCCTGTTTTACAAGCCACTGGGTCTGAGACTAGGACCGCTAAGTTAGCCATGAGAGATCCAGCCATCTTAACCACTTACGCTACTGGCGGGCCACAATTTTTTTTTTTCATTTAGCAATGCATCTACATCAGATAAATGTACATCCTAAACATAAACAAAACTATAAACCCAATAATATTCAAAGTAACAGTATCATTTTAATGGCGGGACTGAAGTCTGGCTGAAACCAAACTGCCCCTGGCAGATGCTGACCAGCCACAGCAGACCTCCCGTGGAGTCTGACATGTCTCTAGATGCTGCCACAGGCTGCGGAATGACTCAGTCCCCCCACTTTTCTCTACCTGAATGACTGCAATACTTCTGTTTGCACAGTGGGCTGTTACATCATCTGGCCTTCGCTTGGCTTCAACGCGTCATTTACGCATTAAATCCGCCTCTGTTCTTTTCTTGTTAGCCAGCAGCAATTAAAAAGGACTGCCTGATGCCAACACAATCATTGACACAAATGCAGAGTTGGGCAGTGAAATCCTGGGTCAACAATAAACTCTAAGGTGGTCATGCTGACAGTCATGTAATGAAAATAATTGGACTGGTTAACTTGCTGTGCGCGGGCACAATGCTAAGTGTGTTACGTGTGGGGTCTTATTTAACACTCCAACAATCCTAGAAAGTAAGTGCTACCCATTTTACAGATAAGAACATTGTCGGGCCAGCCTGCAGCTTGGTGGCTAGGGTGGTTGGATCATGCATGGCCAACTGCATGGACCAGACCTGGCAGCTCAAAACACATGCCAGAGGGCTGGCAGGTGGTGTGGTGCTGGACTCCCACATAGCCAACTGCAGTTTGAATCCTGGACCTGGCAGCTTGCTTTCTTACTTTCCCTCTTCCTCTCCTTCTGTCCCTCTCTGGTCAAATTGAAAATAAATAAATAAACAAGTCAAGTTTAAAAACAAACAAACAAAGAAAAACATGCCAGATCCTTGCGCACAATCCTCAAAGGAGGGTGAAATGGAGGAGAAGGGGTTGTGGCATGACCACCCCCATGGGGGGATGTGCTCTCTCACTGTCCCTTTCTGTCTCTGTCTCTTTCTCTCTCCTCTGAGCACACATGCTCTCTAGCAGAATTAAAAGAAAAAAAGAAAGAACATTGAGTCTTAGAGGGATTAAATAACTTGTTCAAGGTCACATGTACAGTAAGTGGTAGAGTCAGAATTCTTTTGAGAGAGAGATTTTTGCTACAGGGTGTGTGTGCTCGCCAGAGACAGAGAGACAGAGAGACAGAAAGTGAGAAATCACCCCACAGCGGGGATGGCCATGCCACTATCCCTTCCCCTTCATTCTCCTCTTGGGATCTTGGGCACATATGCACACACGCCCGGTATGAGTTTTAAGCTACCAGGTCTAGGACTTGAACTATAGTCAACTACAAGGGAGTCCAACGACATAACCATTATGCCATCTGCTGGTCCCAGTAGAGTCAGAATTTCAACCATATCTGTCTGACCCCAGGGACTACTAGGAGTTGGTGGCAGGGGCAGGAATTAGTCCACTTTAGCCAGACCCTGTTGGGCTGGGTTACACAGGATATAGGGAGTCTGGGCCAGAGGGTGGAAGGGGAGTCTGGTGGTCACAGTCCCTGCTGGGGCCTGGACTTTTGAGGGACCCTGTTCCTGGAGTCCTAGGTTAAAGCACAACCAGCCTGGCCATGTGACCCTGATTCCCCTGGCCCAATATCAAGGCGAATAAACACGCACACGCCAAAAATACCATTCAGACGATAATGATCTATGTCCGTGACTGTAACAATGACACCCTGTCAGGTCCTGGCAAAGGACAAAGGGCTCAAGGTGCTCCTTTGGAGTCCCTGGCTTGCCGTGCTGGGTTGGGGCTGGCTAGCACTCAAGATGAAAGCACAGACTTTGCGGCCACTATCTCCCTGTGGCCTTCCGTCCCCCTCCCTGCCTGGCCTCACCTCCCACCTACTCTCCTGTCACTGTCTGTCTGTCTAGTACCTGTCCTGGGCCTGTCACTATTCCCTGATGGGGCCTGAGCCCACACCTTCAAGCCCAGGAAGTGGCCAGGCCTTGGCCTGAGCTCAGTTGTATCAGGTTGAGGGGCAGGTCTGAACTTCCGAGGCTTGCTGGGTGGCAGACATATCAATGGTACCTGTGTGGAGATAGTGACCCAGTGGTGTCCTGCTGGGAGTTGATGCCACCTTCTAAACAGCAGCCCAGGGTGGCGGTTTGGCCCTTGAGGATCAAGATGCCCAGGACCAGCCAGGCTGCTGGACTGACTCACACATTTATATAACAGATGCCCAGCCCTTCTCCAATGCCCAGTTCTCATGGTGCCTGCCCAAACCCTCTCTAGTCAACAGTCCCATTTGAGGCACACACAAGCCTGAGGGGGCAGCCAGGGATGGCACCAGTCTGTCGCTCTCCCTCAGATCCAGACCTGAGAACATTAACCTCAGCCCTCTCCCTACATTCCCTAGGGAGCCTAGCCCTTTCTGATAAGGACCTTGCCCAACATAGTGATTTGGTTTCTGTTTCTCTAGATCAATACAGCTGAGTAAAGACTAAGTTGCCCTGTCCTGTGGCTCTAGGTGACGTGGCAGGTGCTATTAGGGCTCTGGATATGTGGGCTTATCATGCAGATCACCATGACTGGATCAGAATGCCCACTCTTTTTAAAAAAATTATTTATTTAATTTTATTATTCATTTATTTATTTTAATTTGACCAGAGAGAGAGAGAGAGAGAGAGAGAGAGAGAGAGAGAGAGAGAGAGAGAGGAAGCAAGCCACCAGGTCCAGGACTCAAACTGTGGTAGGTCATGTGGGAGTGTCCGGCACCGTAACTACCACGCCACTTGCTGGTCCCAGGTATGCCCAATCTTTTCCTCTGGGTTTGAGTTTCTACCAGAATCCAATCCTTTTCTATCTACAAAATTTATTAGGTTGTTGACATTTATCTATTTTTTTGATGCAAACAATGTGCTATGACTTTTCTGACGACCCAATAGTTTCTTGCACTATAAAAGATATACCTATGTAAGAACCATTGACCTGGGTCTTCCTCACTTCATTTCCCATGGTCCACCACCTGGCTCATTCTGCTTCAGCCACACTGGCTTCCCTGCTGTGTCCCTATCCTTTCGACTATATGCTGACCACAGGACCTTTGCACCAATGGCACCTCTGCCAGGACCGCTCTTCCACAACACCTGCATGCATTAACTCCCTCATCTCTTGCAGGGCTTTGCTTGGCTGTCACCTCAGTTGACTATGTTAACCTGGAATGCAGACACAGCACTCCCCTGTCCCCTTTCCCCTTCCTTTTTCTCCATATCGTTTTTGCCCTAGGACAAACTGTATATTCCCACTGTTTGTTGCCTTTCTTCCCCTATTACAATGTCAGGACTATGTGGGTGGGCAGGGATTTCTGTCTGCTTTGCTCACTGCTCTATCTCCCATAGCTGGAAAAGTGCCTGGTACCTGGGAGATGCCCTATCGATACTTGCTGAGTGAATAATTTCACTGTAGAAAATTTAAATCTGCCTGGGTCAACAGATGGCATGAGGTTAAGACAGCTGGATCCTACATGGCCAATTGAGTGGTTCGAGTCCTGAACCAGGCACCTTGAAAAAACATACTGGGCACTTGAGCGTGCATGCCCAAAATCCTGAGAGAAGAATCGAGGAAAAGGAATTGCTGCGTGGCCATCTGCCCTGAGAAGGGGCTTTGTTACTTCTGCTCTCTCCCTCTCTCTTTCTTTGTCTTTCTCCAGGAAACACACATGCCCTAAAGCAAGCAAGCAAACAAACAAACAAAAAAGACCACTTAAGTCTGCCTGAGAACAGGAAGAAATCAAAGATGCCTAGAACCTCCATTCTTTCTGTCAACCTAAAAAAAGAAGGCAGAGTAAGTAAAGCCCAAGTTTATTTGGCCAGGGTTAGGACAATCACCTAGGCACCACAGAATCTAAGTTGCCCCGGATAATGTGTACCAAGGTCATACAGTAATTTCAGGACGATTTTTAAAGGGAAAAGCTGCAAACAGGAGGGGGGAGTAGCCGGGAGTCTTGGGCAGCAGCCACTGCTGAAAGTCTATGGTAAGGACGGAGGAAGACCTCACGATGCCCTGGAGTTCCTTTGCTAAGTCTTAAGCAAAATGTGGTGACAGTGAGTTAAAAGAGGAAGGTATGTGGGCAATAGGATATTCATAAAACAAAAAGTCCAATGAGTTGAGGTAGCAGCTAGAGCTATTTTGGGTGCATATTCCTAAGAAAGCCACAAAATGTGCATACGTTTTATTTCCTTATAGCACTGACTTAGGTAGACTAGAATCTCCTGTTTTCAGGGAAAAAGTGGCCTGCTTTGGAGGTTAATCTTTTCTTAAAGAAAGATCTTGGGAAAGATCTTCTGTGACATCTTAATATGGGTGACTTTGTTCTGGTCTGATCTTTTGGGTCATAGAACAGGAGAACTTAGTTCAAAACAGTGACCTCCTTCATTTTTATTTAACAATTACAACTGAGTTCCCCATCTCTAGACACATTCAAGACATTCATCAGTCAGTCCCATGGTCTAGTGGCTAAGGGGAATCCCACATGGCTAACTGTGGTTCGAGTCCTGGCCCTGGCTGATTGAAAAAATATGGTATGCGTGTGTATGCGAGCATACAAAGTTCCAAAAGGATGGAGAGATGGAAAGGTGATTGAGGTGTGATCACACCCCATGGGGAGTGCTCTCTCCCTCTCTCTCTGGCAAGCACATGTACCCTCTGGTAAAAAAAAAAAAAAAAAAAAAAAAAAAAAAAAAAGGAGTAAAATAAAAACTGGAAGCTAAGCAGTCATTTGATGAGGGGTTGTGGGGTTGTGCAAGGACATGTACACTGGAAAAAGGTGAGGTTATGGGGCCTCCAATTTCCTTGTTCTCAGGAAAATTTGGGGATCCTGCAAAATACTTCCTCCCCTCCCCTAAGTCATTCTCTGGAATCATTGGCAGACTTCCAGCGCAGGGCTTTCCCCTTGGCAGGCAGCCATGGGTGGGGAGCCCTACGACCCAGAGGGCTTGAGAAACAGGGTGGGGTGGAACCACCAATCAGAGCCACATAAGACTGTCCAGGAGGAAGTATGGCAGAGACCTGCTCAGAGTTTAGCAAACAGTGCTAAGAACAGGTGAAGCCACTCTGTACACACAATGGCTTGGGCAGATTGTAGGAATGCCATCTATCCGCCACATGTCTGAAATTCCACCATTAGAGAAAGAGAAGATTCTGCCTTGAAAGTGCAGCCCCAGGCAGGTCAGGTGTTCTGTCATTGCAGCCACATAGACCAGGTCTGAGTGTGCGTGACCTCTCTGACTGGGTCACCAGGGAGTGCTGAGTTGCAGTAATGAAGGTGTTTTGATGCAGGGGCGCTGCCAGGAAAGAAGGCAGCCTGAGAGCATCCTCCAGCACATGAATCCTCAGAACTGAAGGCCTCAAGACGGCTGTGGTGACCTTACATATAAACCCCACCACTGCAGCTAGGTTTCTAGGACAGGAAGTAGCTATGAAAATCAAGAACCAATGCAAAATTCCCCTCTCAACAGCCACATCCTTTCTCCCAGGGCTCAGTCTTGACAGAAATGGGTTAATGGGACACCTCACCTATAGGGAGCATTTGGGGAACTCCTTGAGGGTTCACTTGGGACAGGACACTAGGGGATCACAGTTATGGCACATACACAGTACACGTGCTATCACTTCTCTGTCCTAGCCCATGGCCGACATTGCTAATCCATCAGTACAAGGCTGCAGTCTTTCTGCCCACAGTATCTCAGACAGCCACTACTAATAGATCAGAATTTGCACACCAGGTGGAGCATAATGGCTACAGCTGGTGGAAGAGGCATCCCTGAGATGAGACAAGAGAAATGTGTCTTCACTATCCCTGCCCTTCAAGAATCACAGGCTCAGGATTCCACAGAAGAGAGGACCAGGGAGGGACTGGGCCTCAGGGAGAAAGTGAGACCTGGCCAAGGTCATACAGGGTATTAGGAGGGGAGGCAGGTCTGGTACTCAGATCTCCCCAATTCTGATCTAGGTGCTATGGCCTGTGGCTGGAATGGTCCATCCAAGAGACAGAGAACACGTGCGTGTCCCTGTATCCACATGCCCAGTGGAAGACGCTATTTTAGCCCCACGTGTCAACAAGTACAGGGTGTGAGGTCCCAGGGTATTTGGGATGACCTTATAAAATTTGGACTTTCTGGGCTCCATGAGTCAGCTGGGCAACCATGGGCAGATGTTGGGGAGGCCTGGTGCCCAGGACACAGCTGCTGACCCCACATGTCTGTTTAAGTCTTTACCCCTGGCCTATGTCCAGGGCAGACTCCCAGTGCCCTCAGAGAGAGGCAGTCAGCCCTGGCCCAGCAGGATAAGCCTCGCCTTAGGCTGGTCCCCACCCTGTACAGGTCATCTTCACTCTTGGCTTCAGATGCCTGATCCATCAATGAGGAAGTTGACCTAAGCAGCTTAACTTTGTAGAACCTCCGTATCTTCATCCATTAAATGGAGATGATGATACCTCCCCTGCTGAGGGGGCATAAGAATGGATAAACTAATCTATAAAGTGCTTGGCCCAGTGCCCTGCACAGAGCTGGTGCTCAAGGAGGAATGCCAGGATATGACCTGACCTGGTGACTTTTCCAGCTCTGAGAGCCTAGCCTGCGACTCATGTCTTCTCAAGGGAACCTTCACCTCACACCAGCTCTGCAGTTGGCAGGACCAAAATGACTTGGCCAAGCTTGGAGGATGATAAGTTTGATTTCTAGTGAATTTTGGGGAAGGGCAGGTGGATGAGGACACTCTGAGGGACAGCCTGGAAACTTCCAAACAGTTGCCCACTGATGTGTACATTCTCTGTAGCTCTTCTTTATGTGTGCAATGGGTCTTTAAAAAGTTCATGACAGGGACCAGCAGTTGGCTGTTGCAGGAGTCCCATGTGGTCGACTGCGGTTTGGATCCTGGGCCCGGTGGCTTAAACTCACACTGGGCATATGTGCGTGCGTGCCTAAGATCCTAAGAGGAGAATGGAGGAGGAGAAGGGATTGTGGCATGGCTACCACACGGGGGGGGGGGGGGGGGGGAGGATGATTTCTTGCTTCCTGTCTCTCTCTGTCTTTCTGGCGAGTGCATATGCCCTATAGCAAAAACCTCTCAAAAAAAAAAAAAAA
The DNA here is from genome assembly GCA_026018925.1 of Tupaia tana. Classification (NCBI taxonomy): domain Eukaryota; kingdom Metazoa; phylum Chordata; class Mammalia; order Scandentia; family Tupaiidae; genus Tupaia; species Tupaia tana. The sequence continues at coordinate 8,843,722 of JAKSZU010000028.1, read as the reverse complement.
AAAGTCCATGGGAAATGTGTATTATGAAAAAACTGTGCGTGGATTTTAAAATATTTTACACCAAAATAAATTCAAACCTTATTTCCATTTTCCCATGATCTTTCTGAAGTCTCCTTGCATGTTAATGAGTATATATGACATACAGAGCTAGAGGGGATTCCCAGTGCAACAATCCCTATTCCTCCATTTTCCACTGTGTTGGGATTTTGTGCATGCATACAAATAAGCTTGGCGTCCCCCCCCCCCCTTTTTTGGAGAGGTTTTAGCTATAGGGCGCATGTGATCGCCAGAAAGACAGAGAGACAGAAAGAGAAATCACCCCCCAGGGGGGATAGCCATGCTGCAATCCCTTCTCCCCCATTCTCCTCTCCAGATTTTGGGCACACACGCACATGCGCCCAGCATGAGTTTAAGCCACTGGGTCTGGGACTCGAACCAGGTCGACTACATGGGAGTCCAGTGACATAGCCATTACGCTAACTGCTGGCTCCATCACCCCTCCCCCCTTTTAATAATATTTAAAAAAAATTATTTATTATCATTATGATTTCTTTTAAATTTGCTGTAGAGGATATGCACTCACCAGAGAGAGACAGAAAGAGAGAGAGGGACAGTGAGAAAGCAAGCCACCAGGTCTGGGACTTGAACTGTGGTCAGCCATGTGGAAGTACAGTGCACCAACTACCTCACTACCTGCCAGCACCAGCTTGGTGTATTTATAAGCTGCCCGGGTCCAGATTCAAACTGCAGTCAGCCATGTGGGATCTAGTTCCCTTAACCACTGGGACATGGGACAACCCGTTAGCCCATGACATAGAATTAAAAGAAAAGAATCTGGTTATAAAATGGTATGTACAAGGAGACTTCAAAAAGGTCATGGAAAAATAGATTTAAAATATGAGTTTATTTTGGTGTAAAAACAATTGAAATCATGGGGCCTCAAGGTGGCATGGTGGTTAAGGTGCTGACTTGACCTCGGTTCAAGTTTTGGACCTGGCGACTTGAAAATCAGGCTAGGTGTATGTACCTGTGTGACCAAACTCCAGAGAGAAGGGAGGAGAAGGGATCATGGTGTGGCCAGCCTCTCCAGAAGGTGATTTCTCACTTTCCCTCTCTCTGTCTCTCTCCAGTAAGCACACACACCCTATGGCAAAAACCTAAAAAAAAAAAATTAGAATTCATTCTTTTTTTCATAATGTATATTTTTCGTGAACTTTTTGAAGACTCCTTGTATAAATGAAGTTTATATTTTCATGCCCCAAATCTCAACAGGATGGAGAAAAGCAGAGGGGATTACAACATGATCTACTGCGGGGAGCTTTCTCTTTCTCCTTCTCTTTCTCTCTCTCTGGCAAAGCACACATGCCCTTTGGCAATTTAAATAAATAAATGAGATATGGGTAAATAAAGCTTGTGGTTTGGGCTCTAGCTATGGGCAGAAATAGACTTCCTTCATCTCTGCCCTGTATTAAGGGGAGGGGGTGAACCTCAAGCTGGCGTGAGGCCAGGTCGACCTCTCAGGAGTGGTGAGACCTGGGTCTCTGTCCCTCCGGCTCAAGACACATCCTCCTCTTGCCTGGGCATCAGATCTAGGCCTCTCCTATCCTCCAGTCCTGCAGGTGGCATAGAACCTGAGAACCACCTTGCTGGCAACCAGAGGAGCTGTGGCTTGCACCCACACCCACCAGGGGCCTGCCGGGAACTGGCCCAGGCTGACGTGGTGACAAGTGATAGTGACGTTTTCCCCACATCCTTTCACCTTCCCTGCTGAGTATGCTGCTGTGTCAGGGTTTCTTTGGGTACAGAAGGTGGGATGTGGCATGACATGGCGGGATGCGGCTTGACACGGCGGGATGCGGCTTGACACAGCGGGATGTGGCTTGACACGGCGGGATGCAGCATGACTCTCTGGGCAGCCCCCGAGGGCCAGGAGTTTTTTAACGAGGGGCAAGAAGCTCTGAGGAAGATCAGCACAGACAGCCTGCCACCAGTCCTGTGTGCACCTCTCAGTCCATGGCTCATTCTTCGCAGTGTCTCCTCACAGACCTGGGCAACAACGCCCTGTTTCACAGACGCTTTGGTCCGAGAGCACTCCTTAGGGCAACCTAAAGGGACCCTGCCATTTGTTTGTGCCAGGAACCGACTTGGGCACTGTCCCAGGCTCTCTCGCAGTGGCACCATGATGTGGACACAGCAGATGCTCCGGGGTGTGGCCCGACCCGCATCTGACCCTTCTTTCTTCTCTGCCTCCACTGTGAGGCTAGAGGAGCGTTGAGGTTTCCTTTAGGGACACTCTTGGCCTACTGGGTGGGATAATTCTTCATGTAAGACTGTTCCACGCATCAAAGTACCTTTCTCCCACTAAATGCCTGGTCACCGTGACAACCCAAATGACCTTGCATATGTCCAAACATCCAGGAGCTTGTCCTGGACCACAGAGCTGATGCGCAATTCATTACCCTCATATGCAGTGGGCTGGTCACGTGGCTCTCTCTGAGTAATGAGATTAAGGAAGTCTTCAGACTTCTTACACAGATTGTGTAAGAGAAGAGAGCAAGCTGATGGGCTGTCTCTGAGGTCCTGTACTCACACCAGCAACTGTGTACCTCTGGGCACGCTCAGTAGAGCCTTGAACTGGGGGAGGAAGGCCCGATCATGGATATGCTCACCTTGGGCCTGGCAAGATGCCACCTCATGCACTTTCCAAGTGGCCTTAACAAACTTCTCTAGAGGCCCTTGTGAGGTGTCCCATGTGGTATCTACCTTTGGTAATACTAGCCTTTGTTTTTTCCTTCACTTTTTCGTAACCTGATGCACAAGATGTAATATCTCGTCGTTTTAATTTACATTTCGCTGATACCAGTGAGGTAGACACTTTTTTCATATAATTATTAGCTACATGGATCTCTTTTTCTGTGATGTGTTTGATCACAACTTTGGCTGAATTTTCTGTCGGGTTGGTTGTCTTCTTAATTTTCAGGAGTCCTTTACGTATTCTGGATATAAATCTCCTGTTACATGTATTGCAAATATTTCCTCCATATTGTGGCATATCTTTTCATCTTAGTTGAGGCATCTTTTGTCATACTGAAGGTTAATTTAATTTTATTTTTTGCTAGAGGGTGTGTATGCTTGCCAGAGAGAGATGGAGAGACAGAGAGATTGGGACAGGAGAAAGCACCCCCATGAGACATGGTCATGCTGTAATTCCTTCTCCTCCATCTCTCCTACATTTTGGGATTTGGGGCACATGCACTTGGCATGTTTCTCAAGTCTCTGTATCCAGGACTCAAACTGCAAGGTGGGCCATGTGGGATCTGGCTGTCTTAACCACAGGCCAGGGTGCTGGCCTGCACTGAAGAAATTGTTCCTTACCCCCAAGGTCATAAAAATGTTCTCCTCTATTTTCTTCTCAATGTGTTAAAATTCTCCTGTTCACATGTGAGCCCTGAACCCACCTGGAATGGTGTGTGTGCTAATTTTACTTTCCCATCTGGATCACCACTTGTCCCAACACCATTTATAAGAAAGTCTGTCTCCCCACCGCCCCCCCGGCTGGTGATGCCTCCCTGTCATGTGGCAAATTTTTATTTGTATATGGTTCTGTCTCTGGGTCCCTCTTTGTCCATTTCTTCTCTTTCTAGCTTGATGCCAAATCTGTTCTGTCTTAATTTCTTTAAAAAAATTCGACTATCTGGAGGAACCTGTTGAAGAAATTTATGATGAGAAACGATCAGAATGATGCTGTACTAAGGGTGCACTGGGGACAGGACAGAACTCTGGAGGTCAAAGTCAAAGAGCCAAGGATTAGCTGGGGGTTTCTGCGGTGTCAGAACAAGTGTGAGTAGTCCAGACCTTAGGGGCCAAGGGCGCCTGGGTTCTCAAATTCCCTAGTAACTGAAGAGAGATGCCCAGGGGATGGGGGAAGATGAGGCATAGAATGGGAAGGAAGGTGCTGAGTTGGGGGCTGGAAGGCAGCCTTAGCCTGGGTCCACCCTGCATATCTTCCTGGAAGTCCTAGGCCTGAAGCACTATCCACCCTGCCATGACCTTGGCCACAGGTGACCTTCACACTGGTCCTGGCATAAGTTTTAGCTGTATGCAAAGGGAGGAGGTGTTCTAGGACCTCAAGCCTGCCCCAGGAATCCTGGCCACTTGTTCGACTTTGGGGTAGTGACATCACCTCCAGGTTGTTACAGCCTCGCCTGCCTCATCTTCCTCATCTGGACTCAAAAAGCTGTTGTGAAGGTCAAAGGAGATAATGCAAACTAAGGTGTGGACTCGGCATGTGGTGGCTTGTGTTTTTATACGTAATAACGAAGCAGTTGACATCTATCTAGCACATGTACCAGATGCTATGCTAACAGTAACTCATTTAATCCTCTCAGCAACTTTGAAGTGGGTTCTTTTAGTCTCATTTTTAATTTATCTTGTTTTCTTTGAATTGCCAGAGGGTGTGTGCACTTGCTAGAGGAAGGGAGGGAAGGAAGGAGGGAGAGCGAAAGAGAGAGAAAGAGAAGGAAAGTGAGAAAGCACTACCCCATGGGGGGTGGTCACTATGCACTTCCCCCATTTCTCCATTTGGGATTTTGGATACACATGCGCATGTACCTGGTGTGTTTCTCAAGCCCCTGGGTCCAAGACTTGAACCACCAAGTCAGCCATGTGGGATCCAGTCATTTTAACCATCAGGGCACCAGCTGGCTCTTTTGTCTAAATTTTTTAGACCAATTTAGAAATTGAGGCATGGAGACATTAAGTAACTCGCCCAAGGGACAATTACAGTGGAACCAGTGGAATCCTGACTCAGGCCCTAATAATTTGTTTATCATTAAATAAACTGAGAATGTTGGATTAAATCAGTTTTTCTCAATGTGAATTCCCCAGAATCCTCATCTCTGGTCCAGTTTTTAAAAAATTGTTTTACAGTCAGATAAGCATGGAAAATACTGAAACACCACATTCTCCCTCTGGGAGAGCCATTAAGGAACTTCAATATATTAAAGGCATCCAGGAGTCTTATGGTTAAAGAGAGAGGAAAAGGCAAAAACAACCTGTTTATGTTTAACCAGCACTTCCAAGCTTGTTTGCTCTCTGATGCTCAGTTATGAGGAGCCCTCCTGAAGACTGAACTAGAAGCCTACACATTTTCCACAAGGCACTGCTGACCTTTGATCACTCTTTCACTGTCTTAAGGCAGAGCTCTCTGGACCACCCTGGTCTTAAGACCCTGTAGTGTTTGTTCTTTTATTCAAACAAACAAATTTGTCTTGAGCTCACCAAGACACAACGAGAGGTAAGACACAGCTTCTGTTTTAAGAACCACCTAAGACTGATGGTATTATCAGAAGTTAAAGAGACTTGGGGGCCCAATGGATAGAACCTAATCCGGTCTGGGTGCCAGAGAAGACTTCCTGGAAGAGGTGTGGGCTAAGTCAGGCAGGTAAAGGACTCTGGGTGGCTAGGGTCGTAAGAAAATACTCATACAGGCATCAGCAGATAGCTTAATGGTTGCATTGCTGGACTCCCACATGGCCGACCGTGGTTTGAGTCCTTGACCCAGAGACTTGAAACACTCTGGGTACATGTGTGTGCATGCTCAAAATCCTGAGAGAAGAATGGAGAAGGGATTGTGGTGTGGCTATCCCCCCTGGAGGGTGAGTTCTTGCTTTCCATCTCTCTATCTCTCCCTGGCGAGTGCACGTGCCCTATAGCAAAAATCTCTCTTTCTAAAAAAAAGAAAATACCTGTAAATCTGTGGAAAATAATACATTGTCTAAAAGACATCCCCTGGAATCCATTCTTCTATTTCATCCATTCTTTTTTTTTTTTTTCAAACAATTACTTTATTTAACTTTATTTACTTATTTTAATTTGACCAGAGAGGGACAGAGCGAGAGAAAGAAAGAGAAAGAGAGAAAGCAAGTCGCTGGGTCCACCACTCTAACCGCAGTCAGCCATGTGGGAGTCCAGCGACCTCAACAGCCACACCACCTGCCAGCCTCCTATTTCGTCCATTCTACAAAGGCTATTTTACAACTCTCTTAAGGAAGTCATTGATAGCAATGCAAAATCATTCTTGTCTCTAGATCTGCAGATTCCAGACTATCCTACACAAGATCAATTGACTTTCCTCTTCCTAGCTTTGTCTTCATTTGCACATTCATTTCCATATTCCTGATCAATAAATGTCTCTGTTCTTTATTTTATTTTATTTTTTGAGAGACTTTTTGCTACAGGGTGCATGCATTTGCCAGAGACATACAAAGCAAGAAATCAACCCCCCGGGGGTGATAGCCATGCAGCAATTCCTTCTCCTCCATTCTCTTGAGATTTTGGGCATGCACACACATGCACCTGGTGTGAGTTTTAAACCACTGGGTCTGGGACTCAAACCACTTTTGACTATGTGGGAGTCTAGTGATGTAACTACTGTGCTATCTGCTGGTCCCTGTTTATATTTTATTTGAACCAGTTTATTATTTTTTTTTAAGAAGTTTTCGCTATAGGGCATGTGCGCTTGCCAGACAGAGAGAGAGAGAGACAGAGAGATAGAAAGCGAGAAATCACCCCCCAGGGGGGATGGCCATGCCGCAATCCTTTCTCCTCTATTCTCCTCTTGGGATCTTGGGCACGGATCACACGCGCCCAGCGTGAGTTTAAGCCACCGGGTCCGGGATACAAACTGTGGTCGATTACGTGGGAGTCCAGTGACATAGCCATTACGCTAACTGCTGGTCCCTTTATTCGAACCAGTTTTAACAGTGGCCTGGTTCCTTTAAATTGACTTCGGAGCATGTTCTAGTCTGTTCTGTTACCAATAACAGAAAATACTCGAGTCTGGGTAATTTAAGAGAATAGAGGTTTGTTCAGCTCACGATTTGGAGATCTGAGGCCCAGGGGCCACATCTGGTGAGGGTTTTCCTGTTGGTGGGGTCCCAAAACCATGTAGGACAGCACACTGTGGGAGGACAAGAGCAAGTGTCTCTGAGTGTTCATGGAAGTCTTACCCTCTCCTTATAAACCCACCAGGAGTCAATCTTAGGGCCCCCCACCCCCAATCACTAGCAATGGTGCTACCTTTCCACACCAGAGGTATTAAGTTAAACTCCCTCTTGATACTTCTACAGTACAACCAAGTTCTAACACATGAGTTTTGGGGGAATACTCAAACCATATTAGAGCAGAATAAAATTTTTAATACATATTCTTTCAAAACATCTATGTATGACAGTCATGATTTTGCCTCTTTTTGAAAAGTATCTTTACTTTTTTCTTTTCTTAAGCTAGCTATACAGCACATGCACTCATCAGAGGTGGGAGAATGAAAAAGCATTCCCTAGGGGGGATTGGCTATGCCTTAATTCCTTCTCCATTTACCTCTTGGGATCTTGGCCATACTGTTCATGCAATGCTTTTTTTTTTTTTTTTTTTTTTGAATTATTTTATTTAACTTTATTTATTATTATTATCATTATTATTTTCCAGTTTGATCAGAGAGAGACAGAGAGAGAGAGGGGGGAAGTGAGAAAGCAAGCCACCAGGTCCGAGACCCGAACCGTGGTCGGCCATGTGGGAGTCCAGCGTCTTTAACCACCGTGCCACTTGCCAGCCCCATGCAATGCTTTTCAAGCCACGAGGTCCAGGACTCAAACCACTCAACTGGCCCTGTTACCTTAACCACTACACTGCCAGATGGCCCTTTCCCTATTTATTTATTTTTTAAATTGCCAGAGGGTGTATGCACTCACCAGAGAGACAGAGGGAGAAAGCACCCCGTAATGGGGCATGGTCATACTGCAATCCCTTCTCTTCCATTTTTCCATCCCATTGGGATTTGGGGTACACACGCACATGGGCCTGGCATGTTTTTCAAGCCTCTGAGGCCAGGATTTAAGCTGCAATCAGCCATGTGGGATCTGGCTCCCTTAACCCCTAAGCTACAGAGCTGGCCCAGGAAAGCATCTTTTAAATGTATGATAGTGAGCATCCCCAGGCAACAGAAATTGATAGTGAGTGTTCCCCAGGCAACAGACATGTGCACAAAAGCCTGGAAACTTGCTCTCAGTGTGGCTGTGGAGCAGTAAGTAACCTGACCAGACCCTTTTCAGAGGAGACTCAGTTGTCGAAATGGACTGATTTTTCAGCCCCCTCTCGGGGAGAAATGGAAAAATGCTAGTAATTGGGACCAGCAAATGCCGTACTGGTTACATCACTGGACTTCCATGTAGTTGACCACGGTTCAAGTCCCAGACCTATCAGCTTAAAACTCATGCCAGGCATGTGTGCACGTATGCTCAAAATCCCAAGAGAAGAATGCAGGAGAAGGGATTGTGGCGTGGCCATCCCCCCGCCCGGGGGGTGACTTCTCACTTTCTGTCCCTCTGTGTCTGTCTCTCCAGTGAGTGCAGCAAACTACAGCAAAACTCTCTCTTTTTTTTTTTTCTTTTTCTTTTTTTGGAGAGGTTTTAGCTGTAGGGCACGTGCGCTCGCCGGACAGACAGAGACAGAGAGACAAAAAGCGAGAAATCACCCCCCAGAGGGGATGGCCATGCCACAATCCCTTCTTCTCCATTCCCCTCTTGGGATCTTGGGCACACACGCACACACGCCCGGCATGAGTTTAAGCCACTGGGTCCGGGACTCGAATCACGGTCAACTACATGAGCGACATAGCCATTACGCTAACTGCTGGTCCCGCAAAAATCTCTCTTAAAAAAATAGCCAGCAGGTGGCATGGTGGTTAAAGGAGCTGGCCTCCCAATGGCTGGCCATAGTTCAAATCCTGGAACTGGCAGCTTGCTCTCTCACTTTCTCTCTCTCTGTGTTCCTCTCTGGTCAAATTAAAATAAATAAAATTAAAATAATTTTGGGACCAGCAGTTAGCGTAATGGCTATGTCGCTGGACTCCCACGTAGTCGACCGCGGTTCGAGTCCCGGACCCAGCGGCTTAAACTCACGCTGGGCGCGTGTGCGTGCGTGCCCAAGATCCCGAGAGGAGAATGGAGGAGAAGGGATTGCGGCGTGGCCATCCCCCCTGGGGGGTGATTTCCTGCTTTCTATCTCTCTGTCTCTCTCTGTCTGTCTGGCGAGCGCACGCGCCCTATAGCAAAAACCTCTCCAAAAAAAGAAAAAAAAAAAAAAAAAGTGCTTGGGACCAGCAGTTAGCGTAATGGCTATGTCGCTGGACTCCCATGCAGTCGACCGCGGTTCGAGTCCCGGACCCGGCGGCTTAAACTCACGCCGGGCGCGTGTGCGTGTATGCCCAAGATCCCGAGAGGAGAATGGAGAAGGGATTGCGGTGTGGCCATCCCCCCTGGGGGGTGATTTCCTGCTTTCTATCTCTCTGTCTCTCTCTGTCTGTCTGGCGAGCGCACGCGCCCTATAGCAAAAACCTCTCCAAAAAAAGAAAAAAAAAATAAAATAAAGTGCTAGTGATCAATCACAAGTTGTTGATGTGCTTGCACAACCAGGGATTTCACGACTTGGCATCACCTAATTAGTGTGTGTGCAAGAGCGTGAAATGCACTCCTGTAGTAGATCCTGTAGACCTGCAACAGAGTCCTGTAGACCCCACAGTATTTCTTTCTTTTTTTTTTGAGAGATTTTCACTATAGGGTGCGTGCACTCGCCAGACAGACAGAGAGAGACATAGAGACAGAAAGCGAGAAATCACCCCCCAGGGGGGATGGTCACGCCGCAATCCCTTCTCCTCCATTCTCCTCTCGGGATCTTGGGCACGCACGCACACGCGCCCGGCATGAGTTTTAAGCCACTGGGTCCGGGACACGAACCGCAGTCGACTACGTGGGAGTCCAGCGACATAGCCATTACGCTAACTGCTGGTCCTGACCCCACTGTATTTCTGACAATGCAATTAAAGAAGTTCTGCACCAGCCGGGGAGCCAGCGCTGGGCATGAGCCACTTTGTGTAAAGAGTTCGCTCTGCTCACAAACACAGGCAGAACTCAAAGAACAGAGGTGAGTGCAGACATTTCTAGCCTTATGCCTGAAACCAGGGAGAGCCCACAAACGCTTATTAATATTGCTAGTCCTAGGCACAAGAGCCCCTGAATCAAAAAGCAAAAGACCCTGGAGTCTCCACCTAAGAAAGTCTGTTTTATGTGCAGCATTTGAAGGCACCTGGCTTTGGGCTCCTCCCGCCTGGCAAAAAGCAGAGAGCAAGGGCTTGCAGGCCCATGAGAGGCTGGCTCAGCCACTGACTCTGGTGGGAAGGATCTTGTGCCTCTGCCTCCCTCCTCTTGTCCATGTGTTGCTGGGAGTTCCAGCTGGAAAGCTAACAGGCCCTGCTTGGGGGGCTCCCTCTCCAGGACAGAGTGGGTGGCTCAAGCTCAGCCCTGCCTGTCACCTGCTCTGTGTCGCGGCACTCAGCCACCTTCACAGCAGACGTCATGCCTGGAGGGGAAGAGTTGACTCTACTGTTTTCTGAGACAGAGAAGAGGAGATGCATCAGGCGGTGACACAGAGGTGACAGCCCTACTCTCACCCCCGCCTGCCCTGAGATTCACCCAGCCCTGATGGGGGTGGGGTGACCTTAGCTCACCCTCCAGTCTCAGGAGGAGATGGGGCTGTGCTGCCTCTCTGTGCTGCTTATAGAGTGTGTTTGGGGAAATTTGGGGGAGGTGGTGGAGATTATGTGGGGGGACGTGTCTCAAGGCTCTGCAGGGGTGTGAAGTCTGAGCTGAGGAGAGGGCCCTGCTGGACCTCAAGGCCTGGCCCAACCTTGTCCAGAACCTTCATGGTGTCAGATGGTGGCCCTGTGGCCCCACAGACCCTTGCTGCTCTAGGAGTCTCTGTCCCCCCCAGGAAAGTTAGTCTTCAAATATTCATTTAAACGTTTTATAATTTTTTATTCCTCATTGACGGGATGATTTCCCCCCTTTCAATATTTCCCCTCTTTCCTCCCTTAAAGTCTTTCCTCATTGTCATTTTTCCAACAAATGTTAAACTAAATATAGCTAATATTTCACACATTACCATCTTCATTCCTAACAAGAAACTTTTCAGGTCCTTTTTCAGATGCGGAACCAGAGTCATTGAGAGCAAGGGACTTGGCTGAAGTCGCTCAGTAGGTGAAAGGCTCATGTGCCGTCCCACCTCCCAGGCACAGGGCCCTTGCCAGGCCAGCCCACGCAGGGCTCACATCCAGAGTGTGAGACTGTGGGGAGCGAAAGGGGGGCCTGACCTGCAGGCAGGAGGTCAGTCCCAGAAGCCTCCTAAAGGAGGGGCCTCAGAATCTGGGGATGGGGTAAGGAGGGAACAACGGGGATTCAGGTAGAGGAAACGGCACATGAAATAGTTTACTACCGGGTTAAGTAAGGTTTTGGGATATGAGTAGGATGTAAGATTAGGGTTAGGGTTAGATTTAGGTTTAGTGTTAGGGTTTGAGTTAGAATCAGGGTTAGGTAAGGGTTGGAGTTAGGGTTAGAGTGTAGGATTAGGGTTAGGGATAGGTCTAGGGTTTGACTTAGGCTTAGGGTTACCTTAGGTTTGAGGAAAGGGTTATGGTGTAGGACTAGGGTTAGATTTAGAGTTAGGTTTACTGTTAGGCTTTGGTTAGGTTGAGTTTCAGGTTAGGATTGGGTTTAGGGTTAGGGTGAAGGATTCAGATTAGAGTTAGGTCTAGTGTTTGAGTAGGGTTAGGGTTAGGTTAGGTTTGGGGTTAGGGTTAGGGTGTAAGATTAGGGTTAGATTTAGGTTTAGTGTTAGGGACTCAGTTATAGTCATGATTAGGTTAGGGTTGTGGTTAGGGTGAGGGTGTAAGATTAGGGTTAGGGTTAGGACTAGTGTTTGAGTTAGGGTTAAGGTTAAGTATGGTTTGAAGTTAAGGGTACAGTGTAAGATTAGGGTTACGGTTAGATTTAGGTTTAGTGTTAGAGTTTGAGGGTTAAATTAGGTTAGGGTTAGGGTTCGGGTATACGATTAGGGTTTGGGTAAGGTCTTCTGTTTGAGTTAGGGTTAGGGTGTAAGATTAGGGGGAGGGTTAGATTTAGGTTTAGTGTTACGGTTTGAGGGTTCAGTTAGGGTTGGGATTACGGTTAGGGTATAGGACTAGGGTTAGGCTTAGGTCTAGTGGTTGAGTTAGAGGTAGAATTGTTTGGTTTGGGGTTAGGTTTATGGGGTAAGATTAGGGTTAGGGTTAGATTTAGGTTTATTGTTAGTGTTTCAGATAGATACAGGCTTACGTTATGGTTGGTGTTAGGGTTATGGTGTTGGAATAGTGTTAGATGTAGGTCCAGTGTTTGAGTTAGGGTTAGGGTTAGTGTTTGGTTTAGTGTTAGGGTTTTTGTTCAAGTTAGGGTTAGGATAGGGTTGGGGTTAGGGTTAGGGTCAGGTCTAGGGTTAGGGTTTGGTTTAGGGTTATGTTAGGTTTCGGGTTAGGGTTAGGGTGTAAGATTAGGGTGAGGGTTAGATTTAGGTTTATTGTTAGGGTTTGAGGGTTCAGTTAGGGTTGGGGGTACGGTTAGGGTATAGGGCTAGGGCTAGGGTTAGGGTTAGGTCTAGTCTTTGAGTTAAGTTTGGTTTGGGCTTAGGGTTAAGGTGTAAGATTATGGTTAGGGTTAAATTTAAGTTTAGTGTTAGGGTTTTTGGTAGATTCAGGGTTAGGTTATGGTTGGGGTTAGGGTTACTGTGTTAGATTAGGGTTAGGGTTAGGTCTAGTGTTTTAGTTAGGGTTAGTGTTAAGTTAGGATTGGGTTTAGTTTTAGGTTTTAAGATTAGGGTTTGGGTTAGATTTAGGTTTAATGTTGGTGTTTCAGTTGGAGTCAGAGTTAGGTTAGGGTGGTGATCAGTGTTACTGTGTTGGATTAGGGTTAGGGTTAGGTGTAGTGTTTGAGTTAGTGTTATCTGTTGGATTGTACATGGTCCTAGCACTAGAACTTGCTTCCACAGAGTATAGTTAATACAGTCTATAATCCCACATTAGCATCTGGAGAATGTCACATATACACAGAGAAAATTAGAAAGATAAAGAGGGTAGGTATAGAGAAAGGTAAATAGGCCAAAGAAGTTTAGAAGATGGGACTGTGCCATACATGTTCTATTTTAATCTAAACATGTTTAATCTTACTCAAGTTTGACAGAAAGAAACAGAAAAATTGCTGAACCAAATCTTTACTTTCCACAAGAGATATATAGTTCATATGGATTTTTGTAATTTTTTTTAAAGATTATGAAACTGGTTAAGAGACTGGAGTCTTGATGAAAAAAAAACAAATATTTCACTTTGAGCAGAATCATTCTTTCTTGGGCATGAAAGTGGGGTGACCACTCCTAACAACACATCCTCCCTGCTCCCCTCATCCACCTAAGCTCCTGATTTTATGCCTATTATTTTTCCTTAGTAAAATATTTGGAGGTGGGGAGAGAACTTCCCCTATGGGGCCTGGTCAAACCACAATCCTTTTTCTCCAATCCTCCACCTTGTCAGGACCCTGGGGCTATTTGAACCCTGGTCTGCCATATGTGATCTGGCTTTACTCCGCATATCACCTGAGGTTGGCATTCTGTTTTTGACATTTGTCCTTGACTTTTGCACTTTGCATCATCTCTTGATTGTATCAGAAAAAATTATATGAGTTTTTGAAACGAAATGCCACCATATTACTGGGATGTCTAGTAGCATACCTTCTCAAGCTACCTCATCTTTTAGGGTACCTGTGTATTTCATTATCTTTAGCAAATGTAAGTTGTAGAAAATTTAGAGCAAGGCAAGTGATGCTTGTCCTCAGAAATGCAATGAACTGTTCTGTGGAATGCAGTTCATTGTTGCCCTAGGGGTGTTGATCAATTTTGCATATATATATGTAAATCTATTTCTTTATTTGCCTACATATGTGGGTGTTGTTCCAGTTCTCCTTTGAACCTGCTATAACATATATATTCTGTAATTACTTAATAAGTGAAATGAAAATTTTGCATTTTTATGAGTCTCATGATTTTACTTTTAAAAAAGCACATACCCTTTTAAATGGTTAGCTAGATTTCACTGCTGATTAGTTTCAGCCTTTTTTTCCAAAAAGGGCTCATGGGTGCTATTTTCTCTGACTTTTTCCATGTTCTCTATAAATCTGAACAACTTCACCGGGTGTAATATTCTTGGGCTCTCCTTTTCCACACACTTTGAAGACTCAGCTCCTTTGTTCTGGCATTGAATGTTACTATGGAAAAATTTGAGGCCAGATTGATTTTTTTTCTCCCTTGTGGGTGACATTTTTTCTCCTGGGTGCCTGAATAGTTTTTTCTTTATCCTTACAGTTCAGTAACTCAGCCAGTATGTTCTGAATGTGTTTCCTGGGTGCATTTATGCCCTCTCAATTCTGAAGTTGGTTCTTCCTTTTGTTCAAGGAGGGTTTCTCTAAATATTCTTTTATTTTAGCTGCCACACTGGTGTTGGAAGGTCTGGATTCCATAATGATAAACTTCTCATTTCAATTTATTTGTCCTTTTTGTTTGATTTCATTGCCATTATTTCGTTTCCCTCCCACGGTGTTCAGGTTTTTTTTTTTTTTTTCCAGACACAGTTTTGTTTGTTTATTTTATTTCTTGTTAAAGGGCAAGTGTGCTTGCTGGAGAGAGACAGATAGAGAGGGAAAGTGAAACACCACCCCCCCACACACAGGGAATGGCCACACCACAATCCCTCTTCCTCCATCTCTCCCTCCTTTTGGGATTTTGGGCCTGCATGAACACCAACCTGGTTTTTTTCAAGCTGCTGGGTCCAGCCAGCCTGTGGGATCCAGCTGCCCTATCCACCAGGCCATGGAATTGGCCCATGTTTTTATTTGCTTTATTTATTTATTTAGAGAGAGATTTTTGCTGTAGGGCATGTGCTCACCAGAAATACTGAGAGAGAGAAAGTGAGAAATCACACCTCCCAGGGGGGTGGCCACGCTGCAATCCTTTCTCTTCTCTCGGGATCTTGGCCAAGCATGCACACACTCCTGACATGAGCTTTAAGCTGCCTGGTCCAGGACTGGAACCGCGGTTGACTATGTGGAAGTCCAGTGATGTAACCATTACACCTGTTGGTCCCCCCATATTTTTATTTTTTAAAGCTTATTTCTCCAGAGAGAGAGAGAGAGAGAGAGAGAGAGAGAGAGAGAGAGAGAGAGAGAAGCAAAATCCCTAACAGGGTCATAATGCTGCTATCTTTCCCTAGCCTCAGTCAGCCCTGGATAACAGGCATGCATGTGCCTGGTGTACCCAGGGAGGGCTCTCCCATGTGGGTCGGTCTCACAGTGTTGTGTTCTACATCTGTGCCACCTTGTGGCCCTGTCACTCAGTTTCTAGACATGTGATGGGGCTGTTTCCGTCCTCGATGTGTGTCCTCCCCTCTTCAGGCTTTCTTTGCATCTTCTGGTGTTATTCCTAGTCATTTCTTCTTTGTGCTTTTTATATCCAGTTCATGTGCTCATTAACTTTCCTCCAGCATGAAGCTACTCGTGTCAAGGAAGCTGCTTTGATCCTCAGCTCCCTCTCTTTTGGCTCATGCCCTCATGTGATTTCCTTCCCTTTCCTGGCAGTTGCATGTGGGGCTGCCTTGCAAGTTTTTGTCATCTTGTTCACTGTGCATCATCCTGACATGCGACTTGTTCCAATACCGGAAGCAGTCCGTCTTCCCCTCATGGGGGCAATTTTGAGGTTTTCAGTTAGCTTTTTGATTGTCTGAGCAGACAAAGGTGGGATGGGGAAAGTCCCTTGACCACAGGTCTCCCTCCTGTCATTTCTTAAACACCTGGGCCCCAGACTGCCTAGCCAGGAGTGTGTCCTACTCTCTCGCCCAGCACAGGCCTGTGTCTGTGAAGACAAAAGGCCCTGGAGGTCATTTCTGGCTTCTTGGTTTGGGGCTCATTCTTTTTATAAACAGCTTGCCATCATTACTCATTTAGTCGGGTACTGAAGTAGGAAGAGTCTATGCTCTGCCCTCACAGGCCGTGTAGTCTGAACTCTACAAGGCTCCCTCCATAGCAGCTCTTTGACATGCAGTTCTCCAGGGCTTCTGTGGGTCAGGTCAGGACCTCTTTCTCCCCACCTGTGTTAAGTGTGTAACTCTGGGGTTGAGAACCATGGAGTCACCTCCTGGGGCATTTGCATTTTAATCAAATTGCAGGAAATCCCCGCAGCTCTGAGTGCTCAAGTTTTGGAATGTCCAAATGGGTGGGCCAATCTGTTTATCAGCTTCCACCCCACAAGTCAGGCCTCTGAGGTCCAGAGGATGGAAGTGACTTGCCCAAGGTCACATAGCAAGTCAGCAACAGGCAGGTTTGAAGAACTGGAAATGCTGACATGGGCCAGCTGATAGGTAGCACAGAGGTTAAGCTTTGTGTGCAGGTGTCAGATCCCACATGGCTGATCATAGTTGGAATCCCAGCCCAGCAGCTTGAATAAGATGTTAGGTGCACATGAGGGTGGCATTCTCTCTAGAGAATGCACCTGTCTCCTAGCAATTTAAAATAAACTGGGGGGCCAGCAGGTAGTGTGGTGGTTAAGGTGCTGGACTCCCACATGGCCAGCCTCGGTATGAGTCCCAGACTTGGTGACTTGCTTTCTTTATCTCACACACGTGACCTATAGCACTTTTTTTTTCCAAGAGATTTTTGCTATAGGGCATGTGTACTTGCCAGAGAGACAGAAAGTGAGAAATCATCCCTCAGGGGACATGGCCATGCTGCAATCCCTTTTTCTTCATTCTCCTCTCAGGATTTTGTGCATGCATGCACATGTGCCTAGAGTGAGTTTAAGCTGCCAGGTCTGGGGTTTGAACTATGGGCAACTACTTGGGAATCCAGTGACATAACCACTACAGCATCTGCTAGTTCCAAGATTAAATAAATCATTTTTAAAAAAATTAATTATTTTACTTATTGATTCATTTACTTTAACTTGACCACAGAGAGATGAGAGATGAGAGATGAGAGATGAGAGAGAGAGAGAGAGAGAGAGAGAGAAAGCCTCCAGGTCCAGGACTCGAACCATGGTTGGCCATGTGGGAGTGTCCAGCACCTTAACCGCCATGCCACCTGCTAATTCCATAAATAATTCTTAAAAAAAAAAAGGGACAGCAGACTCCAGACCTAGAGCCAAGGATCAGGGTACCTGTACCCTGAGGACTCCCATTTGATTTCCCGGCCTCTGGGTGAGGAAACGATTGTGGACCTCCCCTAGGGGACTCTGGTCATGAGCTTCACTGGCCAGACCAGGAAGCCCAGCCAATCCTGGCCATCCCAGGAGGAGTGACTCCACAGCCTCACCCTCTTTGTCCCTTCCCTGGGCAGCAGAGCCCACTGGTGACCTTAGCCAGGCAGCTGGGTGAATGGCTGAGTGAGGAAGCAGTACCAGGACTGGAATTTGGGCTGGAGAGGCGGTGGGTCAGGTCTTTCTAGGAGGATCCCCCATCTACCTGGGGAAGGAGCTGCCTGAGCAGTTTGGCTGTGACTGTGTGGCCATGCTTGACCCTCCGACCTCAGGCCAGGACTCTCCAGAGCAGCTGTCCTGCTTGGGGTGTCTGGGTGTTGTCAGTACCTAGCCCTATTCTTGTCCTGCCCCAGCCTGGTGACATCAGGCAGCCAAATGGAGTCTCGGGCCCACCCCCCGTCTTGCTGTGTGGCCCTGGTGGCTTAGGCCTCAGCAGGACAGAGGAAGTGACGGTTGTGGGGAGGATTCATCCACGTGAGGGGCTGAGGGCAGAGCCAGACGCATATAACCAGAGGAACTGAGACAGAGCTATTGCACCCAAAATAGATCCATTCTGCAAGGTAACAAGTATTTCATTGGGGTTTTTCTGTGAGGAGATTGGGGAACCACATTGTTCACCATAAAGCTGCAATTTAATTTCTCTCTGGGACGTTTCTGCTCAATTTTTCTCTGCTAAATTTTCCCTCATCCTGCCCCTCCTCTCCAAGCCTTCCCTTCCCACAGAGTCCCCTCTATTTTTCAGTGTGTTTGCACAGCACTTACCAAAAGCGGGAGCTGACAGCAGCCCCCAAGTATGTCTAGGGAGAGTGCTAATCAGGCATCGCGACACTTGTGCAGAGCTTGCATGCTCCAGGTGTCTGCTGACACCTTTTTCAGCTTCTCTGAGGCAGGGTCTTGTAACCTACTGGGGGCACTGGCCCCTCTGACAATCTAATAGAAATCACTATCTTTCTTTCAGGATCCTCAGACACACAGATAGTACATACAACTGAGAATCTTCCAGGGGTTCCAAGAACCTGGATTGACACCTGCATTATTGGGTGTTGCCTGCCTATTCTGCCAAGCTTCACAACTCCAAAATTTGGGTGTTTTTATGGCTGGATAGCTGGGTATGGCCATACCTGAAGGAAGATTTTTTTTTTTTTACAGTGATTCCATAAAAGTATTAGGTTGAGAATGGTTGAGCCCACGGAGTGAAAAATATGTACTGCTTATTCCTCAGTTGACTTCTGCACAAATATATACAACAAATATATGCTGTGTGGGTCTCTATTCTACACCATAATCACAGTACGTTGAGTTCAAAGAGTGATAGGTGTTGTACTAATTGTGAGTCCTCCTACCAACCAATCCCATAGGATGGGAGTTCTCTGAGGCACAGAGAAGGTAAGTTACTTATTCAGGATCATGTAGTAAGCGGGAAAATTGGCCCCTGACCCCAGGCTATCTGATTCCAGGTCCATAAGACAGTCTTCTTTCCTATGAAATGGGAGGTGAGGCCAGCCCACGTTCTGTCCTAAGAGTTGAGTCTGTTCCCAGCTCAGGCAGTTGGAGCATGTTGGGGCTTAGACAGAGACAGCAGGCTCTAAGCAAACACATACTGAGTTTATAGGAAGCCTGCATCATACATTGGTGCCTAAGGCCTCTGTCTAACACCCCCAGCAGACCATATCATGAAGTGGCACTTTCCTGGCCCAGCAGGAAGACAGAACTCTGCTCTCAGGCAGAGCTGGGTGGTAATGTGACCTCATTTAACCCTACAGCCTGGCAAGGTCTGGGAAATGTCAGCTTACACTTGTTTCCATAAATTCCTTTCCTTTCCTTTCCTTTCCTTTCCTTTCCTTTCCTTTCCTTTCCTTTCCTTTCCTTTCCTTTCCTTTCCTTTTCTCCTTCCTTCCTTCGTTCCTTCCTTCGTTCCTTCCTTCGTTCCTTCCTTCGTTCCTTCCTTCCTTCCTTTTCTCTCTCTCTCTCTCTCTTTTTGTAATTTTGCTAAAGGGTGTGTGTGCTTACCACTGAGAGAAAGAGAGAAGGAAAGTGAGAACGTGCTCCCTAGAGAGACTGGCTACACCGCAATCCCTTTGCCTCCATTCTCTTCCAGGACTTTAGGTATGCACGCACATATGGATGGCATTTTTTCAAGCCATCTGGTCTGGAACTCAAACTGCACAGTTGGCCATGTGGGATCCAGCCACCCTAACCACCACACTACCAGCTGGACCTCCACAGTTTTTAAGGAAGTTTCCTTTGCCTCTAGTCCATTCTGCACAATGCCTACTGGAAATGGCATTTCTGCTTCTTGCTTCTCTATTGCCAAGTCTAATTTCGAAGTTTCTATCTATCTATCTATCTATCTATCTATCTATCTATCTATCCATCCATCCATCCATCTATCCTTCCGTCCATCCACATACCTATCTATCTATCACCTATCTCATTCTTCCTTATTCATTATAGAGTATGTGCACATAACAGTGTGTGTGTATGTGTGTGTGAGAAAGAAAGGGAGGGAGAGAGGGGGTAAGGGGGAGAGAAGGGGAGAGAGGGAGAGAGAGAAAGGGAGAGGGAGGGAGAGAGAGAAGAGAGAAACATCCTTCACAGTGTCTGGTTAGACTGTAATCCCCTTCCTCCAGCCCTCTGGCCCATTAGGTCTTGGGCACCTGCATGCATGCCTGCTCAGGCTGAGTGGGGGACTCAAATTGTGGCTAACATATAGGGTCCAGCTTCTCTTGAGTAATGCATTATTACTGTACTGTGTAGTCAAACCCCAGGGTCTGTCTGTCTTTTTTTTTTTTTTTTGGAGAGGTTTTTCGCTATAGGGCGCGTGCGCTCGCCAGACAGACAGAGAGACATAGAGACAGAAAGCGAGAAATCACCCCCCAGGGGGGATGGTCACGCCGCAATCCCTTCTCCTCCATTCTCCTCTCGGGATCTTGGGCACGCACGCACACGCGCCCGGCGTGAGTTGTAAGCCACCGGGTCCGAGACGCGAACCACGGTCGACTACGTGGGAGTCCAGCGACATAGCCATTACGCTAACTGCTGGTTCCCGGGTCTTTCTTAAGATTACTTTGGTGCTGGATGCTTAGAGCTGTGACTTTCTCATGAGATGAAGTCCTTACTTGAAAACGGCTCTCTCAGTGTAAGGTTCTTCCACCAATTAACTTCTATTTCTCTCTCGCTCTCTTTATTTATTTATTTATTTTTCCAGAGGGCACATACACTTGTGGGAGAGAGGGAAAATGAGAAAACACTCCCCATAAAGAATGGTCACACTGCAATCACTTCTCCTCCATTACTCCCTCCTTTCAGGATTTTGGGCATTCATGTGCACATGCCCGGCATGTTTCTCAAGACACTGGATTTAGGACTTGAACTGTGTGAGATCCAGCTGCCTTAACCACTATGCCACAGGCTGGTACAACTTCTACATTCTTAAATACTCTCCTGAGCACTCCTGGCCCACCTTGACAGACTTATCCAACAGGGAGGATGAAGGTAAAAGCCATCGTGGAGTCTTAATGCCTCATTTTTACAGAGTGGAAACCAAGGATAAAAGAAAGGTAAATGTCTTGTCCAAGGCCAAAAAGCTAAAATTCCCAGAAGCCAAGAAGTGTATTCACTCCCAGGGTGATTCCTGGTGTCCTCCTCTGCAGGAGACCCATGTTTCTCAAATGTGGCTTGAGTGCAGCTTCAGTACCACCAGAAAGCTTCTAAGAAATCCAGACCCGGGACCAGCAGTTGGCATAATGGCTATGTTGCTGGACTCCCATGTAGTTGACTGCGGTTTGAGTTGCAGACCCAGTGGCTTAAGCTCACGCTGGGCGCGTGTGCATGCGTTCGTGCCCAAAATCCTGAGAGGAGAAGGGAGGAGAAGGGATTGTGGCATAGCCATCCCCCCCTGGGGGGTGATTTCTTGCTTTCTGTCTCTGTTTCTGGTGAGTGCACACGCCCTATAGCAAAAACGTCTAAAAAAGAAAGAAAGAAAGAAAGAAAGAAAGAAAGAAAGAAAGAAAGAAAGAAAGAAAGAAAGAAAGGAATGAATCTTGACCCAGGAGCCCCATCCTAGACTTGCTGAATCAGAAACTTGTACCAAACTAATGTGAACATAAGAACTCTGCCCTAGACCCCTGCCTTCTTGACTGTGACTGAAGTTTTGCACATGTAGGACCCAGTGACAAAGCTCAAGTTCCCTCCATGCTTCTTGGTCCTCACAAGTCTTCTCTACATGCATGTAAACTCAAGAAGTACAGGACAGGAAAGGGAAATGGAAGCAGTGATTATAAAAATCTCAGCACATGATAAACAATGCAGCTCTAGAAGTGGCTTTGTGGCCTAGTGGTTAAGGACTCAGATTCCACATAGCTGACCACATGGTTTGAATCCTGGCCCCGGTGGTTTGAAAAAAACACTCAGTGCATGTGCAGGTGTGCCCCATGCCTCACGGGGGCTACTTTCTTCCTTTCCCTGTCTCTCTCTGGTGAGGGCACTTGTCCTCTAGCAATTAAAACAAACACACAGCTCCAAATCAATGAATAGGTTAACTGGCAAGCTGTCAGAACCAATAAGTCATCAAATAACCCAAAAAATTAATGCACATAAAGATAAAAATCTACCTGAACACTGTGGCCAGTTGGAAGGCACTTTCACTTGTCTTGGTGAAGGCAGCAGGGATGCAGGAGGAGGAAGCCGCCAGTGACCTGTGTGCTGCTCCCCAAAAGATTGGTGTAGACAGTCAGGCTGCAGGCCTGAGGTCCATGTCCATCCACCCATCCGTCTATTCACCCATCCATCCATTCACCTACCTGTCCATTCAAAAAGCTGTAATTAGGCACTTGCTGTGTGGCCAAAACCTAGACCTGAGGGTAAAAGTCCAGACGTAAGCTGAGGACTATGGAGGAAATGGTAGAAACTGTGGGGTGAAGGTCCTTGTAGGAGGCTTGGGGTCCCTCCTCAGGTTAGTTCCCTCTCCCTGGGTGCTCTCCCTGTGGTCACTCAGGCAGGTGACCTGGCCCAAGGTGCTCATTCCTTCAAAGGCTGGGAAAGGTGCTTTCAGCTCAGAAAGGAGGTGCCCAGCCACCAGGTTCCCTAGCCCTTCTGCTCTTCCTAGAAGGTGAAGAGGGGGAGGACAGAGTGCAAGGTGGCTTCAGGACACCTACTGGCCCTGCCCGGTTCCCTGACTCCATCCTCCAGTACTGCATGTGTCCTCATCCTTCTCCTGGGGTGGTTTCTTCACTGCTTGCAACCTTCCCAGGGGCCACGGCTGTGCCTGGAGCTCAGTGTTCTGGCAGCAAATGTTTGTAGAACAACTGACCAAAGGAGGACCATGGCAGCCCTGGGAGGTGGGGCTTGTGTGATGTTGATAGTGCAGATGAGAGGTTGAGGCTCAGAGAGGCCATGAGCTGACAAGGGAGGACAAGGTCATGCTGACTCTGCACCAGCCCTTGGCTGGGTGCAGGGGACCCAGGAGTGATAATGGACACACAAGTCACCATAGTGGAGCCCTGCACATGCAGCCGGCCTGTCTACAGTGGACCCACATGGGCAGATTTCTCCCTGGCACTGCTAACTGCTGGCTTCAGGCAGCTCACCATGTCCACTGGTATATTGTTGAGGTTGGGGGGTCGTGACTGGCCACCTAAGTCCCACTGTTTCTTCTCCTAATCAAAAAAAGAAGAGGCAGAGGCTAGAGAGGAATATATTTATTTCTGTAACTGGTTACAGGGAGACAGTCACTAAACTGTCTCAAAAAGTTCAACATATTCTCAGGATTTAAAGATACTAGGTACAAGTACGTGGCCATCATTCCTCACTACAACCAGTCAGAGTCAATAGCTTCCCCCCTGAGTCATTACCCAGATTCTTTCAAATACCCGCTCTTGGGTATTTGATCGGATCACTGCTCAAGCAGCTCTCTCCATGACTCGGCACTTGGTGAGGCTGTTATCATTAGAGGCTTTTCTGAATTTCAAAATGGCTGTAGTCCTGCTAAACCTTCAGCTGGCCTGTTTCAGGGTCACTGAGTCCCCCACACATGGTAAGTGCAGGGCCCCTCATGAGGAAGAGGCCCAAGGGGTCTGGGTCTGAGCACAACTCTGGCCATAGGTCTCAGTATCGCTAGGTGTCTCTGATGTCCTTCTGGGCTGAGATTTCAGTCTGTTAACAGAGGCTCTTCAGACCTTTCTGAGCATAGCAAGGAGCCCCACAGGGTCAGGAGTTTCCAGTGCACCACCCCCACGCCCAGGGTAACTGCTTTGGGTTCTACCCCACCGAAGGAAGGTTCCCTTGGGAGGCAGAGACCTTCGAGCTCTGTTCCAGCCCAGCCTAGGCAGAGGGCCACAGCCTGACTTTCTTGGGGCCTTGTGGTTCCTGGCAGGGACCAAGTAGATGGAGCCAGGACAGGCCGATGCCTGCGGCC
This sequence comes from Tupaia tana, assembly GCA_026018925.1. Taxonomy (NCBI): domain Eukaryota; kingdom Metazoa; phylum Chordata; class Mammalia; order Scandentia; family Tupaiidae; genus Tupaia; species Tupaia tana. The sequence continues at coordinate 8,820,090 of JAKSZU010000028.1, read as the reverse complement.
TGCATGTGTGGCAGCCTTGCATGTGGGACCCATGGAAACAGAGGCCCTCTGGGGCGAGCTGCCACATCCTGAGCACCAGCACGCTATCCTGGCACCTTCCCAGTGGTCACTGAACCCTCTGTGTGGGCATGAAGGCACACAGTTGAGCTGAACTGATGCCAGAGCCCTATTGTACACACCAGCTGGTCTCTGGGGGTGCCTCTCAGTCCCTGAGGCTCTGTGGACTCGAGTTCTGGCTTCTGCCTCTCTTCTTGTCTGGTCCTTCATCTTCCCAGTGATGACTAGAGCTGGTCCGCAGCCCACTTCAACCACCTGAGGTTCTGCCCCACCCTCTTTCCTCTCTGGCCAACAGAGAACACAGAAAGGAAAGCCTTTCTGGGGATGAGAACAAGAGAGCATGCTATCTGGAAAGATGGCACTTTCTGAAGGCTATGTGTTGATTCTCACAGCTCTGGCACTGCCAGGCATGGCTGTAGAGCCCTTGCTCCACTACACCGAGGCCAACCTCATGGTTAGAGGTCTGAGCAGGGGCTGTCTAGGCACACCCTGCCAGCCTGCTTCTCTGAACCCACTGTGAGGCCACATGGAGTCATGGCAGCTGCACTGTGGGAGTCCCTCGGGATTTTGCTATATCCTCCAGATGACCCACAGGCCATAGTCTATCTGCCCAGAGGCCTTGGCCAGGGTGGGAGCCCAAGGTTGGGGGAGGCCCATGTGGCTGCCTGCTCCCCACCCAGGGAGCTGCTCAGAGCCTGAGAAAAAGCCAAGCTTGGACCCTGGGAGCCTCCTAAGGAAGTGTTGGCCTGGGGCTCAGGGCAGACAACAGCTGCAGGAGGGGGAGAGGCAGCAGTTTCTCAAGAACAGCAAGGGAGCCTGGGCCACAGCCTCTGCCTCCTTTTCTGGAGAAAAGCTGCAGCTAGCAGTGCTGAGAGTTCTGCAGCCTGTCCCTGGAGCCTGTAGTAGGCAGGTAGCAGGTAGCCCCTGAGACTCTGGATGAAAAAACTGGAGTTGGGAGAAGATTGGAATGTCCAAAGAACACAGCCTTGGATTCTATGTGATTAACTGTCCAAACTAGAGCACCCCTGAGAATGAGAGGGAGCTGTACTGCTTATTACACCAGGACAGATGGAAACTAGGCCTCTTCAGGGCAAACCAAGATGTGTATTACCCTACTTAGTACCACTTCCTAGCTGTGTGGATTTGGGTGAGTTACATAACATCTCTGTTTCTGGTTTCCACAGACAAAAATCTAATATCATGTCTGCCTTCCAGGGCTGGTAGAGGGATTAAGTTATGTGTATTCCTGGAACAGCCCTTGGCAGAGTGGGCACTTGGTATCTGTCCTTTTCCTCTGTGAGGTAGAGGGTTTCCTCTCCCTGAAAGTGAACAAAGATCTACCTGGCATCTCTGTGAAGTGTGAGGGTCTCAGGAGAGCACCTGGCAAGTTGGGCCTCTGTGCCTCCCTGGTGGGCTTGTTCCCTCCCTTCCCCTCCCCAGGTAGTGGTGATTCCTCCTTTACTAAGGGTCACCACCAGGGGACAGCTTGGCTGTCACTGTCTGTCTTTGGCAGCCAGAGACCTGACTTTGGTTCAGGGAAAGCTGGTCTCCTCCTGCTCTCCTGGGGTTGCCCTGTGTGGAGGCAGCTGCATTCCTTGGGGAGTCAGGGAAGCTGGAGTCCAGAGGCTGAAGGCCTGAGGTGGAAGAAAGCAGTTCCCGTTTGCTGCTCCTAGGCCTGAGAAATGGCAGCACCCGTTAGAATCTGTTTAAGAGCAGGTTGTGGGGCCTGGCTCTGCCACTGTGGTCACTTGACCTTGAGCAAGTCAAAGGTCACTGGGTCTTGGCTTCCCCCTCTTTCTCAGGGCAGTGGATGTGTGGTCCCACACAGCCTTCATGCCCCACCCTGGGGCCCTGCACGCTACCTGCATCTGGCTCCTCCATGCCTGGAGCCCTGGAACCCAGTATGCATTCCTGAGGGGGGTCGGCTGTGACTCCAGTACCTGATGCAAAAACAAGTGAAGGAGATCAGAGCAAGGGGGTGAGTGACTGGCACCAGCTCTGCCCAAGTCTGTGCCCACCCCCAGGGTCAGAGCTGTAGCTACAGGTGGGACAACTATGTCCTCTTAGTGACACTCTTCCCCTAGATACCTTGTTAGGTCAGCAACTCACCCAGCTGCCTTCGTGCTGGGGACATCATCCCAGGGGCCTCCACTACCAGCTGCGTTTTTCTCCCTCTCTTCACCTGCAGAGATTTTTCTTCTGACCACTCAATCAGGGCTTGCTAGAAGAATAGTTTCTTAGAAAGTCAGTTCTGCAAGGCACCTGAGGTATTGGTGCTCAGCATTCAGCAAACTTGTCTGGCAAATCCCTGCCATTAAATGCAGAGCCAAACGCCTCGGAAATAGGTGAGGTCAAAAGTATGTGTCCAGCCATAAGGGTGGGTACTAGGCCCCAAGTACTGAGGGACCCCTCCTCAACACCAAGCCTCCCTGTTCTACTCTCTTGTGCGAGATCAAGGGGCAAGACGCCAAGGGGCAAACTGACACATTACCCTACTTATTACTTCTAAGCTGTGAGGGACACTGAGTTACACATAGCTAAGAAAGGGATGTCTCCAAAATGAGGTCACTAGAATTCTGGCAGGAAGTGTCCAAATCCCTTTTTTTTTTTTTTTTTTTTTTTTTAGGGTTTTGCTATAGGGTGCATGCGCTCGCCAGACAGAGAGACAGAAAGCGAGAAATCACCCCCCAGGGGGGGATGGCCACGCCGCAGTCCCTTTTCCTCCATTCTCCTCTTGGGATCTTGGGCACGCACGCACACGCACCCGGTGAGTTTTAAGCCACTGGGTCCAGGATGCGAACCGTGGTCGACTACGTGGGAGTCCAGCGACATAGCCATTACGCTAACTGCTGGTCCCCCAGATCCCATCTTCTAACTATCTGGCCAATTGACCCATTATAGAGGGTGCAAAAAAAAAAAAAAAAAAAAAAAAAAAAAAAAAAAAAAAAAAAAAAAAAGCCACCCGGGGTCAGCAAGTGCTGGACTCCCATACGGGTAGCCACAGTTCAAGTCCGTGATCTTGTGGCTTGAAAATCACGTCGGGTGCCCATGAGTGCCCTAAATCCCAGGAGACTGGATTGTGGCATGGGCATCCCCACTGAAGAGTAATTTCTGACTTTCCCTTGCTGTTTTTGTGTATGAGGACACATACCCTACAGCAAAAACCTCAAAAAAAGGCCACCGAGGCTATGTGGCAGTGCAGAGGTAACACAACTGGACCCACACAGAAAAGGTGTTGTAACCCTCTGAGCATGGTGGGCACACGCACAGCATACATGCGATCTAAGTTGGCTAGAACCTGTAGATTGTGGTGTGACGACCCTGTAGGTAATGCTTATTTCGGTGTCTCTCTCGGGAAAGACAAAAATAAAGAATAAAAAGGTAAAAAGTCACCCCAACACTAAAGGACCACACCAACATTTAACATAGCCTCCCAAGTAGCATATATTTGACTATTCTCTTGTTGAGCCCAGATATTACAATATTCTCCAGTGTTGACAATTTGATAGCCAAAAGAATGGTATATCCTGGTTTTATTTTATATTTCTCACTAGACATTGAGCATTTTTCTTTTTTTTTAAAGAAGTATTATTACTTTTTAAAATTTAACTTTATTCATTCACTCATTCATTTCAATGTGACCTGGTGGGGAGTGGGGGGCAGTGAGAAAGCAAGCTGCCAGACCTGGGACTCGAACTGTGTTCAGCCATGAGGGAGTCCAGTACCCTCAACCACCACGCCACATGCCAGCCCCAACACTGAACATTTTTCACATACTGGTGAGCCATTTCTGTTTCTTCTTCTGAGACTAGCCTACTCACGTCCTTTGTTCATTTGTTTACTGAAGTGACTTTTTCTTCATATATTATGGATATCAATCCTTTGTAATTAATCCTTTTCTCTGTCATTTGCTTTTAAATTTCATTTATGTTGTCTTATACAAAAAGTTTTACAATTTTACAATGTCCCCTGTGTATCTTCTTCTTTGGCTTCTGGGTTTCACATTGTGCTCAGAATTTTTCTCCCTGAGATGATTCAGCTGCTGTTTCCGACGTTCTGAGAAACAACGGCCACAACACTTGCAGTGGCAGCAAAACATGCTTATTCAAAAGAAAATGTTTATTTTAAAAATAAGAACTATCACCCCTCAAGCATTTATTTAAATATTAATAGATTCGAGTAAAAATTTCACAAGGCATAACAAGACTAACAGCTTTCTATCCACAGATGGTCACATGCTGACAAACGAGAAAGAAGATCTATGTACGTTGAGGTTTAGTTGTTATGAAAATGCATATGAAGGCTTAAGAAATGGTCTATTTATAGGTTTCGGTGGAGCCATAATCCCCAATTTCCTACTGGCTCCTGATGTCGCTTGAGAACCATGCAAGGCTGAACTGGATCCAATTATGTTGGAAGATTTAGCTTTGGAAGATATCTTTCTGCAAGTGGTGGACCCCCTAAAATGAGACGAAGGAAAGAAAATTAAATGTTAAATAAGCACTATGACCAGAGATGGCAGTTTTCCACAGGACACCATAGTTACCTAGTAGCGCCATGCTCTCCTGAGGTGACAGATGACTTAGCCACTCATGATCATAGTTGGTGGTGCAGAAAAAACATGTCTCAATGTTAAAAAAAGTTAAACACAACCAAAGATGAATGATCTTCTGCTTTTCATCCCACAAGGAGCTGCAGTTCATGCTTTCTTGGTCTCATGTGTCTGAATATTTTGTGCCTATAACCCTCCTGGGTAAGGTAGGTTCCTTTACTACTCAAGGAATGAAGAACTGCTGTCTTTCATATAAATATGTCCTGAATTTGTCTTTCCAGAGTGTCAAGGATTGTTTCTTAGTTCTGTGACTTGTGGTCAACCCAAGGACCCTCTCTCTATCTGCACCCATCACTCCCTACACTCAGAGCTCCTTCCTGTGGGCAACAGAACTGAAATCACACTCCCAGATCTAGATGATTCTGATCAAGTAAAGGAAGTGAAATTCCTTGCTTTAGGGCCCTACATCCCTGGCCGACAGGCACCATAGAATTGCTGTACTTGTATAGTCCAGAGTGAGGCCACTCTGTGGTGAGTGGAGTGGTGGCTCAGTGAACTCCTGTTCTTTGGCCTGTCTGCCATAGCCACTGGGTGGCCAGTTCCTGGCCAGCCCCAGTAGAGGGAAAGGCACAGTTGTGGTTCCCTGGGGAGGGCTGAATTGTTTCATCCACTGGCTTGGCATGTGTCTGTCAGGGCCACGTCACCAGCAGCTCACTCGCCTACACCCAAAGATCTGCCAACAATCCCCTCCCACTCACTGCCTTTTAAAATTAAGGAAGGACCCCTGTCATAGCCTATTACAAAGTCCTTCCAGCATCTCACTTTCCTTGCAGACTGGGAGGATAACAACTTCTCCCTCCCCAAATAGAACAAAAACAAAAAACAAAATTCCAGGGCCAGAATGTTTACAATAACCTGAGGCAGCATTACCCACAGAAGCCTTCCCTGCTGCTTTGCGCCCAGGCCCAGGTCAAACTTAACACTAATTCCACAGCACAGGGCATGCAACTGGCCTCCAGCTTTGAGTTTGGGGTCTAGGTATATGACATTCTGGGTGAAGAGTAGTTTTCCGACATTTTAAAACTTTTGCTCCAGGGCAATTTTATTGCAGAACTGGCAAAGATTTGCAAAACCACAGCAGTCTGAAGTTTCCCTAAGCTTTTTCCCTGCTGAGAAATTAAGCCCCAAGTGAAAACCTGCTGTTTATGTTGATTTACAGAAGGAATCTGCCAACAGCAGCCTCCATTTCACCTGGGCCATCTATTTCACTCCCACTTGGAGAGCCCAGAACACAACTGGTCCATTGTGTAACTCTGAGGATGGGAGACTGAGGGTGAGGTGGAAGGAGAGGGCTCTGGCAAAGAGTCACAGTTCCTGAAGCTCACCCAGGTGAGCTGACTGGAAACTGGGCAACTGTCTTCTTCCTGAGTGGGCCCATGGAAATAAAAGGGGAGCACAGATAACCAGGAGGCAGCTATGAGGGGAACCAAAAGTTACAAAACGTATGGGGTTTAATCGTGAGGAGTTAGGAGAGAATGTCATTTTAAACACATTGGTTAGTTAAATAAGGGAGCCAATGACAATAAACGCTAATGTATGGTTTTCTTTTTCTGACAAGTGTACATTTCAAAGGACGCTCCATAGGTGACAAGCAGAACTGACAGTGCTCTAGGCAGGCCAGAGTCCAGTCTTACTCCACAGCTGAGACCATGCTGGGCCAGCCTCCGACCAGCCCTGTCCATGCCAGGTCTTAGCTTCTCACCATAAACCTCGGGGATTGAACCAGATGCCTCTTAAGGTCTCCTGCTCTGTGTGAGCTACTAAGAAAACGAATATTTCCCAAAATAGAGGAATAATGGAAGAAATAGGAAAATGTCCTTGCTGAAGAACATCTGCTGGTCACTTGCACACTAAAAACCACAAAAATTAAACTAACATTTACTAATGCCTTTAATTTCTGTACTCTGGCAGAAGGATTAGCGCACACAAGATGTTTGTTTATGGACTTAACAAGAAATGACAATTTGGTAACGTTTGCCTTCCTTTCTCTTCCCTCATTTGATTTTTTTCCATTGCCCAGAAGGAAAGGAGGTAGAAAAAACTGCAAAAGAAAACACAACAGCTTGCAAAAGTTTACTGTGGACTTGTTTCTTTTTTTTCTGTAAGCACTTCTGTCCTAGTACACATTTACTCTGGGGCCACATTCCCCAGAGTGAAGGATGGTTCCCACCCTGCTAGACCTTATTTATAAGGCAGAGGCAGAGGGTACCCCGGCAGAAGACGGGAAGGAGGGGCTGCCCAAAACAAAGAAACTATGGAGAAGTAAGCATGCTGCCAAGATCATCACACAGATCCGGCGATACCACCTTTGTTCTTCCCTTGGTGTGCTGAGTGCACTCAGACGAGACATGCCCCAGCCACGGGACTGAGTGAACATGAGATGGAGAAGGTAGATGCCATTTCTGCAGTCCCCAAAGAGGCTGGGCTTGACTTACCTCTTGGTTTTTCTGTTGTGGCCTCTTCTTTGATACCCTGCAAAGACTGGGAGGTTGATCCTCCTGGGCATTAATGAGTGGCAGGGAGTGCACGGGAGCCTCGAAGTGGAGGCTCAGAGAATTCTGCAGCCGTAAAAGCAGTGTTGCCAGTAAATACTGACAGAATCAAAAAGCCGTGAGGACACAAAACCCTTTGTTATTTATTCAGCTAGTATAGGACTGATAGTATTTCAGGTGGAAATGTCTCAAAAAAGAGATTATAGGGGACCAGCAGTTAGCGTAATGGCTATGTCACTGGACTCTCATGTAGTCAACCGCGGTTCGAGTCCCAGACCTGGTGGCTTAAACTCACACTGGGCACGTGTGCGTGTGTGCCCAAGATCCCGAGGGGAGAATGGAGGAGAAGGGATTGCAGCGTGGCCATCCCCTCTGGGGGGTGATTTCTCGCTTTCTATCTCTCTCTCTCTCTGTCTTTCTGGCAAGTGCATGTGCCCTATAGCAAAAAAATCTCTCAAAAAAAATTTAGAAAAAGAGAGAGATTATAAAAAACAAACCCCAAAATTTCTTTCTTTTTCTTTTGAGAGATTTTTTTGCCATAGGGCGCATGCGCTTTGCCAGGAAGACAGAGAGAGACAGAGAGACAGAAAGTGAGAAATCACCTTCTAGGGGGGATGGCCATGCCACAATCCCTTCTCCTCCATTCTCCTCTCGGGATCTTGGGCATGCACACACATGTGCCCAGTGTGAGTTTAAGCCACTGGGTCCAGGTCTTGAACTACAGTCGACTACATGGGAATCCAGCAACATAGTCATTATGCCAACTGCTGGTCCTCCCCCTCCCCACCAATTTCTAAGGTAAAGAGATATTTTTGCAAAGTAGAAAAGTTTAGTCAGAATCAACTTAAGGAAGAAGTAATATTTTGAAAATCTGAAGCAATGTTTTTGTTTGGGATCAGACCTTAATCATCACTCCATTAACTAGAGAGGCAAATTGAATACTGGCTTATTTTAATAAGTGCTTCAAAGCAAACCAGTGCAGTTATGGTTTTGCTCTTTTCTCCCTCGTAAGGCTACACTGCAAAAGACGTCACGGAACATACCCCTTTGCCTTGGAACCACTGTAACCAGTTTTCCTCCTCTTAGGCCTCTGGGAGGCTGACATCCTTTTCCTTTTTCTTTCGTTTCTGGTTTTACTTGCAAAGTAGTGAGAAGATATGGGTGCTTCCTCATCGAGCTCTGTAGGGGCATCTCTTCCCGTGCCTCTGTTGCTGCACAGGCTTCCTCGTGGGGAACTATCCTCAGCTAAAAATGGAAAACAGACATGAGCAGATGACACCAGGCTGGTCCATACAAAGGCACATACCCTGTGCAGCCAAGACCGAGCTGCTTTCCTGTGCCCTTCCATTATACAGACTCAACAATCTGGCGAGAACACAGTTCTTTTTTTTTTTTTTTTTTAAAGAGAGTTTTGCTATAGGGCATGTGTGTTCGCCCAAGAGATAGAATGAGATAGAGACAGAAAGTAAGAAATCACCCCGCAATGGGGATGACATTGTTGCAATCCCTTCTCCAATCTCCTGTCGGGATCTTGGGCATGCAGGCACACATGCCCAGCATGAGTTTTACGCTGCCAGGTTCAGGACTTGAACCATGGTCAAACATGTGGGAATCCAGTGACGTAACCATTACTTCATCTGCTGGTCCCAAGAGGCCACAGTTCTTATTTCACAAAGCCCCAAAATGTTCGGTGGCAATTTCTTTTCAATGAAAGGGAATCAGAATTTATTGAAAAAATAACTGTGACAGTCTTTAACTTAGCTAGAGATACCAGGTTTAGCTCAAGCTCTCTTGTGCACAGTCTGTGTCCCTGTGATTGACTGAGTAGCTAATGCTAGTAAGCAATTTGAAAGACATCAAGTGACATATGTATCAGGCAATTTTACTTATTATTTTTTAAAAACTTGCTAGAGGGTGTGTGCGCTCATTGGAGAGAGACAGGGAGAGGTAAAGTGAGAAAGTACCATTCCCCATGGGGAATGGTCACACTGCAAATAGTTCTCCTCCATCTCTTCCTCCTTTTGGGATTTTGGGCATGAATGCACATGTACCAGGTATGTTTCTCAAGCTACTGCATCTAGGACTTGAGCCATGCAGTCAGTCACATGAGACCCAGCTGCCTTAACCATGCCATTGGTTGGCCCTTACTTACATTTTAAATGTGTTGAAATAAATAAGCCCCTGGGGCTGGCAGCTGGTGTGGTGGTTAAGGATGCTAGACTCCCACATGGCTGACAGTGGTTCGAGTCCCAGACCTGGAGGCTTGCTTTCTCACTTTCCCTCTTTCACTTTCTCGCTCTGTCCCTCTCTGGTCAAATTTAAATAAATAAATGAACAAACAAATAAATAAATTTTAAATAAAATATGTATTTTTTTGTTTTGGAGAGGTTTTTGCTATAGGGTGCGTGTGCTCACCAGAAAGAGAGACAGAGAGACAGAAAGCGAGAAATCACCCTCCGGGGGATGGACATGCCACAATCCCTTCTCCTCTCGGGATCTTGGGCATGCACGCACATGCACCCAGCATGTTTAAGCCTCTGGGTCCAGGACTCGAACCGCGATCAACTACATGGGAGTCCAGTGACATAGCCATTACGCCAACTGCTAGTCCCAAATAAAATAATTCTTAAAAAAAAAAAGAAAGAAGACCATTATAAGGGAAACAAACTATGTTCTGTACTTCATTTGGCAAAAACCAGTTTCTTAGTGAATGAGAATCAGAAAATTCTAGAACATATTTCAATCTTCATAGGTTAAAGAAAAAAAAACAGGTTTTTTAGTAATGGTTGTGACTGTTTCATGCATTATGCAGGACATGGATCTGTACAGAAGCACACATTTGCAAAGATGATGACCAGTTCCCTAGGTATTTGCATGCCAAGGGACCAAGTACATAAACTCTCCCTATAGGGTGGTCACATGATCTTCACTGCCCTGATGGTCTGACTTACTCTACAGACCACCCGACTGCCTGGCAGGAACAGTATAAAGGGCATAGGATTCCACTGTGTTCCAACCCTGGGTCACACGGGCAGGGACAGCGGCTCAAAGGCCAAGAGCTCTGTGACTCTAAGAAAATGGAAAAGCCACACTCTCCTCAACAGTAAAGTGTTGCAAGGATGAGATGATATAATAAAATAGGCAAAGCTCTTGGCACAGTGTCTGCACCCAAGGCTCTCGATCGGTAGGAGTGAGTGTCCTCACCCTGTAGGGCTTGTTTTCACAGAGTAGTCTTATCTCATGCAGGCAAAGGCGCTTCCAGACAAGTTACTGTACTAACTGAACTTCAAGTTCCCGCCAAGAGATTGTCAAATGTGTTCAGAGCAAGGCTCCTAATAAAGTAAGCACCATATAGAAGAATTAATGACAGCTCTTTTTTTTTTTTTTGCCTTAGGGCGTGTGTGCTCACCAGAGAGAGAGAGAGAGAGAGAGAGAGAGAGAGAGAGAGAGAGAGAGAGAGAAACTGAGTAATCACTCCCCAGGGGAGATGGCCACTTTGCCATCTCTTCTCTTTCATTCTCTTCCCAGGATCTTGGGCACACAAGCACATGTGTCCAGTGTGATTTTTAAGCCACCGGGTCTAGGACTTGAACTGTGGTCAGCCATGTGGGAGCCCAGTGATGTAACTGCAACACCATCTGCTGGCCCATTAGCACTTTGTTAATAGATCAAAAACAGCTGTGAGGAGAGAGAACTTGACACACATGCCCACTCATTTTCATCCTGTTCACCACTTCCACTGGCTTTCAGGAAAACACTGACCTTGGCTGGTCTACTGTGTTTTCCACATGGCAATATGTCGGCAGAGGGCAGAAGACTTCTGCACTCTTTTTTTTTAAACTTGTTAAGAGTCTACGTGTGCTCTCCAGAGAGACAAAGAAATAGAGAAGACAGAGAAGGAGAGAGGGAGAGAAAGCACCCTCACAATGGGGAGTGGTCACACTGTAATACCCTCTCCTTTATCTCTCCTGTGGAGATTTTGGAAACATATGCACATGATCTTGGTATGTGTTCAAGCCCCTGGGGCCAGGATTTGAAATGTGTGGTTGATCACATGTGATCCAACTCTCTTAACCACTAGGTCATGGGGCCAACTTGACTTCTGTACTTTTTTTTTTTTTAAAGAGATTTTTGCTATAGGGCATGTGCACTCACTAGAAAGACAGAAAGTGAAAAATCACTGCTCAGGAAGATGACCATGCCGCAATCCCTCCTCCTCCATTCTCCTCTTGGTATTTTGGGCACACACACACACGCGCCCAGCATGAGTTTTAAGTAGCAGGGTCCAGGACACAAACCATGGCAGATTACATGGGAGTCCATCGACATAACCATTATGCCATCTGCTGGTCCCTTTTCTTGATTTTTTTTTGCTATAGGGTAGGTGCACTCGCCAGAGAGACTGTGACAGGGAATGTGGGAAATCACCCCTTGGGAGATGGTTATGCTGCAATCCCTTCTCCTCCAGTCTCCTCTTGGGATTTTGGGCGTGCACACACATGCGCCTGGCGTGATTTTTAAGCTGCTGGGTTGGGACCTGAACTGCAGTGAGTCATGTGGGAGTCCAGCACTTAACCACTATGCCATCTGCTGGTCTCTTCTGCACTGTTAACATCACCTACAACAAAATATTTCTTTGTTCTCAGTTCTCTCTTAGTCAATACTTTCTGTAGCTCACTATCACAGGTGCTGATGTGACCTTTGGGAACATCCGCTAATGATGCATTCATGTTGGCAGGTTCTTTCAATGACTAATAACCATAGCATCCCAATTATATGTTCATTTTTCCAAAACATTTAAACTCTACTCTTAAATTTTATCTTTAGACATGCTTGTAAGATAGCATGTTCCTTCCTCAGATAAGGAAACCAAAGCACAAAGAGGTTACTGGTGGCCTGCCAAGGATCACATGGAAAGAGATGGTGGCAGATCTGGAATTGGCACCAAGGGCTCCTGATTTCTTGAGCACTGGTTTTACAAGCCGCAGCAACCCCTAGGCCCAAAGGTCCCCCCCTTCAGGTGTTCTTCACAGTTCAGTACTGGCATCCCTGGGGCTCAAGTACTAGTATCCTCTCAGAGGCACTGGGCACTCTAGGGGTTGCTCTGATGAGAGTTTGACAAGGGTAGGAAACTTTAACACAACCCAGAAACTACATAATTCTAATTCAGTGAGATGCATCACTTAACACTACAACAGGCTTTTGGAAAACACACATTTGGCTGTATACTGAACCTGGCAATGTCCACTCTGAGTATTTCTGTAATATTGGAATCACTTCTGCACCATATTTTTCCAGTTTATCTTCAGTAACTCCATCAATTTGAAGCAAAACCTCAGGATCGGAAGATAAAGACTCTGCATGGGCATAAAATTAGGAATTTAAATTACCACCCACAGAAAACCCACTGAATTCATGCTCATTCACGTATTTGGCATATGTCTATTAATTGTCAACCAACAGCAGTGCACTAGACACAAGGGCCAACTTTCTAAATGGCAAAGTTAGCACCTGAGCAGCAGCGGGCAGGCCTGGGGGGTGGGGGGCAGGAGGTCTCATCCAATTCTAGCAGCAAAGACACCTAAGCCAGGACAGAAGTGTGAGAGTGCCAAGGGCCGGGGAGGCTGGGGTGGAAACTGTGCATGTGTCAGGGTGTCAGCAGCCCCTGCTCTCACCCACTGTTCACAAGGCCAAGACCTGTCCCTCTACCTGTTGCGAACTCCACACAAGATGGCACAAGCCCAGTGTTACTTCCCCCAGCCCAAACTGTTCTCCCCCTGGTCTTCCCCCACAGCGGGCAAAGCAACACATGAGCAGGGAGGAGTCCTCTGCACAGAGATGGCCCATCAGTCTTATAGCACCCATGTCAAGGTTGCCCTGGGTGCTGTGTGGAAATGGACCTTAAGAGAAAGAGTGGAAATTGGAGCCTGGTGGGAGCCGCTGAGGAGCAAGCAAAGACGGAGTGAACAAGAAGATAGCAGTGGAGACGGAGAGAGGAGATTCAGGTAAGTTTTGGAGGAAGCTGTCAGGAGTGAAAAATCCTATGTACTTGACTTTAGCAAACAGTGCATTTCAAATCCTTTTTGATCTGTGAGTTTCACATCATTCCTGTGTTCAGAGGGAAAGCAAGGCTGTGGGCCAGAACAGATTTCTGAAGGGGGTTAGTAGAAGATAAAATGGGAGAGTCAAGTAGATACGTAGACCTTGGATAGACTCTGCACTTTATCTGGAGAGCTATCTTATATATTTTTAGGTTTTTGCTCACTAGAGCGAGATAGGGAGACAAAAAGTGAGAAATCACCTCCTGGGGAGATAGCCACACCGTAATCCCTTCTCCTCTATTTTCCTCTCAGGATTATTTTGAGTACACATGCATATGTACCTGGTGTATTTTCAAGCCACTGGATTCAGGATTTGAACTGAGGTCAGCCATGTGGGAGTCCAGTGCATTAACCACCACACCACTGATGGCCCCTGGAGAGCTATTATAGTTTTAGTAGCTTTTGAAAGATTAAAATGTAGCTCTTCTTCACATATGGAGGTAAGAAGATCAGTTAGGAAACTACACTAATAGCTCAGGAATAAAACACTATATATTTCACTGATTCTGAGACATACACTTTTTCACATTTCAGCATTCCTAAAGTCAAGAGGTGTCTTACAACTGCCCATGGCCAAATGGCAGCTTTCCTATGGTTGCGACTGTCTAGGCATGTGAGAACATAGTGACAGCTATAAATACTGCCGCATGTCAGCAAAGTCATCGTGTGGCTGGTACCTCACATACTGAATTTAGCCACCACATGAAATGTCTTCAAGATGGCTATACTGTGACTGGCATTAAAAAAGTAATTGTGAATACAGAAAGCCTCTGAAACAGTAATGGGAAATAAATTTGGCATTAAGAAAGCACTACCTGTATCTTGAAGAAATGGCTACAATTCCATAGTTTCTTGTAAGCAACAACCAAGTGCTTTACATGACCTAAAAAAGCTGCCCAAAGTAGATGAAGCAGTATTACATTTCCGTGACTAAAAGATGTGCAACCTTCTGTTGACACCTTCTGGTGTCCTCAAGAAAGCACCACCATCAAAACAGAATGGGTGACAGGGGTTTCGATTAAAATCTTGGGGAAAACAAAGGAACACTCTAAAAAGCTGTATGACTAATAAAAATGTTAGTGATGACACAGGGGAAAACAAGGACTGAGTCAAACAATGATTCAGAAGAGTCAGACTTTGAACATGTGTTTTTACAAGTACCTAAGTCAATTACTTTGATTACACGTATTTTTTCATATATGCATAATTGTAGGTGATTAAAAATCTATGTCTAAATGAAGAAGTCTAAAACACTTCTTTCAATAAAAGCCTGTGTCATAGTTTAATTAACAGAATTTTAAAAACAGTCCATTAGATAACAGTACCTTATAATAGGTAGCATCTTAAGAGTCAATGAAATACTATAATGACCTATGGTGGTAGGAGTGGGAGTGGTTAAGAGAGAAGGTCGGCAATTATGAGATTTTATGAAGGAAGAATACAGAACGTAAGGTATAGTAGTCTGTCAACGACACATACAAATTATTTTTCACATTGACATTCTGGACTAAGCTATCTGAATCCACAGAAAGAACTCAGAACAGAAAGTACTGATTAACTAAATACATAGCAATACACTACATGTCAATTTATGATTTACAAAGTGTTTTTAAAATTATGATTCCTGACTTACAAAAAAAAATCATTGTATACTTTTGGGGGATGTGCAGTGTGGTTTTTCAAAGCATGCATATCATCGTTTCGTAATCAAATCAAGGACACACACACATTCATTGTCTTCAACACCAAAGATTACATAATGTACATATTCAATAGAAATGTGGACTTATTTTAAAATTGAATTTCATGAGAGACACACAAAGAGAAAGAGACAGAGAGATAGGTACCTCCAACAGTGTCTTCATGCTATGATCTACGTCCAGTCTCAGGCCCAGATCACAGGCAAACACATACCAAGCTTGTTCAGGGAGGTCCAGGGATGTGAACTCACTACCTTTCCCATGGGGTTCTACTTGTATTACTGCTATGTCACTGCCCAGCCCCAAGATAATGGATTTTTAAATAGCATGAAAGTTTCTTTTTTTAAGGCACTTAGCTCTTTACAGCAGAGACATGTTACACATTGTACATAACACAGCTTAACATTATAAGGCACACAAATAATCAGCACAAACAATTAAGTGATAGCTGGTTTTAGAAATTACAATGATCTATATCTTTTTATTTTTTTTGAGAGAGATTTTTGCTATAGTTCGCGTGCGCTCGCCAGACAGACAGACAGAGACGTAGAGACAGAAAGCGAGAAATCACCCCCCAGAGGGGATGGTCACGCCGCAATCCCTTCTCCTCCATTCTCCTCTCGGGATCTTGGGCACGCACGCACACGCGCCCGGCGTGTTTTAAGCCACCTAGTCCGGGACGTGAAACGCAGTCGACTACGTGGGAGTCCAGCGACATAGCCATTACGCTAACTGCTGGTTCCCAATGATCTATATCTTAACATCCAGCTTTAGAGAAAAGTATAAAATCAAATTTAAACTATATACCTGAATAACAAAGTCCTGTAGCTATTTTAAAGAATTATATCTTATTCTAAAGTGAGTTTAAATTATTTCTCGGAGCTTTCAATCCAGAGATTAAATGAAAATACTAAGACTAGCACTGAGATATATTTATCACTTAAAAAGTTCCTCCACAAGATTAACTTTTGGCTTATTAACTTGTGCCATTTAACAGAAGACACATATGTACCTACCTGCAAGCTTCTTGAGTGTAGCAGTATTAAAAATATTGAAGTAATGGCCTTTTTTTTGGCCGGAACCGCCATCTTCCAGTAATTAATCAAAATGACGAACACAAAGGGAAAGAGGAGAGGCACCCGATATATGTTCTCTAGGCCTTTTAGAAAACATGGAGTTGTTCCTTTGGCGACATATATGCGAATCTACAAGAAAGGTGATATTGTAGACATTAAGGGAATGGGTACTGTTCAAAAAGGAATGCCCCACAAGTGTTACCATGGCAAAACTGGAAGAGTCTACAATGTTACCCAGCATGCTGTTGGCATTGTTGTGAACAAACAAGTTAAGGGCAAGATTCTTGCCAAGAGAATCAATGTGCGTATTGAGCATATTAAACATTCTAAGAGCAGAGATAGCTTCCTAAAACGTGTGAAGGAAAATGACCAGAAAAAGAAAGAAGCCAAAGAGAAAGGGACCTGGGTTCAACTAAAGCGCCAGCCTGCTCCACCCAGAGAAGCACACTTTGTGAGAACCAATGGAAAGGAGCCTGAGCTACTGGAACCTATTCCCTATGAATTCATGGCATGATGGGTGTTAAAAATAAACTAATCTGTGGTCTATAAAAAAAAAAAAAAAAAAAAAAAAATATTGAAGTAATGGACACCAAAAACTTTCCCCAAAGATTTACAGACTTCTGTAAGTTCTCCAAGGCATTTCTTAACCATCTCTTCCCTCTGAGATACTTTTGCAACTAATGCTTTTTGTTTTTTCACACTGCTGGAATTTTCCGTTTCCATAAAGTCAACCTTTTAGAGAGACAAATAAATCACAGAAATAGGTAATATGCACACTTGTACCCAAACAACAAGGCCTTTATTTAATGCTTAATTGCATTAAAAAATTTTTCTGTTCTGCCAACTGAAATAGTCACTTGGGAATAGGGACACTGTATTTTCCATCTTTTTTTTTTTAAAGAATTAATTAATTAATTGATATTATCATTATTATTATTCTTTAATTTGACCAGACAGAGACAGAGAAAGGGTAAGTGAAAAAGTAAGCCACCAGGTCCAGGACTCGAACCGTAGTTAACTATGTGGGAGTTCAGCACCTCAACCACCATGCCACCTGCTGGCCCCATCTTCATATCTTCAGTGCCTACTATAGAACAGCTTTTAAATTTTTTATTTTATTTTTTATTACTAGAAGGTGTATGTGTTCCCTAGAAAGAGTGAAAGAAAGAGGGAGTGAGAGAAACCTCAATTGGGGTGTGGTCACATTGTAACACCTTTTCCTCTATTTCTCCATCCTATTAGGATTTGGGGCATGCGTGCACACACACCTGGCAAGTTTTTCAAGCTACTAGGGCTGGGATGTGAGCCGCGGTTGGCTACGTGGGATTTGATCCCAGTGCACAGGGTTTAACTACTGTGTTATTGGGTTGGCTTGTATAGCCTCTTGATAAATGTTTATTTAATGAATATATAAAGATCCAGTGATCTGATAACTCATTAAATTCATTTTGGCAGGTGTCATATTACTTGGATTGTTTTTTTAGAATTATTTACTTTTATTTATTATTATTATTTAATTTGTTAAAGGGCATATGTGCTCACCAGAAAGAGAGAAAGAATACCTCCAGGTCTAGGACTCTAGCCATGGTTGGCCATGTGAGAGTCCAGTGTCTTAACCACTATGCCACCTGCTGGTCCCTACCTGGATTCAATTTTAAAACCCCTTTCCAAATAAAGAAGAACAGAGTATGTTCAAAGAGGACAGGACATATAAATTCTGTATCTATAAGCTTTGGAAAAGACATTAGACTTTGTAGAATATACTCTATTCTACTCATAATGAGATACTAAAACAAGAATCTTAAATACTATACCTTTAAATGCCCATTTAGTACAGTTTGGGCTTTATTTCCAGGCATCACATATGCAATTGCTTGGTCATTGGCATTGATATACAAGTCTTCATCCAAAATCTTGTCAAGTATCAGCTTCTTAAAAAGTCTTTCAGCATTGTGTCGTGAATAAGCAGATCCCTTTCCAAATATACCCGACTGAATTTTTGCACTCTTACTCCCTGATAAGAAGGCATAAGAAGTAAGACGAGTAACCCTCAAATAGAGACTAGTGTGGCACTTGTGGACATGCCTGGACAAATGAGATAGATCATCTATTCTACAGGAAAACCAAGGGTACAGTTAAGACACTTGTTTCTTTCTCTTTTGTTTTTTAAAGAATTATTTATTTTATTCATCATTGTTACTATTTTTCAAATTTGTTTTAGGGCACATGATCTCACCAGAGAGAGACAGAGGGGGAGAGAGAGAGAGAGAGAGAGAAAGCAAGCCATCTGATCTGGGATTTAAACAACAGTTGGCCACCTTAACCATCACGCCACCTGTTGGCTCTAAGACACTTGTTTCTGTAAGATGAAAATATCTAAGTAGAATTCTAAGATTTCTATGGTTGTATATACCTTCCCTCATCTTTTTATAACATACCTTGACTGAAAACAGCAGAATTAAGTTTATCATTTTAAAGTGCTGCATTTACAGCTTATAAAATATTAGAGTAAAGAAATCAAAGAAAAAGTTGGTATAAACTATAATAGCTTCATATCACAATGCTGTATTAGGATAACTCTATTGATCTAGTTATGAAAACTTTTTGACAATCAATTTTTTTTGAGAGAGAGAGATTTTTGCTATAGGGCGTGTATGCTTGCTAGAGAGACACAGAGAGAGAGAAAGCGAGAAATCATTCCATAGGGCGGATGGCTACACCACAGTCTCGTCTCCTCCATTCTCTTCTTGGGATCTTGGGCACACATGCACATGTACCTGGCATGAGTTTTAAGTAGCCGGGTCTGGGACTAGAACCATGAGCAAATATGTGGGAGTATGGTAACCTAACCATTATGCCATCTGCTGGTCCCAACAATAAGTTTTATAAACACTACCTCTGGTCCTGATTATCAAAATTGCTACTAGCTAGGACCAGCGGATGGCATTAATAGTTACGTTGCTGGGCTCCCACGTAGTCAACCCCAGCTTGAGTTCCAGACTGGGCAGCTTAAAATTCACACCAGGTAAGTGCGCATGCATGTCCAAAATCCCAAGAGGAGAATGGAGAAAGGACTGCGGCAGGCCATCCCCCTGGGGGGTGTATGTGTGTGTGATTTCTCACTTTCTCTCTCTCTCTCTGGCAAGTGCACATGCCCCATAGCAAAAAATCTCTCTCTCTCTCAAAAAAAAAAAAAAAAAAAAATTGCTACTAGTTTATAATTCAGATATTTAAGTCTATACTTTTTGTCACTCTCCTTTTTGAAGCCCATACAAATTCCCAAACAAAAGCACAACACCTCACAAAATGCTCAAAGGAGGTGAAGACAGGAATGTGAGCACTTTCCTCTTTCTCATACTAGTGGAGGGCACCACAGTGGGCTGATCTTCATTTTATATCCAAGCTACTGTAATTACTAATGTCTTCATCATAACACAATTTTATTGTAACAATCTACTTTAAGAAGGCTTGTGACCCTGATGGTAATCAGAATTAACGGTTATTCCAAAGCTATTTTAAGAGTTCCAGATAATCACATTATTGTAAATTTCTGATGGCTTCTGGCCATGTATGCTGAATTATTCAAATTTTTCTTCCTTCAAGTAACTTATAGCCCTGAAAGGCTACAGTGTAGAACCATGACTACTTTTCTGATAGCTGTGGACTTGGTGATGCAGGACAATCCTAGTACTAAGGGTAACTAAGGAAGCTAAAGAAACCTAAACAGTTTTCTGAAACAAAATTAAGAGAGATCAGCTCCACTGTGCAGAGGTAATTCATTGCTCAAGAGAATCCAGATCCCGTGTGGAGACTGCAGTTTGAATCCCTGGTCTGGTTAGTCTGAAATATTCCAGACACACACGAGTGGCCAAGAATTAAATGGGTGGAGAAGGAAAGAAGGGGATGGTGGCATAACCAGACCTGGTGGAAGGTATTCATCTCTCTCTTTCACATGCATGTGTTCTATTGTGAATAAAGGGAAAAATAATTAAGTGGGGCTACACAGTGGTATAGCAGTTAACTGGGACACTGTTTAAGGCAATCTCACATAGGGAGGTTCCTAGATCAGGTCTGGAGACCTCCCTGAGTACACTGGGCACACATGTATCCATGATCTGCAGCTGGCTGAAGGCTGGGGGTGGATCATGGCATTAAGATGCCACTGGGGTACTCTCCGTGTCTCTCTTGCTCATAGAAAAAAACTTAGTAAAAAAAGTCTTAACATAAAACTACCGAAATACACTAATTCCATCAAAATGATAAAACACTGGGACCAGCAGTTAGCATAATGGCTACGTCACTGGACTCCCATGCAGTCGACTGCGGCTCGAGTCCCGGACCCAGTGGCTTAAACTCACGCCGGGCGCATGTGCGTGAGTGCCCAAGATCCCGAGAGGAGAATGGAGGAGAAGGGATTACAGCGTGGCCATCCCTCCTGGGGGATGATTTCTCGCTTTCTGTCTCTCTCTGGCTGTCTGGCGAGCGCATGCACCCTATAGCAAAAAACTCTCCAAAAAAAGAGATAAAACATTAATTAAAAACCATGCTTAAGAAGAATTAAAAATTTAGAAAATGCTCATATCTTGTTATATAAAAATGGTATAAATCATATAGATATGATAAATATGTGATCATGAGGAGACACAAAATATTAGCAGTGTTTTCTGGAGTTACCTATACCTCTCAGTTTTCTATGTGTCATAAAGTACAGTGACCATGTAGAAACTCAAACCATATTCCTGCCCCAATTGAGACTATTATCTTTTTTAAAAAAATTACTTATTTAAATTTATTTGTTATTATTTTTTAATTTGATCAGAGAGAGAGAAACATAGAGAAAGAGAAATGGCAAGTGAGAAAGCAAGCTGCCATGTCCAGGACTTGAACTGCAGTCGGCCATGTGGGAGTCCAGCACCTTAACCACCATGCCACCTGCTAGCACCGAGACTATTATTTTTTAAATGAATGAACGTTGTTGTGTATATTTTTAACTAAAATAACAGGTGCACATGGGGGAAAAAATACAGTACAGAAAGGTTTCTAGTAACAGTCTTCTGCCCTACCCTGACCCCACCCTGTGTCACTCTCTTCTCCAAGGCAATCACATTTTCTTTCTTTTCATTATTTTTTCCTGGTTAAGGGGCTTACGTGCAATGAGAGAAAGAGAGAGAAGGGAGAAAGCACCTTCCCATGGGGCATGTTCACAATGAAAACGCTTCTCCGCCATTTCTCCATTCTTTTAGGATTTTGGACACACACTCACATGCAGTTGGCTTGCTTCTCAAGTTGCCAGGGCTGGGACTTGAACCACATGGTTGACCATGTGGAATGTGGCTGCCTTAACCACCAGGCCACAGAGCTAGTCTGGCAATCACCTTTTCTATAGGCTTTGTTTGCAGTGCTTTCAGGAGCCTGACATTTATCTACTGATGACCCCTACTACAAAAGATAAGGCTTTATCTCATTAATACCACCCCTTCACCTTTCCCCAAACTTTGGTAGCCATGATATACTATTGGTTTATCTATTGGTTATTTTATCATTTTATTATTTTTTAACTGCCAGAAGGTACACGCGCTTACAATAGAGAGACAGAGAAAGCACTACCCTTCTTCCCAGAGGGGTGTGGTCATGCCACCATTCCTTTTCCTCCATCAGATCAGGAGTTGGGGCACACACGTGTACATGCTTGGTATGTTTTTCAAACTGCCAAGGCTAGGACTGAAACCATGGTTGGTCTTTAATCACTAGGCTATGGAGCTAGCTCTAATTTTTTCCCCTATAACTTTAAACAGAACTTCTGACCTCTCTCTCTCCACTATGTAAGAGGTTACCAGCCCCTTAAGGCTTCCTTGCACTCCCTTTCTTTTATTTTTATTTATTGTACTTTCATATAATCAAGATTCATATTTATATCCTACCCTGTTCTGTAACCATGTTTAAGCCTATGTGTTGATGTCTCCTTCCCTACTTGAAACAATGTCATGGTGCTGTATAATCCAAAGGAGATTTTTAGAAAAATTATTTATTTACTTTTATTCATTCATTCATTTTATTTTGATTTGACCAGAGAGAGACATAGAGAGGAAGAGAAGGAAAGTGAGAAAGCAAGTCATCAGGTCCAGGACTTGAACCGTGGTCAGCCATGTGGGAGTGTCCAGCGCCTTAACCACCATGCCACCTGCTGGTCCCAATCCAAAGGAGATTTTAAACCACAACTGAGTCAAATGAAATATTTCTTGATCAATTTTATCAATTTGTCAAAATCATGTTATAATTTCCTATGTTTTATATTTGAACTTGGCTTTCTTGTATAACCCTCCCTTTGAAGTTTCTGCATGACCTTCTCCTCTATATAGATTTTTTTTTTTTTTTTTTGGAGAGGTTTTTGACTTAGGGTGAATGTACTCACTGGAGAGAGAGACAGTGAGAGGGAAAGTAAGAAATCAGCCCGCCAGGAGGGGTGGCCATGCCGCAACCCCTTCTCTATTCTCCTCCTGGAATCTTGGGCACACACACAAACATGCCCAGTGTGATTTTCGAGCCATCAGGTCTGAGATTTGAACCATGGTCAGCCATGTGTGAGTCCAGTGATGTAACCACTATGTCACCGGCTGGTCCCTCTTTATATATATTTTTTGTTTGTTTGTTTGTCTGTTTGTGAGAAAGAGAGATTAAGTTTTGATAGGGCTTCGTCACGTCAGGATCTTCCTGCCCCAGCCTCCCAACTAGCTAGGATCACAGGTGCATGCCACTGTGCCACACTCATCTTTAGGTTGGGCCAGGATTTGAACCTGGGCCTGCCATGTGGCCTCCACCTCTGGGCAGCAGCATCTTGGCAGTATGTGCACTATGGGTAGGCCCTCTCTCCCTTTTTTGTTAAGAAGAACAGCTGCATTTTTCACTGTTGTCAATAAAAAACTCATTTCTTACTCTATGAGTTTGTTTGGAACTACTCTTGACTTTCTATCACAATTGGCACAGGTTGTTCCTGGGCCTGTTGCACTGCGGCAACGATGAGACTTTGTCTCCCTGGGCCCACGGGTCAGCTCCACTGTTTACTGTATCATGATGGGCACTCTCTAGTCTCAGGACTGCTGATATTAATCTAATGTCAGCCTGGTTTCAGTTCCTGTTTTTTTCTTTCCAGAACTTTCAGGATTGTCCCTGAAGGGATACACAATACACCACTGGGGCATAAAACTTATTTTGAGCAGAAGGCATTTGAGTTCCTGAGATCTCCTATATGCCAAAAAGCAAAGCCAACCAAAAGAACTCGATCGTCATAAATTCCCTTCCTGGGAAAAATCAGGGAAAGTTAGCTCTTATGAGCAGAGATAAGTCTCCATACCACACTTACACAGACATTGTCATAAAAACTTCCTATCTTCTGTGCAGTCTCCTAAAGGCCTATTTATCCTTCCTAAAAGACATTTGTTTTCCCTTAACCGCCCCTTTGCTCTTTCCCTTCTCCTATTAAAATTATATATAAGCCCCAAATCCCAACCGCCCCTTTGAGTCACTTTTTTCTGTGAATGCTTCCTGCACATACGTGGTCAAATCTGTCTTCCCTCTTGCTAATCTGTCTCTTGTCAGTTTACTTAGAAGACTGTATCACTAAACTTAAGAGAATAAAGGAAAAGTTTTCTGCCTTGATGTGTATTTACTTTTGGTATTCTCAAATCTCATAGAAACTTTTATTTTTTTTAACATGTTATTCAGCATTCAACAGATATTTTCATTTGAAAGCTTTTATCTTTTCCATACTGGATATATTTTTTTATAGCATTGGCTTGATAATTCTCTTTCTTTTCAATTTCCAATTCTTTTGGTCCTAAGAATTGATCAAACTTTTACATGTCCTAAGAATTGATCCTCCATATGTTTTCTCTCATATTTTCTATATATCTTCATGTTCAGGCTTTAGAAGATTTTTCTTGATTCTGTCTTCCAATTTTTCCAATAAATTTACTTTGTCAATCTGTTAAATAGCTCTCTTCTGTTTCTTTTCTATCACATTCGATTATTATTTAAATCTTTGCGAAGACAGATACTAATCAGGAGTTTTCCCTTCCCTCTCCCCCAAACTATAACCTACTTTCTAAATTATCTCTATTGCCCAGGGTCAAATATTCTACTTAACTACTCAGCCCAGAGTCAAGAGTCTTTCTCTTGACTCTCCATTTCTATTTAATGTTCATGGATTAGGTCACACTTTTTAGGTGAGTTTCCTTTGCTATTTTATATCTAGATCAAGTCCTCCCCCCCATTCCTCCCCTGTGTGAGGGTTTCCAATGATCAGGTTTCCTTTAGGGTGAAGTCTGCTTTAGGGAGCAGACTTTAGGTAGACTGGGTGGTTCCCAAATGGCTCCTAACTAGGCAGCCCTCCCATTGAGGCAATTACTTTTGTTCTAGAATCAATTTGAGGCTGGTACTCTATATAATCCTTTTGTAGGCAGCCTCTTTTTTTTTTTTTTTTTTTTTTTTTTTTTTTTTTTTTTAAGACAGGGTCTTGCTCTGTCACAGTCCTCCTGCCTCGTCCTCTCTATAGTGCTTCAGCTGCGACTACAGGCCACCATGTCCAGCTTTTAGGGTGGACAGAAAACTGAGCCAAGGCTTTCATGTGGCCTCAGCCTATAGAGCAGTATGTGCCGCAGCTGGGCCCGGGGAAAACTTTCTTCTAACGTCCCCCCCTCCCCATCTGGGCTCTTTGATTTCACTCCTGCCTTGTGTACTCCTAGACTTAAGACATGAGAACATGTTGGGACCAGCAGTTAGCGTAATGGCTATGTCACTGGACTCCCACATAGTCAACCGTGGTTCGAGTCCCGGACCCGGTGGCTTAAACTCATGCTGGGCGCGTGTGTGTGTGCCCAAGATCCCGAGAGGAGAATGGAGGAGAAGGGATTGAGGCGTGGCCATCCCACCGGGGGGTGATTTCCTGCTTTCTGTCTCTCTGTCTCTCTCTGTTCTGTCTGTCTGGCGAGCGCACACACCCTACAGCAAAAACCTCTCCAAGAAAAAAGACTGAGAACATGTGAGGGAGCCCTGCCTGGCTGGTAGTCCATTTTCTGCTGTAATACTCCCCTCCATTTATTGTGAGGGTGGCTTTATTGCATTTTGTTCCATTTGCCAACATGCATCCATTCATTTCCTGAAAGATTTTTAAAACTAATCTGATGATGGTCTGTCTTCTGTTCTCTATGCTTTAATGGATCAAATCTCCATTTTATTTCCTTATCATTTTAATAGAGTCTCAAACAAAAAAGAAGACAGATATGCATGCTCAGACTGTACTTCTGAGCTGGCAGCTGATCCACAGGTAGTTCTCCAAGCAAGTTATTTTCTGTTTACTCAGGAGAACCTGTATAAGCTTCATTATTTTCTTATATGTATATGAAAATACCTCGCCTTAGTGACATATATAGAAGTCTTCATTTTTTGAATTGCCAAAGAGCTCATGAAAAAGAGAGAGACAGACAGACAGATAGAAAGGAGAAAGCATGTCCCAGTTGGGCATGGTCAAAACTTTCTCTAATTCTCCTTCCTGTTGAGAATTCGGGCATGCACACACTAGTGCCTGGACTGTTTATTGAACATTAGGGCTTGGGTTGCCATGTGTCATCTAGCTCCTTTAACTACAAGGCTATTGGCTATTGGGCTAACCCAACTTATAAAATTCTGTAATTGGTAAAATTCTATAAAATACTAGATTTTCTTTTGTTACTCAAAATAGTTTAATCTAGAAACTCTTATTAAATTCCTAAGAAAACAAGCAAAAGAGATTTTTTTCCTATGTACTATATATAATGAATTCTTTACTCAATTTTTATTGATGTAACTTAAACAATAAAAGATGACTTACCCAAGAAAATGTCGACCAGCATATTCATAGTAAATCTTCCTGAAGAACTTACATTTTTTGTTCTTTGTGACGAACTATGTTCTTGAACAAATTTTACAATATTTTTCACATCATCAGTCACATCTCTTATTTTATAATCCTATGAATAAAAAAAGATCACTTTCTGCTATGATTAAGATAATGATACTTGCATTATTAGGGTTTAATATGAACTGTGATAGACCGTAATAACCTATTTCCAGATCAAAACCAGTACGTAAAAAGTAGAAAGTTACAAAAAGTTCATTCTTGGCTAAGTCCTAAAACAATTAGCACTCTATACTATATATTTTTTAAAACTGTTTCATAAACATACATCTTGTCTTTCAACTTCCTACCATTCTGTGGGTAGGAATATACATACAGCACATATGTGTGTATATGTACTTCAAATCATGCGTGGAAAAATGAAACTAAAGTACGGGTTTATTTTGGTGTAAAAAGATAAAAAATTCATGCATAGTCTTTACATAATAAGCATTTTCCATGAACTACTTGAAGCTATTTCATATTTTTTTTTAAAAAAGAATTATTTTATTTAATATTATCATTTAAAAAATTTTCCAATGTGACCAGAGACAGAGACAGAAAGTGAGAAAGCAAGCCGTCAGGTCTGGGACTCGAACCATGGTTGGCCATGTGGGAGTCCACCGCCTTAACCACTATGCCACCTGTTGGACCCCTAATATATGGTTTTAAATCCTTCATACCTCCTTTGAGTGCTCTGTCATTTTCTGGATAGCAACGTTCTTCCCTCTTAGGATTTTGGGCATGCATGCACACATGCCTGGCATGATTTTTAAGCTGCCAGGTCTGAGCTTTGAACAGTGTTCAGCTATGTGGGAATTCAGCACCTTAATCACTATGCCATCTGCTGGACCCCTCTTGCCTGTTCTTACCTCTGTTGCCCCTGCCAGCCACTGGCCTGCTTCTCTGTTTATCTTTGCAGCAAACCTTAGAAGAGTTGCTTATATTTACTGCCTCCAATTTTACCTCACTCTACTAAAAATGGCCAAGCCAAAATCACCATGGTCTCTATGGTGCTCAATCCCATGGTGAGTTCTCAGTTCTCACGGACTTACTCAGCAGCAGTGTCTGACGCCGGCAGCACTCTCTCCTCCTTGAAATACTTTCTGCATGTGGCTTCCGTGGCTTTCCTCTTATCTTATCAGCTCTTTCTCAGTCTCCTTTCCTAGCTCTTCCCCTTTCCAACCTCTTAATGTCTAGAGGCCAAGTGTCTGGTTTTCTTCTCTTCTGTTTAAACCTATAGCCTGGAAGATTATATCTGATCTCGTGCCTTTAAATGTCATCTATATGCCAGCTACTCTCAAATTTACGTGTACTATCAGCCTCTTTCCAGAATTACTGAAGCTAATAGCCTAAGTAGCTCAATATGCCCCAAATCAAACTCACAACCTTCTCTGCCAAACAGCCTTGCACATATTTAAGGGTGATTATTCTTCCAGTCACTTAACTTCCGGGCGCCGCTTCCTCTAACTCCCGAGGCACTGCACTGGCCGTCCACCATCTCTAACCCTCACTGACTAGTCACCCTGCTCAGCCACACAAGCTTCCTTGTTGCCCCTTGCTGACATGCTACCACCTCAGGGCTTCACTCTGGCCAGTGCTTCTGCAGAGAATGCCCACATGCAGAGAGCTAATGCATTCTTCAGGGTTTTTTAGATCAACACCTCCACAGGTCATCTTGTCTAACAGTGTATCTTCACCTCACCAATTATTTGTTTAATATTTCTTTTCTTTTTTAAAGAATTATTTTATTTAACTTTATTTATTTAAATTTGACTAGAGAGGGAGAGGGAGGGAGGGAGGGAGGAAGGAAAGAGAGAGAAAGAGAGAGAGAGAGAGAGAGAGAGAGAGAGAGAGAGAGAAAGCCACCAGGTCTGGGACTTGAACTGGGGTGAGCCATATGGGAGTTCAGCACCCTTAATCACCATGCTACCTGTGGGCCCCTTCTTTTTCTTTTTTTCTTTTTTTTTTAAAGGTTTTTGCTATAGGTTGTGTGCCCTCGCCAGAGAGAGAGGAAAGGAGGGAGAGTGAGAAATCACCTCCCAGAGGGAATGGCCACACCACACTCCCTTTTCCTCCATTCTCCTCCTGTGACTTTGGGCACATGCACACACACGCCCAGGGTGATTTTTTCAAGCTGCCAGGTCTGGGACTCAAATCACAGTTAGCCATGTGGGAGCCCAGCACCTCAACCACCATACTACCTGCTGGTCTGTCCTTTTCAGTATTTCTAAAATATCATGAGCTCATCACTGTGCATATATAATTTCAATATTCTGGACAGGCAGATGCCCGGTATATATTTTTATAGGCTTCTAAATCTAAAGAAAAGATGTTCCATTAAATTACTTTCAAAATGTTTCTATTGTGGGTCAGCCAGAAAAAAGTTCTTATTTTACCTTTCTTTTACAGCAATTATCACAAGAAACTTCTGGATATTCTTTACAAAAATCAGGATTAAATCCGTTTTCACCAAAGTAAGCCAAAAGTTGTATTCTCCTGCATTCTGTTATGTTCTCACAGTAATGTACCATGCTATACAAGTTATTGAAGTGAGTCTCTCTTGTATGACGGTTTCCATCTTTTTCCACTAAAGGAGAGGAAGAGTAAAACAAAGTTATTATAATAAAATAACAGAGGGGAACATCGTAGAAGAATTTAGATAGAGTCACACAACTGAAATATTAAATAAGAAAATTACTGTTAACAGCAATATGTCAATATGACATCATTCTATATTACAGTTAATTTGGTATATATGTTCATTCCTCAAGATTTTATTTATTTATTTTTTAAAAGATTTTAGTTTTGGGGCCAGCAGGTGGCATAGTGATTAAGGTGCTAGATTCTACATGGCCAGTTTTGTGGTTTGAGTCTCGGACCTGACAGTTAGAAAATCACAACAAATAAATAAAAATAAATATATATATTTTTTATTTTTAAGATTTTAGTTTTATGGGAATAAATGTTAAGTTTTTATATATTTTTTTCAAATTAAATTTCTCCCCCAAATTTTAATTATCCCCAGTGCTGGAGTTTTGACATATTCTATTTCCTAGAGATATGAGTATGCTGAGCTGAACAACCAAGGCAAGCAGAGCATGAAACCAAGGCAGTGGGTTATATACCTTCCCTGAGTAGCCGAGGTCAAAACAGTTAAGCCACACTATGTGCCAAGAAATCTAGGGGGTCTTGTAGTGAACTCATAGGGGAAGAACAGTTTAAATTTTGTAGAACCACAGCAATACCCGACATCTGTTGAACACCACACAAACGATTAGTTTGAGGCAGTTCATGTTTTTTCTTTGGTATGTATGTGGGGGGTTGTGCTTTTCTTTTCGTTGTCTGAGGGAATGTGTACTTGCCAGGAGTAGGGAAAGGCCCCAAAGCACCTCCCAATGGGGTGTAACACCACAGTCCCTCCTTCATTTCTCCATCCTGTTGGAATTTTGGGCATGCATATACATGGGCCCCAGCCCGTTTTCCAAGCCACAGGGGCTGAAATTCAAACTGGTTGGCCTTGTGAGATCTGCTTCCCTTAGCCCTAGCCTATGGGGCTGGCCCTAAGTGTATGTTTTTCTAAAGTTCATATTTATTTATTTTTCTCTTGTATGAGCAAGAGAGTCAGAAAAAGAGAGAGAATAATCTCAACAGAGTCTTGAAGCAGCTCTGGGTCATTGGTACATGAGTGCCCACTACACACAGGGAGGTCTCCAGACATGAACCTAGAACCTTCCCATGTGGATCAGCCTCACAGAACATTGTGTAGCTCTGGGGTGTCTTTTTTTCAGACAGAGCCTTGCTGTATGGTGAGCCTCCTGCCTCAGCTTCCCACATAGCTAAGACTACAGGCACAAGCCATTGTGCCCAGCTTTTTAGAGTGGGCTGGGAACTAAACCCTGGCCTTCCATGTGGCCTCATCCTGCTAAGAAGCAGCATCTATTGCATCACAACTGGGCAAGCTAGTTCATGGTTTTAGCCTGAGATTGTGCTCTATTTCTTCCAATAATATCATATCTTTTCAAATATGGATTTTTGGCAGTTGCTATGATACAACCATCTAAAAAAAAATCAATGTGAAACAGCAAATGAGGGTGGCAGTATCCAATGTAATTCCAAGGTTTGAGAACAGCAGGTGACTATTTCCATTAGTAAGCACTGTGGTTCCTTAAGAATAAAAGAAAAATACTACTTTCTTCCAGTTTATAAGTTCTTTTTTTCAAGTGGCCACTAAATTTTTAGGACTTATATACTTATTAAATTGTTTGGACTTAATATAGGTTTTGTTTAAAAATACAAATGGGTGGGCCAGCAGGTGGTGTGGAGGTTAAGGTGCTGGATTCCCACGTGGCCAATAGTGGTTTGAGTCCTGGACCCAGTGGCTTGAAAATCATGCCAGACATGTATGCATCCATGACCAAAATCCTGAGAGGAGAATGGAGCAGAAGGCCCAGTCTCATGGCCTAGTGGTTAAGGGAGCCAGATCCTACACAGCGGATCGTGCAGTTCAATCCTAGGTGACAGGATGAAGAAATGGAAGAGTGGGGATTGGGGTATGTACGCCTCATCTGGGGGTCCTCCCCTCACCCTGTTTCTCCCTGACAAATATCTGTGCATTCTGGCAAATTAAAAAAATATATATATTCTTTTTTCACTGAGAACCACTTTGTTATAGTGGAGGGAACAATTGCTTTGGACTCAGACAAACTTGGGTTCCATCAGGGGTCTACCACTTACTAGCTTTGAATCTTATGCGTTTTTGTCATTTTTTTCTCTGTAAAATGAGAAAAGTAATGGTCTTATTTTTAAGGTTGTTGTAAGAATAAATGAGTCAATCCATAGAAAGCATCTAAAACAACATACAGTATGTGCTAAGGAATATTATCTATAATTATTACTCTGACTGGACTTCCTCCTGTTTTTGCTGCTGAAATTGCTCTACCAGTGATCTTCGGGGCAAATCATAAAACCTTTCTGAATCTCCCTTTTCTCATGAGAGCAACTCTATCTCCAAAGCTAGTTGTTACATGTAAGTTAGGAAATAAGGTGAGGCATCGTATCTGACAAAGTGCTGGGTAAGTGCCATTTCCCACGTTCAGTGTCTCCACCAGAGCTAATGCAAATTGATCTCACAATGGGTAACTGTATTTAGGAAATATATTTGACTATCACAACCCAGTAATAAAATGGAAAAGGGATATAGTAAAATTCTAAAACATGTATGTGCTTTGATCTAGCAAGTCTAAGTCTAGAAAACTATTCTACATAATTGCACAAATGACCAAGGATATCAGTACAAAGATATTCAATACTGTATTGTTGAAACAGTGAAAAACAATAAGCAATCTAAATATCTATTAAGAGAGGCTTAGTTTAATAAACATGGAATAACCATTTTATGGTTATAATATACATAGCCAAGCTACATATATTAATTGGGAGTGATAATTACATCCTGGTGTTGTTGACTGAAAAAAAAAAAACAACCACAGGTCACTATATGTGTGTGTGTGTATAAGTGTGTATAACATAATCCTACTTACATTTTAAAACATGTGCATTTGGAAAAGGGAAGCACCAATTTCCAGATATTGCCAGCTTCTCCTGGAGAAGATGAGGGATGAGATAGGAGAGGAAGCTATAGGAGGTCTCAACTCCAAGACTGTGTTGTTCTACTTAACGTGGATGGTACGTAAGAGTTCACTATTTCTTCCTTTTCTGTATGTTTGAGATATGTGTTATATGAAAGGAAGGATATGGAAATTGGATCTGAAAGGAGCAGAGGAAACTGTAAATACAGTTATTTCTTTGGGTATGGACCAAAAGCATGGTTTGTAGTCTTTCCGCTTTGGACAAGCCTCTATTGTTTGAGTTTTACATAACATGAGGGTACTACTTTTACAATAAAAATGAACTAAAATAAGGTTCCTAGTCTATATGAATACTTCTATTTCTCTCTGACCATTTAAAGAAAACTGGACCAAGGTATCACAACAGCAGGAACAGATTACTATCATGAGGCCGAGATGACAGGATGTCTCTACAGTGGAGCTCAACTTACTCAATATAAGTCTCTTCAGTCTGGTCACATCATGATAGGTATAGAAAAGCAGGCAGTGAGATATTTCCCCATCTCTTCCAGCTCTGCCAGATTCTTGGTAGTAACCCTCCACGGATTTAGGGAGAGATGCATGAATCACAAACCGCACGTCAGGTTTGTCAATCCCCATTCCAAATGCAATTGTTGCACAGATAACCTGATGTAAAAGCAAAAGCCTATTAGACTTATAATGCATTTAAAGGAATATTTAATAATAGATGCTTCTAAATGCTCTATACCTTATTTTACTTTAAAATGTACTCTATACAACAAGTAATATGCTGTTTTGATTTTGCTAGAGGGCATGTGTGCTTGCTAGAGAGATGGGGGAAGAGGGGGGCACCCCTGAGGTGGGATACCCAGGAGGAATGGCCATGCCCCACAATCCCTTCTCCATTCTCCCCCCAGGACATTGGATAAACATGCCATGTGCCCAATGTGTTCCCCAAGCTGCTGGGTCCAGGACTTGAACCACATAATCAACCATGTGGGATCCAGATCTTTTTTCTTTTTAAATAACTTTTTTTTAATTTAACTTTATTATTATCATCATCATTATTATTATTATTATTATTATTATTATTTTGGAGAGGTTTTCGCTATAGGGCGCGTGCGTTCGCCAGACAGACAGAGACAGACATAGAGACAGAAAGCGAGAAATCACCTCCCCCAGGGGAGATGGCCACGCCGCAATCCCTTCTCCTCCATTCTCCTCTCGGGATCTTGGGCACGCACGCACATGCGCCCAGCATGAGTTTTAAGCCACCGGGTCCGGGATGCGAACCACAGTCGACTACGAGGGAGTCCAGTGACATAGCCATTACGATAACTGCTGGTTCCCTTATTATTATTATTTAATTTGACCAGGAAGAGACAGAGAGAAAGAAAGGGAAAGAGAAAGTGAGAAAGCAAGCCACCAGGTCCAGGATTTGAATCGTGGTTGGCCAAGTGGGAGTCTAGTGCCTTTAACCACCACACCACCTGCTGGCCCTGGGATCCACATCTTAACTACCATATCACTGGCTAGCCCCACAACAATTAGTAACTTAATATGGTTCCACGATTTAGCATGACTAATATAAGATTTCCATGTTGATAACTTGCTAAACTTACTAAAACCCGAGAAGGTGAGGAGGTTAAGAGGAGGTCACTGTGACGGGCACTTTTTTGTGTGATTAGTTTTATCATGTAAGGAAGCATGAATCGATTGCATCAGCCCGGGATGTGTTGTTACTGTTTGTTCTCTGCTTTTGATAGTGAGGTGTGGGGGGTGTTGCTCACATGGCCATGATATCCAGGTCAGTGATCCTAAGCAACAAGTTGAGTTCTAGGGTGTTCCCAAGGTTTGAGCCCCCAGAGGTAATTGCTGCTTGCTCCTCAGATGACTAAGGAGCAATGGCAGGCTCACCTGCTCCAGGTGTGCTTAACATCAGTTTTTTTTTCCAGTGTCACTAGTTGATCACGTACTATTTATTTTTATTTATCAGATGAATTCAAAGTCAAAGCTTGTAAATTTTAATTGAAAGTATTCTCTGAGAGCTGCTTATACTAAAAAAAGGGGGGGAGGGGCAAAGACTGTGGATCTTGACCTATACAAATTACTTAATGGAAGCAAGGTAAGGTAAATTTTAGGAGCTTGATAAATTAGTTTTTAAGAATATCCACTTCAGTTGCAAATTTAGGACCTATGTAACCCAGTCCAAAATGTTATATCTTCAGGCAAAATTACATTATACAAATAAAGCTGCAAGTCTTTTTTTAGCACTTAAAAAAATGAATTGCTGCTGTGAGAACAGTATTTCAAAAGCAACCAAAATATCTGGCAGCCAAGCCGAAGCTAATGACATGATTTTAGTAACTGTGAGTACCAGAGAAAGGAACTGCAAGCTATGGAGTATGTGGACAGCAAATGGGTACATTTATCAGCACAGAGAACGGCAGCAGTCTGCACTCTGGGTTAGTCATCCATCTGAATCCATGGCACTTTGATCAAAAAGCAAATCTCCTTGGAAAGAGAGTCTATCGTAGCCTCCAGTGATGGGGAGTCAGCAAAGAGGCTAAGCAGCCCACAGGACTGCAAACGTGGCCTGAGGGGCTCTGGAAAGGCTGCGATTCATCGCCCAATGTCAGGATGGAGGCCAGGCCATGAGGCCCAGTCTGCAGGCTCCAAATGAGGCCACAAGGATGCCAACTCCCTCTGAAAGTGCCGATTTCTTGTAACTGGGAAAACTGGCCTTGTAACTTCTTTCATTTCTGTGTTGTTTTATTTAAAACCTTGGGCTACAATCCTTCTTTGTGAAGAAAAACAACCAAGTTTTATTCTGTCTCATAAATCTAACAAGATCAAGGCTGTCCAGTTGGTACAGGCTAACATTATACCATGACTGTAAGGATTAGCTAGTCTGAGGACAGCAACAATTAGACTTTAAAAAAAAAATCACTAATTTTTAAAGCCATATTTTCTTTCTTTTTTTTTTTTGGAGAGTTTTTTTTTTTTTTTTTTTTGCTTTCAGGTGCGTGCGCTCGCCAGACAGACAGAGACAGACAGAAAGTGAGAAATCACCCCCCAGGGGGGATGGCCATGCCACAATCCTTTCTCCTCCAGTCTCCTCTTGGGATCTTGGGCACGCCCGGAGTGAGTTTTAAGCCACTGGGTCTGGGACTCAAACTGCGGTCGACTACATGGGAGTCCAGCGACATAGCCATTATGCTAACTGCTGGTCCCCCAAACCATATTTTCGATCAACAGTTTTATATACACATAAACGTATATCTTCATTGTAGAATCTTTCTACTAAATATAAAGATTTAAAGATTTTTTTAAAAAATCACCCTTAATTACATGATTAAGAGCACTCATATCAGGGTCATTTTCGATAATAGCTGAAAAGATAAAGACTGGGAGAAATAGGATTCAAAAGCACATAATTTCAAACATATAAAAAAACTGAATAGAAGAAAATATAAAAAGAAAAGAGACAAGACAATCAGGCTTCTCTGGTATTTTCTTCTATGCAGTTTTCTTTTTATATGGTTGAAATTATGCGCTTTTGAA
This sequence comes from Tupaia tana, assembly GCA_026018925.1. Classification (NCBI taxonomy): domain Eukaryota; kingdom Metazoa; phylum Chordata; class Mammalia; order Scandentia; family Tupaiidae; genus Tupaia; species Tupaia tana. The sequence continues at coordinate 8,784,966 of JAKSZU010000028.1, read as the reverse complement.
TCCTATTTTTCCCGTCTTTCCCCATCATGAGCATTTGAACATCTTCATACATTAAAAAACTCTTGAGCACTGCATGCAAATGCTTTTTAAGGTACTGTCACCATTAAATAAAAAGTTTGCTAATTCAAGGTGAAAAATGGTCTCTTACTGTCTTAAATTTGAATTCCTTTGATTAACAAAGTTGAGCTTAAAAATAAAATTTGCATTTAGCCATTTGTATTTCCTCCCTCCCAACGGTCTGTTTATAGCTGAGGCTCACTTACTATTTTGAGACTCACGTTTTCCTTATCAAATTTTTACAAGCTCTTATGTTTTAGTCATGGAAGATTTATGTCCTAGTTAGTTGCTGCTTTTAATTTTGTTTATTGATATAGGAGTGTTTAGTTTTTAACTGCTTCTAGCAATTATTTCTTCTTAGAATTAAAAAAAAAATTGTTTTAAGTCCCTTTATCTCTTCTGTGGGAGAGAGAAAGAGAGGAGATAGGCAACCCCAATACAGTTCTTACACTGGGATCTAACTCTAACCCCAGCCATCCAGGACTATGGGAAAGTGGACAGGCAACTGGCATGCACACACAGAGAGACCTCCAGATGTGAATCTGGGACCTTTCCTTTTGGGTCCAGCCTTATAGAGTGGTGTGTTACTGCTGCACCTCTGCTGCTGGCCCCGCAGACTGTTTTTAAGCTGAAGTTTATACATTATAAAATATCAATACCTTGGACCAGCAGACGGTGTAATGATTATGTTGCTGGACTCCCATGTAGTCAACTGTAGTTTGAGTACCAGAACTGGCGGCTTAAAACTTATACCCAGTACATGTGCTTGCGTGCCCAAAATCCTGAAAGGAGAATGAACGAGAAGGGATTGCAGTGTAGCCATCCCCCTGGGAGATGATTTCTTGCTTTCTGTCTCTGTCTCTCTGGTGAGGACATGTACCCTATAGCAAAAAATTTCTTTAAAAAAAAAAAATCAATACCTTTATTTAGCTGTATTGTATTTAAAATTATTACCAAGTAACTGGCATCACTAGTTGAATAAATCTTCCCTTCTTCATTAATTAGTGTTTCTTTCTTTCTTCCATAAGCAAGTGAGAGACAGAGACATCACCCCCAAAAGGATCTTGACACTGTGATCTACTGCCAGCCCCAGCCAGCCCCAGATCATGGGTACGTGTGTGCCAGCATACTCAGGGAGGTCTCTGGACATGAACAAGGAACATTCCCACATGGGTCAGCCTCACAGAGCATTGCATTTCACTGTGTACCACCACCCAGCCCCCTTTGCTTGCTTGCTTGCTTATTTATTTGTTTGTCTGTTTGTTTGTTTGCCATAAGGCACATGTGCTCACTGGAGAGAGACAAGGAGAGGGAAAATGAGAAATCAGCCCTTGAGGGGATGGTCATGCCGCAATTCCTTCTTCTCTACTCTCCTCTTGGGGTTTTGCGCATGCATGCACACACATCTGGTGTGAATTTCCAGCCAAGCCTGGGGATCGAACCCCAGTTGGCCACATGGGAGTCCAGCACCTTAACCACCACATGACCTGCTGGATCTGCTTATTAATCTTTAATGCCTTCCATATATATATATATATATATATATATATATATATATAAATTTTTTTTTTTTTTTTTTAAACAGATTTTTGCTATAGGGATAGGGTGCATGTGCTTGCCGGACAGACAGAGAGACAGAAAGCAAGAAATTACCCCCCACTCCCTGGGGAATGGTCACACCTCAATCCCTTCTCCTCTAAGCCCCTCTTGGGATTTTGGGCACACATACGCATGTTTGGCGTGTTTCATGCTGCTGGGTCCAGGACTTGAACTGCAGTGGACTACATGGGAGTCCAGTGACGTAACCATTATGCCATCTGCTGGTCTCACATAAGTTGTTTTTCTACTTCCTAGTCCATTTGTGGGAAATATTATTTCTATTTCTATTCTTATTCCACTGACCTGTCTACGACATACTTCAACCTAGTGTTTATGTGCTCTTTTAGGTCAAATTCCTCTCATTATTTTCACCCAAATATTATTAAAGATGAACTACAAAAAAAGTTTATCAACTGGAAAAAATTTAAAAACACTGGAATTTTGAATAATTAAATATAAAAGTTAATTTGGGAAGATTGATAGCTGTAATTATTTCAGTGAGGATAAATCAATGATATGTTATTGAACTTTATACATATTTTAAAAGACCCTTTTTTTTTTTTTTTTTTAAGGTTTTTGCCATAAGGCATGTGTGCTTACCAGAAAGAGACAAAGACCAAGGAGAAATAATGGTCCCCCCAGGGCGGGGGCGGGAGATGGCCACGTCAAAATCCCTTCTCCTCTATTCTCCCCTTGGGATTTTGGGCACACATGCATACGCAACCAGTGTAATATTTTTTTTTTAAGAATTATTTTATTTGACTTTATTTTAACCAGAGAGGAGCACAATAAGGGAAAGTGAGAGAGAGAGAGAGAGAGAGCAAGCAAGTCACCAGGTCTGGGACTTGAACCACGGTCAGCCACGTGGGAGTCCAGTGCCCTTAGCCACCAAAGCCCTCGCCGGCCCCACCAGTGTAATTTTTTTTTTTTTTTTTGAGAGGTTTTTGCTATAGGGCGTGTGCACTCGCCAGACAGACAGAGAGAGACAGAGAGACAGAAAGCGAGAAATCACCCCCCACGGGGGATGGTCACACCGCAATCCCTTCTCCTCCATTCTCCCCTCGGGATCCTGGGCACGCACGCACACGTGCCCGGTGTGAGTTCTAAGCCACTGGGTCTGGGACGCGAACCACATGGGAATCCAGCGACATAGCCATTACGCTAACTGCTGGTTCCCAAGTGTGATTTTCAATGGCTACGTCTGAGACTAGAACAAAAGTAGGCCATGTGGGAATTCAGCACCTTAATCACCCTGCCACCTGATGGCCCCTGAAAATGATTTTTATTATTTTATTTTATATTTTTAATGCCAGAGGGCACATGCATGCACACAAAAGATGGAGAAAACACTTGGATGGGTCTTGTTCCACACTGCACTCCCCCCCCCCCCCCCAAGTCCCTATCACATCAGGATCCTAGGCATATTTCCAGCTACCTAAGCTGGTATTTGAACACTTACTGGTCTTGTGGGATCCACTTCCTCTTTACAGCAAATAACCGCTGTGCTACAGGTCAGGTCAATGAGCAAGGTATGAAGTTCTTCAGTCCCAGGTTTCCCTCTTCTGAGCCTGAAGACCTCCCTGGCTTTTGTTATATATTTGGTCTGTACTTATTTATAACACATTTGACTCCTATCTGCTTTCTGCCTTGGGCACATTCACCATTCTAAGTCTGAATACCTATTTCCTGTGGCGGACAAATATCATTTATCATTTTTGTTTTCTTTCCTCCTCAGTTTTTATTTTTATCTCCTTTTCCCCTCACATTCTTTTTTTTTTTTTTAAATAAAGATTTTTGCTATAGGGTGAGCGCAGTCACCAGAGACACAGAGAAACAGAAAATAAGCAATCACTCTCCCAGGGAGCACAGTCATACCACAATCCCCTCTCCTCCATTCTCCTCTTGGGATTTTGGACACACACACACACACACACACACACACACACACACACACCTGGCATGAGTTTCAAGTCACCAGGTCCAGGACTCAAACTGCAGTTAGCCATGTGGAAGTCCAGTGCCTTAACCACTATGCCACCTTTGTAAATAACTTGAGCAGCCCTCACATTCTTAAAAGTTATTTACTACATCAGTGATTCAACTATCCGTGCTGAGTCAGCCCATTTGTATCTTGATACATAATTCTGCTATTTATTTTGTTTTTCTTATTTGGATAAACTGCATTTTATTTCTCTCTTCATTTCAGCCTGTGATCTTTTTTTTTTTTTTTTTTTTTTTTTTTTAAGAAAGAGATTTTTGCTATAGGCTGCATGTGCTTGTTGGAGAGACAGAAAGTAAGAAATCACCCCCCAAGGAGGGATAGCCATGCTGTAATCCCTTCTTCTCCATTCTCTTCTCAGGATTGTGGGCACACATATACACGCACCTGGCATGAATTTTAAGACTCTGGGTCTGGGACTTGAACTGTGACTATGTGGGAGTCTAACCATGTCACCATTATGACATCTGCTGGTCCCAGCCTATGAGCTTTCCTTTTTTCTTTTTTGTTAAAGAATTGTTTATTTAATCCCATTTGTTATTATTATTATTATTATTTTATTTGACTAGAGAGAGAGAGAGAGGGAAAGCGAGGAAACAAGCCACCAGGTCCAGGACTCAAACCGCGATTGGCCATGTTGGAATTCAGCACCTTTAACCACCACGACATCTGCCGGCCCCACCTGTGATTTTCTTAATGAAAATTGTTTCCAGTTCATATAAGTCAAATCGTCTTTAATTTTTCTGAGGGTACTTGGCTGATTTCCTTTAAGATTTTCTTCTGTTTTCCATAGAAAAAAATTTTGACATCTATTTTCCCTCTGAATTTTCAGGATAAAGAGTTCTTTTATTCTTCCTGAGTTGACAACTTTTCATAAACTCCAAATAAATTTTAGTTGTCTTACTCAAATTCATCCTTGTATTTAGAGGGATCTATCCGAGGCTGGCACTTGCCACAATGTGGGATGCCTAGAGTGTTTCTCAGCTTCCCCGTCAGGAAGGGAATTGGTGAGGAGGTGGAGATACTAGAACCTCACACATTGCTGGTCGGAATGGTAAATTGTATTGCTGCTTAGGAAAACCGTTCAGCAGTTTCTCAAGAAGTTAAACATAGATTTGCTGCATGGCCTAGCAATTCTACTCTTAGGTATCTACCCAAGAGAACTAAAAACATAGTCCACACAAAAACTTGTACATGAATAGCACTTGTACCACTTTATGTAACAGCCAGAAAGTAAAAATAACCCAAATGTCTACTGAGATAATGAATGAATAAACAAATTGTGGCATATCCACATAATAAAATATTATTCAGCCTTGAAAAGGAACGAAATAGTGATATGCCACAATATGGGTAAACCTAGAAAAAAAAATACATTAAGTAAAAAAAAAAAAAAATCAAGTCACAAAAGATCATATGCTGCATGATTCCATTCAAGTGAAAAGCACAGAATGGGAAACCGATACATACAAACTGATAGTGGTTAGATTAGCAGCTGCCAGGGTCTAGGGAAAGGGCAGGTGACTGCTAAGGGGTACAAGGTTTCTTTTTCTTTTCTATTCGTTTTTAAAGATTTTGGCCATAGAGGGTGTGCACTTGCTAGGGTGGCAAAAAGAAAGGGAAAGTGAGAAATCACCCCTCAGGGAGAATGGCCATGCCACAGTTCCTTCTCTAGTCTTGTTTCTTTGGGCACATACACACACAGGTGTGTTTTCAAGTTGCTGGGTCTGGGACTCAATCCAGGCAGTCAGCCATGTAGGATCCAACATCTTAACCACCATGCCACCTGCTGGTCCAAATATAGGATTTCTTTAAGGGGAAAGAAATATTCTTTTTTCTTTTTTTTTGGAGAGGTTTTTGCTATAGGGCACGTGCGCTCGCCAGAAAGACAGAGAGAGACAGAGAGTTAGAAAGTGAGAAATCACCCTCTAGGGGGGATGGCCACACCACAATCCCTTCTCCGCCATTCTCCTCTCGGGATCTTGGGTATGAACGAACACACGCTCAGCATGAGTTTAAGCCACTGGGTCTGGGATTCGAACCGTGGTCGGCTACATGGGAGTTCAGCGACATAGCCATTAAGCTAACTGCTGGTCCTAAAAGTAGATGGTTGCACAATCTTGTGAATATAATAAAAACTACTAACTTGTACATTTTGAAGGGGTAGATATTATGGCATGTGAATTATACCTTAATAATCTTTTTTTTACGTAAAAAGAAAAAGCAATTTGTGCAGTCTGAAAAAATATGCTTTTTAATTTGTCTTATGTTGATGTTTACTACCTTTAAGCTAAATACAATTTGCATACTACATGTTGTGTCGATGATATAGAACATTACTTCTTTAATTTTAAAAGGTTACCTGGCAGCCATCCTGATTAATCCACTTATGTTGCACTTCATCTCTGGAGGAATCACTGAGGCCGGCGTGATAAGCCAAAGCAGCAAGACCATCTTTCCGTAAGGTATCAGCCATCGTGTCACATTCGTGCCTGGAGAGGCAGTAAATTATCCCTGAGTCATCTGTCGAGAGAGCAAAATATTATTGAGAAACAAGACTTTAAACGTAAATAACAGCACAATTTTCATGATGTTCTTAGAACTGTATAAACCATAAACAGATCCCCATAGTGTTTTTACACTGGAGGAAGATTACAGGATAATTCAAGCAAGGATACATGAGCGCTGGAAAAAAGATCCGACTTTCACTCCTGTTCCTGCAAGACTCCGGAGGAGGAGGACATACTCTGGGCTTTGACAACGGCTATCGAGTAGGGAAAGCACTCTTTCACGGACTTTGTAGAAAGGATATAGCAATATGCATTAAGAGCCTTAGAGGTATCTTTTGACTCAGTTTCCTTCTAGAAAACCGATATCTAGGAAATAAAGTGATACAAGCACTTCTGAAAAATGTCTTGTTTATAGTTTAAAAAATTAGATTTTAATGGGCAACATTAGGGGAATAATTTAAAAAGGAAATTGTGATATAAAATATCCAATAACTTTCTTTTTTTAATTTGTCAGAGGATGTGTGTGCTCGCTGGAGAGAAAGAGAGAAGAAAGCACTTTCCATGGTGCAAGACCACACCACAACCTCTTCTCCATTTTTCTCTCCTGACAGGATTTTGGGCATGCATGTACATGCACCTGGCATGTTTCTCAAGCTGCCAAGCCCAGGATTTGAATAGCACAGTTGGCCATGTGGGATCCAGTTACCTTCATCACCAGGCCATAGACTGGCCCTACACTGTAACTACTGAAAATATTTGCTAAGTTTTTAAAAGACATGGGAAAGTACTCAAGATGTAAAGCAAACTAACGTCAAAACATTGTATATATGGTATGCTAACGAAAAAGAAAACGTATACAAAAATACTGGAAGCTAATTAACTCCAAATGATTACAGTAACTCATTTCATCAAATGAGTTTTTTTTTTTTCATATTTTGTTTAATGAGCATGTATTACATTTATTTTGGGTTTTATGTATATTATTATTATTATTTTTTTTTTTCTTTTTTTGGAGAGGTTTTTGCTATAGGGCGCGTGCGCTCGCCAGACAGACAGAGAGAGACAGAGAGATAGAAAGCAGGAAATCACCCCCCAGGGGGGATGGCCACGCCGCAATCCCTTCTCCTCCATTCTCCTCTCGGGATCTTGGGCACGCACGCACACGCGCCCGGCGTGAGTTTAAGCCGCCGGGTCCGGGACTCGAACCGCGGTCGACTACGTGGGAGTCCAGCAACATAGCCATTACGCTAACTGCTGGTCCCTCTATTATTATTTTTTTTTTATAGACCACAGATTAGTGGGTTTTTTTTGTTTTTTTTTTTTGTTTTTTTTTTTTTGGGGGGGGAGAGGTTTTTGCTATAGGGCACGTGCGCTCGCCAGACAGACAGAGAGAGACAGAAAGACAGAAAGTGAGAAATCACCCCCCAGAGGGGATGGCCACGCCGCAATCCCTTCTCCTCCATTCTCCCCTCGGGATCCTAGGCACGCACGCACACGCGCCCGGCATGAGTTTAAGCCACCGGGTCCAGGACGCGAACCGCGGTCGACTACATGGGAGTCCAGCGACGTAGCCATTACGCTAACTGCTGGTCCCAGATTAGTTTATTTTTAACACCCATCATGCCATGAATTCATAGGGAATAGGTTCCAGTAGCTCAGGCTCCTTTCCATTGGTTCTCACAAAGTGTGTGGAGCAGGCTGACGCTTTAGTTGAACCCAGGTCCCTTTCTCTTTGGCTTCTTTCTTTTTCTGGTCATTTTCCTTCACACGTTTTAGGAAGCTATCTCTGCTCTTAGAATGTTTAATATGCTCAATACGCACATTGATTCTCTTGGCAAGAATCTTGCCCTTAACTTGTTTGTTCACAACAATGCCAACAGCATGCTGGGTAACATTGTAGACTCTTCCAGTTTTGCCATGGTAACATTTGTGGGGCATTCCTTTTTGAACAGTACCCATTCCCTTAATGTCTTACAATATCACCTTTCTTGTAGATTCGCATATATGTCGCCAAAGGAACAACTCCATGTTTTCTAAAAGGCCTAGAGAACATATATCGGGTGCCTCTCCTCTTTCCCTTTGTGTTCGTCATTTTGGTTAATTACTGGAAGATGGCGGTTCCGGCCACTGTATATTATTTTTAAAATCAGAAAATACAACGCATTACAGGAAAAAGCCATTTCTCTGTGGCATTAATATATATAGCAAGTTGTTTATGTTAGCTGTTCTGGGAAGGTGGGCTTGGATAGAAAGACCAATGACTTTTGGGACTAGCAGATAGCGTAATGGCTATGTCACTGGACTCCCATGTAGTTGACGCGGTTCAAGTCCCGGACCGGGCGGCTTAAACTCATGCTGGGCGCGTGTGCGTGCGTGCCCAAGATCCCAAGAGGAGAATGGAGGAGAAGGGGTTGTGGCGTGGCCATCTCCCCTGGGGGAGTGATTTCTCGCTTTCTGTCTCTCTGTCTCTCTCTGACTTTCTGGCGAGTATACGCGCCCTATAGCAAAAAACCTCTCAAAAAAAAAAAGACCAATGACTTTTTTTGGTAAATCTCTGCATTATTTGATTTATTCACACAAACATGTATACTACTTTCTAAAAAAAGAAATAGAAATGTTTACCAAAAAAGTTTTCCATGCAAAAGTGGAAAGGGGTGAGGGTTACATGGAAAATTGCTATGAGCTTCAGAATCTCATTTTAGTTATAATAACTCAAAGGCAGACACACTTGGGAGAGGGTACTAAAACACAGAGCTGGGTAATTCAGACACAGATAGATGCCAGAGGAAAGTCACTGAAACCAAGAAGTATAATATAGGTGTGTGGGAGGGAGGATTTAATATATTTTTTGTTAGAGTTTATTATCAAATCAAATGAGACTTTACAATTTCTAGAATTGAGAGAGCTGCAATATTCTGCTCTATAAATAGCAAGTTAGTGCTATCATAATGCAAAAAGAAATGTTTAATATGCAATTTTATATACTCTATTGTGGTACTATAAAGACATTTATCTATTATTTCTAGACATAATTCATCCTATCACTGTACTCACATGGGTGATGCTTTCTGATCCAGTCTAAACAATCAAATGCCACCTTTTTAGGCTTTTTCGGTAACACGTAGTATTTCAGGTTATGTCTGTTAAAGCTCATGCTAAACCTAAAAGAAGTCCCAAACAAACAAAAATGTAGTTATTATGAGAAAAAAAATCATTAGCCATTGCTAGGGACTGAATGTGTACCCCTCCAATTCTAATCGCCAATGTGATGGTATTAGGAGGTGAGCGAGGACTTTGGGAGTAACTAGGTTATAAGGGTAGAGCCATGAATAAGACTAGTGTCCATACAAGAAGATATCTCACTGGTCCTTCTCTTCTCCTGTATGTGAGAATACAATGAGAATATCATCATTGGCAAACCAGGAAGAGAGACCCCCATCAGACACAGGATCTGCTATCACTTTGATCTTGAATATCCCAGCTTCCAGAACCATGAGAAATAAATTTCTGCTGTTTAAGCCATGCAGCTTGCGGTATTCTATTACAGCAGCCCAAACTAAGGTAACCGACTTCAAAACTAAATACTGACTTGTGACAGTACAAACCAGGTGTCTTAGGGTGAATACTATCACTGGCAGTTTACATAACAGAAGCCTGAAATGGAAGTCTGGTAAAGTATTAAAGAAAGGAAAGTTAGAAAAAAAGTGGAAATGTCTACAGGACTAAATGACAAAAATTAGGATTGTGGAAAAGAACACACGTAGAAAAGACAAGGAAAGTCCCATTGTTAATAAGGTTATATGCTGGCGATTTCCCATTACATGAAAGAGTTCATCTGCAGTTTTGACAAAGCTATACTAAAAAACATGTCATACTGGGACCAGCAGTTGGCGTAATAGCTATGTCGCTGGCTTCTCATGTAGTTGGCTGCGGTTCAAGTCCCAGACCTGGTGGCTTAAACTCATGCTGGGCATGCCTGAGTGCATGCCCAAGATCCTGAGAGGAGAATGGAGAAGAAGGGATTGCGACGTGGCCACTCCCCCGGGGGAGTGATTTCTCACTTTCTGTCTCTCAGTCTCTCTGTGTCTTTCTGGCAAGCACACGTGCCCTATAGCATAAAACCTCTCCAAGAAAAAAAAAAAATACACACAAACCATGTCATACAATAGAAACATTTGTCGGCCTAGACGCGGTGGCACAGGCAGTAAGGTGATGCTGCATGATACTGGAGCCATGTGGGAGGCTCAGTTTCAGACCCTGGGTTAACCTGAACACTCCAGGCACACCCCTGATCCTGACTAGCTGGAATGCTGGGGGAGGATCAAGGCAGTACCCAAGACCTTGTCAAGGGTACCTCTCTCTCATGAAACAAAAAAACTGAAAAAAAAAAAACTTAAAAAAAAAAAAAAGATCTGTCAAAAACAAGATAATAGGTGTACAAAAAATAATAGTACTTTCGGGCCAGTTTTGTGACTGATACTTAAGGGAACCAGATCCCACACAGTCGACTGCAGTTTGAATCCTAGCCTCAGTGGCTTGAAAAACACTCTAGGTATATGTGTGCGTGCCTAAAACAACAACAGGATGGAGAAATGGAGAAGGGACATGGAGTGACAGTGCCTAACTACAGGGTACTTCCTGCCTTTCCCTGTCTCTCTGGCTAGCACATATCCTCTAGCAACTTAAAACAAAAACCAGAAATCTAACAGTATTTTGATTTCCCAAGTCTTTCATATATTCTAGATAACAGAGTTCTTGTTGAAAGAGTAACAAGAATACCTAATCTTATTAGGTAAGTCTTAGCACAAGAATACCTAATCTTATTAGGTAAGTCTTAGCACAGTTTTTTCAGGGTATCTTTCCCAGAAAAAGTAAAGAGACTATTTCCCAGAAAAAGTAAAGTGAATAACCAATATTCTTGTCGATTCTGCCAGTCAGAGAGTTTCCAAATCTTTGCTTACCACATTTTGAAAGACCTAACTGAGTTGTTAACTGCCAGGTCATTAAAAATAATTTCTGATGACATGATCGTTATGTAATTTTGGCATATACGTCAGAAGGAATTTAAATAATTGAGTGTTATTGCTACAATAAATGCCTTCCATCTCCATCTACGTGTTTATGGGAACAACATTTCACAGTGCTTATTACATCCTTATTAAAAATAAGGAATATAAACTGACTCAATCCGTCCAGATATGTGAACTAATTGAAAAATAAAACATCCTGTCTCATTGAGAGACAAACCCTCCATCAAAATTTAAGTTTAAGAATTATTTAAAAAATATATTTAAGCTGGTCTAATCAATTATAATTATAATTCAATCTATAGAAAATTAAAAATAATTTTCCCTGGGGCCGGCAGGTGGTAGTAGGTAAGGTTCTGGACTCTCACTTGGCTGACCACAGTTCGAGTCCTGAACCTAGAGGCTTGCTTTCTCACTTTCCCCCTCTTCTCTCTGTCTCCCTCTGGTCAAATTAAAATAACAATGATAAATTAAATTAAACAATTTTTTGAAAGAGTTTTTTTTCCCCCTTAGGGTGTGTGCACTCACTGGAGAGAGAGACAGACACAGTGAGAGGGAAAGTGAGAACTTATCCCCCAAAGGGATGGTCATGCCATAATCCCTTCTTCATTCTCTTCCCAGGATCCTGGGCATGCATGCACACCTACCTGGCATAATTTTGAAGCCACCAGATCTGGGACTTGAACCGCAATAGTCATGTGGGAGACCAGTGACATAACCACTATGCCAGCTGCTGGTCCCAAATTAAATAATTGTTTACAAAAATTAATCCCCCCCCTTTTTTTTTTTATCAAAGATAGAAGAAAAGAGAGAGGGAAAGAGAAGAAAAAGGAGAGAGACAGGTAGGAATTTTTGAGTCTTGCTATATGACTTTCTTGCTCCAGCCTCCCCAATAGTTCAGCTTACAGGCCCATGCAACTGCATCCAGCATGTTCAGGTTGGCCTGGGAATTAAACATGCAACTTCCAACCTAAAAAACAAATTTCAACTTATATCCTATTCTTCTTGCAGAGAAGTATAATACAGTAAGCAAAAGGATCTCATGCATAAAAATATATTAGCATGAAATTCTGTGGAGGAAATAAAAAGGTAGTATCCTCGAGTTCAGAGGGGAAAATGTAAAATATCTGACAGAGTTAAGAAATTTCAAAATTTTATAAACAGATACTAGTGGATACAAAATTGGTGTTGTATTTGATTCCACTAGATACATTTTAAAGAGTTAGGCAACAATTTTGTTTTAAAATGTTGATATTTACAGGGCTGGCAAGTGGTGTGGTGGTTACAACACTAAACTCCCTCATGGCCAACTGTGGTTCTAGTCCCAGACCTAGCAGTTTGATTTCTCACTTTCTCTCTCCCTCTCTCTCCTTCTATAAAAATAAAATAATAATAATAAAGTTAAATAAATAATTCTTTTAAAAAATGTTAATATCTGCAAGAGATCACATTCTCTAGACAAACTTATACTAAAAATCTTTTGGTGTCAAGTTAAAAATGTACAAATGAGGGACCAGCAGGTGGCATAATGGTTACGTAGCTGGACTCCCACATAGTCGACCGTAGTTTGAGTCCCGGGCCCATGTATGTGCATGCCCAAAATTCCAAGAGGAGCGCGGAGGAAAAGGAATTGGGGGGTTGTCATCCCTCTGGGGGGTGATTTCTTATTTTTTTGTCTCTGTCTCTGTCCTGTCTCCCCAGCAAGTGCACACACCCTATGGCAAAAATCTCTCTTATAAATAAAAAAAAAAAGTACAAGTGATACACAGTTTTCCAAGATTCTTTCAGGAGGTATATACCAGTGACCAAAGTAAATTTGAAGATTGCTGTCTAGGTCACCTCCACTCATCTTTTAAATATCCCAAATACTGGGACCAGCAGATGGCATAGCAGTTATGTCGCTGGACTCCTACACAGCTGACTGTGGTTCAAGTCCTGTATCTGGTGGTTTCAAAATCATTCTGGGTGCATGTGTGTGTGTGTGCCCAAGGTCCCAGGAGAAAAACAGAGAAAGGACTGCGGCGTGGCCATCCCACCTGGGGGGTGATTTCTCACTTTCCCTCTCACTGTCTCTGTCTCTCCCTCTCTCTGATGAGTACATGTGCCCGAAGGCAAAAACTTGTTTTATAAAAATCCCAAATGCCATACATCTAAAATTAAATTCTTTACCCATCTTCCCCCTCACCTGATCTCAACCTTCCTTCATCCTACATTTGTACTTATGGTCAATGGTACTAGTCCCCTGCCCCAGAAACTAGTGTAAACTGCAACTGTGCCTGCCTTTCTTATCCTAGGCAGTTGCCAGTCCTGCTGGTTCAACTCTACCCCTTTCCTGATTTTTTTTTTTTTTTTTTTGGAGAGGTTTTTGCTACAGGGTATGTGTGCTCGCCAGAAAGACAGAGACAGAGACAGAAAGCAAGAAATCACTCCCCAGGGGGGATGGCCATGCCACAATCCCCTCTCCTCCATTCTCCTCTTGGGATCTTGGGCAGGCATGCATACATGTCTGGTGTGTGAGTTTAAGCCACCAAGTCCAGGACTTGAACTACAGTTGACTACATGAGAGTCCAGTGACATAGCCATTATGCCAACTGCTGGCCCCCCCGGTTCTGCCCCTTCCTTCCTCTTCTACTGTTACCATCACCATCATCTCTCTCCTGTATGACTGCAACAGGCCCCTAAAGGGTTGGCCTGCCTCTAAACTCCTGTCCTCCCACTCTCTTCTATCCCATTGCAAGAGCCACATCATTCAGTCAACCAGTTCAGATGGAGCACTTCCTAGGTCAAAGTGCCTGCAGAAGAAAATCCAAACATATTACCGTCATGATAAAGGTCTCCTGAACCAGGTCTCCAAGACCTGGCTTCAAGCTGCAATTCCAGGGTCATTCCTTTTCTGTTTCTCCATTCATCCAATCAATTATTCACCATGTGCAAGGTCTGATCTGTACCTTCATGCCAGGAATGTCAGCCCTGAATTCTTATTATTTGTGTGTTAAAATGCATTCATCTACCATTTCACATGGATATAACCAAAAAGACAGACATTAACAAGTATTTGTGAGGATATGGAAAAAATGGGACCCTCCCACACTGCTAAAGGTAATGCACAGTGGTACAGGTGCTTTGGAAAACAGCTTAGTAGCTCTTCAAAAGGTTAATCATACAGTCACCATAAGACCTAGTAATTCCACACCTAGGTATATACCCAAGAGAAATGAAAGTATGTATCTGCACATTTGTTCACAAATACTCATGGTGGCATTATTCTTAATGGCCTAAAAAAAAAAAAAAAGGAAACAGCTCAAACAGCTACCATGTGGTGGATAGATAAATAAAACAGAGGGTAGTATCCATAAAACAGAATCTTTAAAAATAAAAGGATGAAGTACTAATACGTGCTGGGACATGAACCTTGAAAACATTATGCTCAGAGAAAGAAGTGTCACAAATGGTCATATATTGTAATGATTATGTTTATATGTAATGCCAGAATAAGGAAAGCTCTACGGAGACAGGAAGCCTAGGACTGCAGGATGAGAGCAAGTGGGAATTGACTGCTAATGGATATGGAGTTTCTATTAAGGAAGACAAAAATGTTCTAAAATGAAATGGTGTTGATGGCTGCACAACCCTGTGAACAAACTAAAAAAGCACATTGTATCACATACTTTAAATAGGTGAACTTTGTGGTATATAAGTTATATCCCAAAACAGCTGTTAAAGCCTTTTTTTTTTTTTGAGAGGTTTTTTTTGCTATAGGGCACGTGCACTCACCAGACAGACAAAGACAGAGCAACAGAAAGTGAGAAATCACCCCCCCACCCGGGGGGACTGCCACACTGCAATCCTTTCTCCTCCTTTTCCTCTTGGGATCTTGGGCACACACGCACATGCACCTGGCGTGAGTTTTTTTTTTTTTTTTTTCTTTTTTTGGAGAGATTTTTGCTATAGGGCGCGTGCGCTCGCCAGACAGACAGAGAGAGACAGAGAGACAGAAAGCAGGAAATCACCCCCCAGGGGGGATGGCCACGCCGCAATCCCTTCTCCTCCATTCTCCTCTCGGGATCTTGGGCACGCACGCACACGCGCCCGGCGTGAGTTTAAGCCGCCGGGTCCGGGACTCGAACCGCGGTCGACTACGTGGGAGTCCAGCGACATAGCCATTACGCTAACTGCTGGTCCCCCTGGCGTGAGTTTTAAGCCACCAGGTCTGGAATTGAATCGTAGTCGACTACATGGAAGTCCAGCAACATAGCCATTATACTAACTGCTGGTCCCAGCTGTTAAAGCTTTTTTGAAAAACTACCTTTCAGTGTAGCCTCTGTGGTATAGTTGGGAGTGTACTGGACTTTAAAATTGGAAGCCACACGCTGATCCAAGTTCCTGGTCTGGTTGGCATGTGTGCCCAGTATCCTGGTAGGCGGGAATATGTCTCTCTCTCTGTTACCTGCTCACTCAAGTACTCTATCATGAAAAAACAAAACAAAACAAAACCCCATTCATCCTACAACACCCGCTTCTTTTACAAAATTATATCTGGCTCCTCCTCACAAACAGTTATATGTTAACTTTGGGCTTAGTTATTCTTGCCTTTCTGAGTTCCTGCAATCAAAATTTGTATCTCTAATCACTACTTTTCTCTGCAATTTGGTATAATCTTCAAAGGGTTCTGAAACCATATTGCTGAGGTTTAACACCTCATTCCAACTCTTGCTAGATGTGTGACCATATGCAAGTTATTTAATCTCTTTGTGCCTCGGTTTCCTCAATCATAGAATGGGAAAAATAGGAGTACCTACCTCATAAAACTTTTGTGTGAATGGGGGCCAGCAGGTGGCATGGTGGTTACAGGAGCTGAATCATGGCCACATGGCCAACCATGGTTCAAGTTCTGGACCTAGAGACCTGAAAATCATGTGGTGTGTGTGTGTGTGTGTGTGTTCAAAATCCCAAGAGGAAAATGGAAAAGGGACTGTAGCATGGCCGTCCTTCCTAGGGGGTGATTTCTCACTTTCCCTCTCTCTGTCTCTAGCGAGCTCACATGTCCTATGACAAAAACAAAACAAAACAAAACAAAATCCAAAGCTTTTGTGTGGATAAGTGAGTTAGTACACACACAATTTGACCAGAGAGAGAGAGAAAGTGTGGGAAAGTGAGAAAGCAAGCCACCAGGTCCAGGACTTGAACAGTGGTCAGCCATGTGGGAGTGTCCATTGCCTTAACCAGCAAGCCACCTGTTGGTCCCTATATAATTTATTTTAATTAGGAGAATTTGCCAATTAATAGAATTGACGTAAAAGAATAGTAAACTACATTTGGTATAAGCTGATGGAAAAAAGCTAAAACCAGTATCTATTAGGAAAAAGAAAAAATTTTCATAGATCAATGTAGTAATGTAGAAGCAAATTTCTAGCACATATGTTATTTATTAGAACATCAAGTATAACAGGACTTTTTTTTGGTCAGAGGATGCGTGTGCTCACTGGAGAGACAGAGAGAAAAAAAGACAAGAGACAGAGAGAGCAGAAGCAAAAATGCA